>CM034154.1:165539274-165924274 GCA_019776745.2 Taxus chinensis | reverse complement strand
TCAATGGAGATTATTACATGAAATTATGACCAATGTGCTATACCATACTTTTTCATAACAATGTGATGGAAATGAAAGAATTAATTCAAAACAAGCCAGTCCAAAAAAATACAATAGTGCTAGTACGAAATTCTACATCCTGAATAAAATTGATATTTTTGGACATGAAGGAGAGAAGTATATTCTAACTTCATGGGGCTAAGCATGTATGTTTCTATATGAATTTTATGCATCTAAAATTTATATAATAAATAGAAAGGTGTATACATATAGGCAAATACATGAAGTGTTACTAGGTTGTGCAAAGTAAGAGTGAATGGAGTACATTTATCCATGCTGATTTGTAATGTCAATATCAATACTATCAAAGGATTGTTTACATAATTTTAGTTTTTACATTTCCCCCTTGAATTATGAAATAAAAATTTACATTCTTAAAATAAAAATATACTTGAGTGTGTATAATTTTTTTGTCTTTGACAGTAGTAAAGTTTCTTTGCAATAATGTGATTTTAGTATTAGCATACTCATAAATGAATCATGAAATATAAAGTGTAGTCATTTCCCATGATAGGAAACATAATTGTAACTCAAAATGTAATGAAATTAATATCAATAAATGTGCATCGAGAAATTCCAAAAGAGATACAAAACATGGAAGGAATATAACTATTTGTGTTTATAGATGGAATCTGCTCCCATTCTCATCCCTAGGATATTCTTGATAAATATTGAATTATGATTAAAAAAATTAGGGTAATGAGCCCCAAATTTTGGATGAGGATAGATCGATGCACTCAGTGTTCCATATAAACACATGACCACCAAATAGAAGAACCTAAACGATGAGAATATGAAGTACCCCACTAAGGAAGAAAACTTTGTATCAAAATTATTCAATAACATTAATATCTTCCCCTTAAATGAAAAAGGGCATGAAATCCTTTCTAATAAGAACCTAACCACTTCAATACTTTCAAAAACTCCAAAAAACATAATAATGGAGGCAGATATAAGCCCCATTTTGTAAATTTGGTCACATAATAGAAATGAGAAATAAGTCCCCCAATACTCTTTGTATGTTCCATAAAAATAAGTATAACTAATACATGCTGAAATATGAGTGGAGAAGTTATACCCATGCCCCCAATGTGATCGAAACTAGAAGATGAAATAAGTAATATGGATAAAAAGAGGATGAACCACTTTATGCTCCCTAAACCTCTTCCAAATCGACTCAATCTCAATATAAAACCAAATGAAAATGTTGTATTGGAGATGTAAAACATAAGAATGTTGAAATATTTGGCTAAAATAACCCTCGGTAAGAATATATTATAGGGTCAAAACCATTTGTATTGTACTGACTAGGCTATATGTTTCTAACAGTGTGTATATCTTATTGATTTTTTTTATTTGAGTCAAATTATGAGGTATTTCTATCCCCATCGGCATATGTTTGTTTCTAGAAAAGTGCATGTATCTACTATAAATGTAGAGTAAAGCCCAAATATTTTCTCATATTTTGAGGATGTTTGATGAGGAATGTGAGTGTTCGGATCAAAAGAAAATATGTATACCCATGTTCGAGAAGATGTGAACCTATGTATAATGTTTGAGAAGCTAATATGGTGGCTAACAAGAATAAACTATATATCTACACGGGGAATGTGCATGGTAGATACAATGGTGCAAAGTAAGAGAAATGAAAATAAGAGCCATGATAAAAATAACCGTGCTGATGAAAGAAAACAACATCTATCAATTGTAGAAAACCATGTGTGAGTAGAAAAAGTGCATAAAATGTAAAGACAAGTGCAAACATATAAAATAGTGTCACACAAAAGGTAAAATACCTACAAGCATGGGACACCCATTGTTTTTCAAGACATTAAATGCCCTTAAGCATGTAAACAATGGATATAGCACCACGGATAAAACTTGATTATGAAAAAATGGGAAACCCATAATGTCACAACACAATCAAGGCCCTTGGGCCACAATAATAGTAGAAAAGAGAATATACACACACAAATAGAAATAAATTAAGAAAAAAAGTGTATCTAAATGCCATAAATAATAAAGATGATATTATATGAAAGATATAGAAATAATTGTACATGCCACACAAAACACACATGATACCGAATACATTATATAAACATACACAGATATATATATATATATATATATATATATATCTATCTATCTGTGTGTGGACACACACACACACACAGATATATATATATATATATATATATATATATATATATATATATCTGTGTGTGTGTGTGTGTGTGTCCACACACAGATATATATATATATATCTGTGTGTGTACATACATACATACATACATACATATATATGTATGTATGTATCTCTCTGTGTGCATGTGTCTATACACACACACACATACAAATATATATAAGTGTAATGAGGAAATAAAGGAACTATAATGGAAATATAGTAGTTGCATATTATATGTAAAAGTAGATGTCCTCATAGGTTAACAGTCTAGGAAAAGGTTAGGAAAATACCTATCATCATTTATCACTCTTTTTATGTCTTTCAACATGCTCAATATACAATGTAAACATATAAATGTGTAAATAATAAATATTATATATAAAACCAATGGAATAGAAAGTATGTATAATGTAAAGGATAAACAATGTGTGCCATAGAAATATGTCATGATTTTTTATGTTTCAAATATTTTAATGTTTTTGAATTTTAGGCCCTTTTTGAGGGTATAGATGAAAACCTAATCTCTAAGGAGATAGAAGGGTTATCCAAGAATTCCCCATTTATTAATTGCTAGATATTATGAAAATAAATATGAGAAGAAATATCCCCCCCCCAATGTGTGTGTGTGTGTGTGTGTGTGTGTGTGTGTGTGTGTGTAAAGGGAGAGGATTGGGTGTGGGACTGATCCCTCAATAGTCAAGTTGAACCTATAAATAAAGTGCATCATCCAGAAACAACGAGAATTCAATGAAAGGTATCCAAAGGGAACCATTCAAGGAGTTGAAATGAATTCCAAAAATGATGGAGGTTCAAGCCATGAATGTTTCATATAATGTGACTCAAGTGCAAGTGGAACCATGGCGATGATATGTGATGAAAAATGCCTATGAAGATAACCATAAATAATAAAGCAAAAAGTAGATTGTGATGTGTGATACCTACATGGTAGACTATAAGAATGAGAAATCCTATGATACCTTTGAGAAAATGTTAAGTGATTTTTAAATCTAGAATATCTATGCAAAATACTATTAGGGTGTGACCCACTAGAGATAATGTGCAAAAAATAAGGCTGAGGAGGAATAGTGTTATGTGAAGTAGCGTGTGAAATAATATACATATCCATAGATGCTCTAGGAAGAGGGATAGAAACTTTAGAGGAACTACGAATTGTAGGAGGGAAATACCTAAAAGGAGTACCTCGAATATTGAATACCTTTTGTTGATGAATAAATTTAATACATTGATGAAAAATAGAATGAACAACCCTAAGAGAATGTATCCAATGGATGCCTAAATACAATACTAAATTATCAACAAATTTAGCAAAAAATAATGAAATCTTTGTAGTGATAGGTCCAACTATCATTGATAGTGTAATCCGTAAAAAATGTGGATAAAAGTTAAGCGGAAGACTTTGAAAAGAGTTATCAATATATTAAATTAATGGCCATGAAAAACATTATCTTTTTTATGTGGAATAAAAAAGACACCTTGAATAGGAATCTGATGAATAAAGACTCGAATAAATAATTTATCAGAAATAATTGAGTTATCTATATCAGAATTAAAAAAATCGTTAGTATAGATAATTTTGTACGAGTAATAGTGTCAATCATAACACCAAGTGTACAATCATATGAAGGTGGTGGTAGCACCACATGATTAGTGTTATGAAATTTTCAAGTAGATGTGTAATAATATCCTTAGGAAGCGGATAATTGAATATTTTAAATTTAAAACCATTATTATTAAGCTTAGAAGATTATGTGTGCTCATCCCATTTGATTACATTAAAATCAACAATATTTTAAGTGAAGTGGCACACTTTAAGACATCTATTTGTAGGGTGACTGTACGTACCCAAAATTGTAAGGTACTGTACTACGGAACGGTGTAACAAGTACCCCAATGATGATACAGGTCTCCTCGAAAGGTGTTCGGGATCCAGAAAGAGCTCTTCGGATATGCGTTAACATCCCGCATGCCCTGCTTAGCCCCTGCGTGCTTTGTCTTTTCCCTTTCTTTCCTCTTTCTTTGGCTTCTTGGCCTTCAGTGACGAAACCGCCGCCCTGAACAGGGCGGCGGTCCTGCAACAGCCGCCCTGCTCAGGGCGGCGGTCCTGTGCGCATTTTCCAGAACGCTCTTTTGACGTGACCCACGTGAAATATCACGACTCACCAGCTTTTCTTGCCGACTTTGGCATGCATTAATGTTTTTGGTCCCCTGGAACAGTGTTTTTCCTTTGTTTATTGTTTAGGAGTTCAATTTGATTTTGGTTTTTGAGTGTTGGAATTCCTATAAATGCATGGTTTGTGCACATGCAAATGGCCACCATTTTCACTCCAACTTTCTTATTTTTCAGTGCTGTGGTCTTTTTAGTTTGCTTAGGATTGGTAGCATAGTTAGTTGCAGGTTTGTTTCAGTTTTGTGTTGCAGCTGGTAAGCCACATATCCAACTTGTGCAAGTGCAAACATTACTTTGGCCTTTGAGTTTTGCTCCAAAGTTTGCTTTTTGAATTTCTTGTTACAGTAGATTTAGTTTTCCTTTGCTTAGAATTCTTAGTTTTCTCATTGAGTGCTTTGTTAGTATTGTGTTGCAGCTGGTAAGCCACATATCCAACTTGTGCAAGTGCAAACATTATTTGGGCCCCTCATTCTTGTTTCAAACTCACCATTTTTCAGTAGTTCAGTCTTATAGTTTGCTTAAGTTTGATAGTTTAAATCCTTTACATGCTTGGTTGCATTACTCAGCTGTTGGTAAGCCACAGATCCAACTTGTGCAAACAGTATCATTGTTTTTGGAGTAGAATAGTTTAGGTAGCCATTAAAGTTGCAGTTTTTTTACTCTTCATACAGACTAGTTTCAAGTTCTGGACGCTTTTGTTCCATGATTCGCAGTAGACCCCACTAGGAATTGCATAGGCTAAGCTCTGTACTCTTGCGCTATCCCTCTCCTATCCGCATTCTATTCTATCTGCATTCTGAAGGCTGTCCATTGATCCAAATATCTATTCCTGTTGATGCAAGCATTCCATGCTTTTCTGGATTCACGTGAGCACAAAGAACGAAGAGATCATACTGAGGGTACAAGAACATACACACTGTCGGATTCGCCACTGTTCTGTGAAATCCAGGTTCCATCTTTCAAAGTTTTAGTTAGAACTTATCAAATAAAGTAGTTAATCGCTTTATTTCAGTTATTTCCATTCTTGATATTGCCAGGGAGGTTGTGGGGATTGATAGTTTTTGAGAAACTATGATTCATTCCTCACTTCTGAGGTAGGATCGAGAATCTTGCAAATAGATTAGTTATTTCATTGTTTAGAATAGATATACAAAATTGCACAGACAAATAGCTACACTCGGCTATTTTGTTTGTTTTACGTTATTAGTTTAGTTGTCAATTCTAAATATTTTAAATCGCTGCTTTCTTATAAATTTCCAGAAAATACAAAAAAAAGAAGAATTATATATGCTAGAAGTGTACTTAGATTTTACTTTATTATAGTTTGTTTCATTACTACTTTTGCATGACAATTACGGGACCTAGGGAGCCCAGGGAATACATTTTCAAGGAAATTGTGCCCCAGCCCAATACCGTAGTGGCAATAACTGACATTGACCAAAACCTTAGGATACAAGTCTTCCAAACAACAACAGACTTCCAACAGATCAGGTCACAGTTGAGAGGGTTAAACATCGAAGACGACCAAGCACACACATTTTGGTCAAATCAGCCAAACTATAGGTTATCCTAGAAAACATCTGCATGACTGTAGAAGGATTTGAAAGAGAACAAATATTCGGGTGCGATCCTTTAGTTCCATAGCCAGACGTTGGAGATACCCTCATAGATATAGATACCAGCTTAAGAATTCAAGTTGCTAGAACACCTGTAAGGTATTTTGAGAAAATCACACAATTGCTGGTTCTAAACGTAGAGGCCGAGAAAGCATACGATTACTAGATACTAGGGATTAGAACTTGATCTCGCGTATGACCATAACAGGACCGTAACAACCAAGAGTCTACGGCTGTGATCCACAAATCCCACAGCCTAACGAATCCATAAGAGAATTAGACATAGACACTGGCCTACGTAAGTTAGTATTTCAGTCTACTCTGATTCCACCTATCATCATTCAACAGTTATCCCTACTAGACACAACAGCTAACGAAGCTAGAGAATTTTGGACTAGGCCAGAGAATCGTCCATAGAGTTGACTATATTCGCCATATGACCCTATCAGGAGAAATACACGAAACCATCCCGGGTCATTTTCCGCGCATCCCACAACCCATAGATCGAATCACGCCAAAGCTCGATATTGATTGGAGCCTTCGAGCAGTCATCCTCGTTGATCGATCTATCACACTAGTCCAAGTTAGAAGGGCCTTCTTTGCCTTAGATTCTCAAATACCATTAGTGCGTGTCGAAGACATTAGACTCCCCAACTAGTTTGTCTGCATATTCTACCCCCACCGGCTGTCTCGGCACGACCTTGGGATGTCGGGTATGTGGAAAAGTCACTTGTTGATTCTCACGCTCGCCTGTTGCTTTTCCGACGTACAAAATTGGTGAACCTGACGTGAAACAAACGAAATTAGTAAATCTGACGTAAAACTTCCTACCTTCTCGTTCGGAGTCATAAATATCACGTTTCCCTTCACAAATCACCTTCACTCCTTCCCATTATTCTGTGGGTATTCATATACCCCCCCGAATATGTCGGGATTCGATGCATATGGCAGACCCCCTCCTCGGTCTTGAGGCATACTATGCCCAACAGAATAGGGAATCATCACCCTCACTCTCAATGTGGGGTGACAACTATTCAACTAATCAGTTGACAACACAAACGCCAAGGATTAGATATAGTTCGTCCTTCCAAGCAGAGGGGTTGGAGCAACAACTCGCTCAAACACAAACAGAGCCTTCAGGCTCAAGCAATATGACATTGACTAGAGAATCTGCTTCATCTCCTCAGGTGCTACTTAGACCACATATTAGCAGACAATCAGATCCATACTCAGTTCTAGATGACAAGTACTCAATACGTTATCCTAGGAATGAACAACACTCTCAAGGCATGTACCCACCTGTAGGAATTTTGCAAATACAGGCCCGAGTTCTCTCCTCAAGAAAATACCTCTATGCCATCACGTATAGAAAATACTCTTAGAGAAACTTGGCAAGATAGCAATCAGTTCATGACAGGCTATCACATGCCTATACAACACCAGGATATACAACAAACGCCACCAAGGCATGATATCGTGACTTCACCAAACGAAGTCATTTCAACGCTAATAGAAAAAGTTAGAGGATTAGAACTTGCCCAAGCAAATCAAAATTTGAAATTCATACAAACAGGGGAGTTCTAATCCTCCGCACCATCCTAGCCAAGTAGATCTCCTCACAGGAGTAGGTACGTTAGGTATGACTCCTCAGTATTCACAACAAGTGCCAACTAGACCCACTATCGCTAGCACAGTTCCTCCTGGTCTGGTACAGAGCAATCCATTCCTGGATAGTACCCCCTTCATACTTAAACATGTATTCCAAATCACCACAAGGGGATATGTACTCATCCCCTGGCATGTTTACTCAAATGCAGGGACTGCCTTATGCCCCTGCCAACGTGTACGTTTACGCCATATCAACAACCCGTTCCGCCACCCCGCCTCCTCAATAGGGACCATCAATGGTGGAGACGTATGCAATAGGGGACTTATTCAGAATATTTAAAGAAGCCCTTAGATTTCGCCATAAGAAGCGTTATGCTTCCAAGGCCTCTTCCTGATTTGCCCAAACACAAAGGAGAAGGAGATCCGAATGCGCATATCAAAGCTTACACTACAGCCATTCGAGAATTACTCCCATGGGATGGGGTCATTGCTAAAATATTCCCCAAAACGCTGGAAGGCATCACTCTCGATTGGTATTATAGAATACCTGAAGCTTCCATACATTCATTGAAACAACTCGTGTCAGAGTTCATCAAAGCCTTCGACATGAACAAATTATTAAGGACAGGAATCAGGGAGTTCTTCCACATCAAGCAAGAACATAACGAGTCTGTCGCCCATTTCATCCAAAGGTGGCGCACAGTCCTTTATTCCTCAGTAAGCGCTCCAAACATGGATCAGATGGAGCTATGTGATTTATTCCTTCATTCTCTTAGCAAAGAAGTGAAGGAAGAAGTCCAGAAGTTCCCACTAAGGACTTATGATGAAGTACTTGAGAGTGCTTTGCGAATTGATCAAGCAGCAATAGATAGTGGCCATAAGACGTATGGAGCAAACGGGAGGTTAATCACCTCTACTCAAAATACTCCAACCACCACAAGCTTCAATCAAGGACCCAAAATCCTTAACAAAAATCGTGGGGTAACAACAGATGGGGTAACTGACTAGCCCAAGAGGGTAAATGTCGTTAATACTCCGTCATAAACAAACAACCAAAGAAACAACAATTTTACCCCGATGGTCAATACGGTGGATTTTAATAATCCACAGCAACAACAACGGCGAAATCCCATGCAAGAGTCAAGCCAAAACACATTTGGTTACCAAAACCAAAGTCAAAACCAAAAACAACAATTTCAAAACTTTGGTCCTAATAGGCAACAGTTTGATCGGAATTTTAGGCCACAATACACACCAAACCAACAAAACGGGAATTATAATCCCAATTCTTATTGTGGTTTCCATAAAATTTAGGGTCATGACACTAGAACGTGTCGTAACTACAACAAATTCATGCAACGCTTGCCAAATGAGCAAAAACAATTTTTTATGGATATGTTCCTAGCAGATCCTACGTCCCCAACGACAAGTACCTTCACAGGGGCAGTTTCCCCTCAGAATGCCCCTCTCAAGATCTTTAATGATCCACTCCCAAATCATGATAACAATGGGTTGAAACCAACTGGAACAAACAAAGGCGCAATGACAGGAAACAACGATCACGAGGCCTTAACCTCGCTAAATCCGGTAGTCGCGCCACAACTAGGAAGTCAGCGGCGACCTAAGGTAGTTGGATTAGTGGAGTTAGACTCCGAATTACCTGTTGAAGCAATTACGAGGACACAAGAGTATTTCTCTCAACCAAGTCCAAGACATCTACTGGAAATAGATAACATCCAGCAAACCGTAGCAAAACCTATGGGTGCTTACGATCTAATTAATGATCTAAGAAAAACCTTCTCACATATTTCATTCCTTGATTTACTAAAGAATTCCCCTACTCACAGGGCTGCTCTTTTAGAGGCGTTAGGTTTGGGTCATTTAATTAGTATCACTCCACCACTAGAAGCACAAGTAAATCATATAGAATTTGATGTTTATCCTCCGGGACAGGCGGATAGGGATGTCAAATTCATATTCAAGATAAGTAAAATGCCTACGGATGCCGAGATCGCACGTCGAGGCGATCCATCCCTACACTTGCAAGTACAGGTTTATAATAATTATGTAAAACGGGCAATGATTGACGATGGAGCTGTACGGTTAACATAGTCCCTTTCTCTTTTCTCCAAAAATTGGGATATGGAGAAACGAACTGTTCTACTACATGAAATACCTTGAGGGGATACGATAGCCTTAAAGACACATCGATAGGAACCATAATACTACCGGTCACCTTGGGACCTAAAATAATCCTGACTGAGTTTTATATTATAGATCGGGAAACCAATTATAATATGATCCTCGGCCCGACCATGGATACACCGCATGAAGGCAATCCCTTCCACTCTATTTCAAGAAGTAAGATTCCTGCATCTGGGAAAGGTATTTGTAGCCAAAGGTGATCCAAAGCCGTTTGACGTACACCTAGCTGATTTAAAGAAGAGACCAGGTGTACACTCAGAATTTGAACTTCCAACAAACCAACTTAACAAACCCTCTGACCCAAAGCCAGAGGAAAAGTTGATACCTACGACGGATCTTGAAACTACCAACATAGCCCAAACAATTCCAACCCCTAAAGGTAAAACTAAAGAAATAGTATCATTAGGGACTACTGCGAAGATCGTTGAGTTGATAGAACAAGATTCACCAATGTTTTTACCATTCGATTCAGTAGGCATAGGATTTTCCCTAGGTGTTGGTTCCTTGCCAGCAGAAGATCTCTATATGGTAGAAGTAGAGTGTGCAAACACAGCAGATACACCTACATCCATACTCCCGGCTAAGTATTGGACTCTCCATTTCGATAGAGCTGAATTCCACTATGGAGCGGGGGCAGGTATAATTCTTACCTCACCCGAGGAAAAGGTCCTCCCATTCTCTTTTAAGTTGAACTTTGAATGCAGAAACAACGGCGTTGAGTACGAAGCCCTCCTCCTTGGCCTTACCTTAGCCAAAAGAATTAGTATTGATAATATCAGAGTTTTAGGAGACTCACAATTAGTGGCAAACCAAGTTTCAGAGGTATATGAAACTAAAGCCGAACACTTGCAACTTTACAAAAACATTGTATTAGATTTAAGCAAGGCGTTCAACTTCATATCCATTGAAGCAATTCCACGAGAGAAAAATCTTCTCGCCGATTCAATAGCAACTTCGGCATCATGCTTCACTCCAAGCAATGAGCTAGAACATACTCATTTCACAATATCCGTTCGAAACGAACCATTGATAAAAACAATGATAAATCCTCTTTCAAGCGGAAGTCAATCTACTGTCCCAGACCATGTTGGAAATGATGCGGATACTTTGGATTACTTAAATGCCTATGCAGCACTACATCTCTCCTATCACACGCTAGATTTATCTCTGATCCCACATTCATCTTCCTACTTCGGAAATCCTATAACGGATCTTCCCTCACAAAAAGAACCTAATATATACGCGGTGGGAAAATGGGGATGATTTGGATTTACCCCCAGCACCGCCTGAGTTCGAAGAGGGTAACGCCTCTTTAATTGAAGAAACAATCGATGTCAATATCGAAACGGAAGATGAGCCAAGAATCTTGAAACTAAGATCTTCGTTAACCCTAGAAGAAGTGGAAATACATACTCAAGTTCTCAAAGAACATCAGAAGGCATTTACATTTAATTACAAAGAGATGACAGGAGTCGCACCCCACATTGTGGTACACAACCTCGTCACTAGATCAGATGCAAAGCCAATTAAATAGAAATCAAGACCCATGAAGCCCAAGGTAGCCCTTATGGTAAAAGAGGAGGTAATAAAACTCCTTCAGGTAGGATTCATCAAGCCAGTTGACTACTCTCAATGGGTATCAAACATTGTTCCTGTTCTCAAGAAGAATGGAAAGATATGCATCTGCATAGATTTCCGGGACATTAATAAAGCATGTCCTAAGGATGACTTCCCATTGCCATCTATCGATGTCATTGTTGATGCAACAGCTGGGTTTGAGCTCTTGTCTCTCATGGATGGATTCTCGGGATACAATCAAATCAGAATATCTGAGCAAGATCAAGCTAAAACCACCTTTATAACTCCTTGGGGAACCTATTGCTACGCTGTTATGCCATTCGGTCTCAAGAACGCCGGTGCTACGTATCAGCGGGCCATGACATACATATTTCACGATCTAATTCATAAAATCGTGGAATCTTACGTGGATGACTTATTGGCTAAGGCCAAAAAGCGCTGTGACCACCCTGAAGTACTCCGCATCATTCTTTCACATCTAATAGAATACGGAGTCACGCTAAATCCAGAGAAATGCGTATTTGGTGTAACAGGAGGAAAGCTCCTAGGATACATCATATCGTCACGAGGGATCGATGTTGATCCAACCAAAATTCGGGCTGTCCTCGAAATGGTCCTGCCCTCGAGTGAATCTGGAATCAGATCATTTCTTGGAAAGCTGGGTGCAATCCGGAGGTTTATCCCGGATCTAAGCTTCGCCGTCCATCCAATCAACAATTTACTCAAGGACTATAGCATTGATTGGACTGAAGATTGTAATGAAGCTTTTGATGCAGTCAAGCGTTTCCTGCTATCACCGCCTACGCTAATGCCACCTAAGTTAGATCGCCCATTAATTCTATACTCACGGGCTACCGATGTCTCGCTGGCCTGTATGTTGGCCCAAGAAGACGATGACAAGAGAGAGCGTGTGATTTATTTCATTAGCCGAACATTGCTCGACTATGAAACATGTTATACACAAGCAGAGTGAGAATGTCTTGCCATAGTATTTGCTACTAAATGCCTAAGACACTACATGCTAAGTCAAGAGACAAGGGTCATGGTAAAAACTGACCACTTACAAACCTTGCTCACACAAGGGTCCCTGTCTAAAAAGGCAGGACACTTTATAACCTTAATGGGAGAGTTCAAATTAACTTTTGTAAACCAAAAGTCAGTTAAAGGGCAAATCATCGTAGATTGGTTAGCTGATAACCCGCTAGATGGAGGCGACTTAGTAGACTTAGAATTTCCAGATGAATGCGTGTACTATGTCGAAACCCGACCTGCTATATCTAAGTGCCCTTGGTACACTGATATCATTAGTTATATCATGGACCATAGGTACCCAGAAGGAGCTACACCTCAACAAAGAAAATGGTTACGCATTATCGTAGCTAAATACGTCATCATAGAGTAGGTGCTCTATCGGAAAGCATTCGATGGAATGCTCTTAAGGTGTATTGACACAGAAGAGTCCAAGAAGATTCTCCATGAATCCTATAGCGGTATATGTGGAGGCCACTTCGGTGGCCATGCCACTGCTCGAAAAATACATTGAATGGGCTATTTCTGGCCCACTCTAGAACATGACGCAATAGAGTTTGTACGCAGGTGTCATAAATGTCAAGAGTTCTCTCATGAGATCCACATGCCGGCACAAGCTTTACAACCGATCGCCACTCCGTGGCCCTTTTCTACATGGGGCCTGGACTTGATAGGGAAGTTCTCTCCCTCGTCCACAGACGGCCACAATTTTATAATCACGACCACTAAATATTTCACTAAATGGGTAGAGGCCATGCCTCTTATGACTGTACCTGGTTCTGTAATCGCTAAGTTCATTTTGAACCAAATCATTTGTAGGTACGGTATCCCGCAAATCATTATCTCAGATAATGGAACTTCTTTCAAGAATGAAGAAGTTCGTGAGCTATGCAACAAATTTAAAATCAGCCATCATACGGCTTCCTTGTACTATCCCCAAGCCAATGGGTAGGCTGAAGCAACGAACAAAACACTGAAAGCCATTCTCCTTAAAACAGTGAAAGAAAACAAGCGGGATTGGCATTTAAAGTTATATCCAGCCTTGTGGGCCCACCGAACCTCAATAAGAACACCAACGGGAGCAACTCCTTTCTCGCTAGTATTTGGGGCAGAAGCAGTTCTCCCACTTGAGGTCAAAATACCCAGTCTCCGTATTTTGCTACAAGGGATTCTAGATGAGGACGCTTATAGAGAAGCATGTCTTTCTCAATTAGAAAGCCTGGATGAAGCTAGGTTAGATGCTGAACAACGACATAGAGTCTATGCCAACCGAATGTGCCGGCAGTATAACAAGAAAGTCTATGAACGTGACATATACGAAGGTGACCTAGTTCTGAGGTTAGACAGCCGGATCGACAAGAAGACCGGCGAAGGAAGGAAATTCCGGCCCAAATGGTTGGGCCCATACCGAGTCATGAAGGACTACGGAAATGGTGCATACCTCTTATGCACGCTAGAAGGTGAGGAGTTTGGCGAAACAGTCAATTCCCTCCACCTCAAACGTTTCTACGCATAAGCAGCTAGCGCTGCCTATATAACTATCTACATCGCATTTTCATATAAATTAGGATCATTTTGTCCACTTGTTCTTACACAAATTGTGATCAAGGAATCTATTCTCAAAGCAATTTATTACAAACTCGTGATGTTTCTGGCATGAAGTTCTTTAATCATACTTCTCCGTCTTCGATATCATCAATCAACTCAGAATCTTTTATCTAAACAAAATCGGACATGACGAAGTCCTAACGGTAACCATACCAAGATCTGCAAGTTCGTTCTCGCTTTGATTTCTTCTTAGGATAGGTGTCTTGCCTATGGTCTGTTCTAGAAGCTTCATGGTGTCACATCTATCCCATATACACATCTCTTTGGAAAATAAGCATATACTGACATTTTACTCAAATAGACAAGTCAAGAAGTGATTAAACAGAAAATTTTATTTTACACATTTCCTTGCCCCACCAACCTTCGGTGATGAGCTTGCGTCTCTTACTAGTGACGTAGGGTTGGGAAAGGATGGAAATGCCCTTACTCGCCTATGCCTTGCCCACGGTGATAAGCCCATGCTTCTTACAGGTAGCACGGGGCAAAGTGTAGGGGGTCCTCTAAACAAAGTAAATGTTGAAAGGTCATAAACAATCAATTCAAACTTTGAGTCAATAACGAATGAATCAGATATTCAAAATTCCAAAAAGAGTTAAAAATCCTAAAAACCCAGATTTTGTCTGCTATGTGGCCATCTACGGGTCTAAGTCTGGATAAACCGCAAAGCAAGTTACATCCAAAACTATGAAGTCATTCAGGTAGAATAAACTTGTAGTTTTCATTTGGTTCCACCAAAACTTCGTCTGTCTTTCATCACTATCACTTCATCACATTTCATAACTTGCGCCCTTCTTGGCTCTTGGTGATGAGCCCTCGCATCTTACTAGTTGCGTGGAGTTAGGAGTGGGGCAAATTAATCTGTTCATCATACTGGTTGTTCTCATCACTTTGCCAAAACAAATCATGAGGTATCCAAATTGCTAAACAAAAGTTAAGATTCAAGATCACAATATATCTACAATATCATGTATCAGCATCATGAAACACAAAAAGAAAGCAAACATTTGCATCATCTGTTTTCCATTGCATACATTCTAGAAAGCATATAAAACATACATCGTAGTATACACGAATAAGCTGGAAACAGAAAGGGAAAACACAAGTGACAAAGTTTTGATCCAAAATCGGTGCATATATATAAATAATCAATATTTGTATACAATGCCATCATGCACTAGGCATGGTCAAAACGCTCAAAGAGCCCGTAATACACAAAAGAATCTATAACACAAAAGGTGCATAGGAGCCAAGTGGCCTCTCAACCCCTACGCGATCCCGCTGAAGGTGCGTGCCCTCGCCTAGGACTTCGGCTACGCTGACGCTCTGAATGGACGGAGGGCTCAGGGTCTCGAGGAGTGGTCGTAGTCTCGCCATGAGAACAGCTCCTCATAAGGCGCTCGGCTGTCCTATAGCCTGCCAACTCTGTACGGAGAGTCGACACCATCTTGGCCACATGCCAAATGGGAGCGAAGACGTCGGTGTGCCTGCCGGCTGCTGAGGGCTCCCCGGCATCTACAGATAGCTCCGCATGGGTCTTATCCATAGGGATCATCAGAGAATCAGTACATACCCTACGGATTAGATCCCGCCACTCGTCAACGGTCTCTGCAAAACAAAGAGGAAAGACGAATTAGAAATTAGGCAAGAGGCTAAAATGTACAAGATACAAATATAAGGAGAGATAGCAGTTAAAACAAGTCCTAAATCAAATTAACACTGAAAGGGAGAAAGGATAACTTACTCGGGTCACCAGGCCTCCAAGATGGGTCACTAGGGCCAGGACCCGCTGCAGATGCCACCGCCGACTGAGGAGCTGCTCCTGTAGTTGGGGCAACATGACGCCCCGCAACGGACTCATCATCTCCACCATGGCCCCGGGAGAGTGGCTCCTCAGAAACCAGAGTCTCTCTCTCTGCGCTCTGCTCCGCCCTCTCCGCCTGCATGATATCCTGAGTATCATGCCACTCAGGATCACTCTCATCCGTCTGCTCCTCCGACCCTCCCTCTGTGGACTCCTCAGAATCGGAGTCAATATCTATAGGGTCATCGCTACTATGAGCAGGACCCGCGGTAATCCGAAGTAAAGGTGCCCGAGGTGCACCAGCTCTCCCTCTGGCCCGAACTATCCCCCTGGCTGCAATAGGAATGCCAGGGGTAACCACTGTCCAACCACGGCCTCTAGGCCCCCCTCTAGCCTCCCGAACTGATCTGTAAACTGGTGCTACTGGAGGAAGCATACCCACATATGGGAGGCCGAACTGCTGAGGAACCCTGCCAAAAGGATGTACCTCCACCCGTCCCACACGGTCAATAAGCTGCCCTGTGGTGGAGCAAGAGATCAATGTAAGAGCCTCCTCTCCCCAAATGCCGGCCATGAGCTGGTACGGTATGGCCTCCATATCTGCTGTAGTGAGGGAAGCTACTGGCTGGTGAGGTGCTCTAAGCACCGACATATCTGACCACCTGGCTGCCCTCACAGCCCCAGGATCTGCCACCTTCCACGCCTCTGCCATAGGGAATGAAGCGCTCATACACCCAACTCATAACTAGAGTAGGGTGACTCAAAGACCGTCCCTGTAAACGGACCACCCTGTATAAGTCGTGATAGGTGGTCCCCAAAATGTCTACCCCCCAGGCATATATCCGGCCATGCCCCTCTATCTGTGCAATGATGGGGGCCCAACAGTATAACAAAGTGTCCCCTCCCTTGTCCCCGATCAGTCTCGAGGCAAGGATCCCCATGATGGCCTGTCGAAATATGGGGATGGGCAAAGAAGGAATGGATCTGACTCTCACTCCCTTCTTCGGCCCCGTGGAGATAGCTGCATCCCCCATGTAGCCTGCCCACTGTACAATCTGTGCTCTGGACCCAGCTGTCTCCAGTGTGAGTCTCCTCCCGATGATCGGGACCCCCAGGATACGGTAAACATCCTCTAGGGTAATAGTCCACTCACCGCGGACCCCTGGCAATCAGAAAGTGTTCCGATCTGCATCCCAGTAGGAGAATAAGTCACATAGTATGTGACTAGACGGAACAACGTGAGGCACACGCGATATCCGCAATATGTCGGCCCTCTGCAATGTGTCCTCCTCA
This sequence comes from Taxus chinensis, assembly GCA_019776745.2. NCBI lineage: Eukaryota > Viridiplantae > Streptophyta > Pinopsida > Cupressales > Taxaceae > Taxus > Taxus chinensis. Next base: position 165,907,100 of record CM034154.1, on the reverse strand, counting down.
TCTGCTGAGAGGGCATCCAATACCCCGGGCAGCCAATCACACTCTCTCTCCCGGCTCCATCTAATGTACTCCTCCCTCGCCTGCATACACCCAAAAACACACAAAACAGAGCAAGTTAGTATCTAAACAATGTCAAGAGAGTCATAAAAACATACACAAATGCTAAAAAATACAAGTGAAAGTTTTTAAGTGAGGTTCTTTTGCATTCTGTGCAAAACCACCGCCCTGGGCAGAGGGGCAGTTTTGTAACCGCCACCTTGAAGGCGGCGGTCTCGTAACCGCCGCCCTGGACAGGGTAGCGGTCATGTAACCGCCGCCCTGGCCAGGGCGGCGGTCGCGGTCCGAAAACCCGCGCGGGTTTTTAACCCTAAAAAGTCCTAAAAACGTAAAAATAGATCATTTTAGCTAAAAAAAGAGCCTACCCAGTAGGCGCCCCCCCTAGGTGGACCTTTTGAACCTAGCATTTTCAAAAATTTCCCCCCCATTACAAAGAATTTGCCATTTCAAATTTAAAAGGGGAAAAGCACAAAATTGAAGAAAAATTAACCTGTGATCTCGCGGGGTGGCGTTCCGCACGTGGAGGCATGATCACTATCTCGCTGTGGACGTTTTGACTCTACTCGCGTGAGAAACCGTTACCATGGGTCCTAGAGCTCAAAATCTATCAAATCAACTCGCGCAAATGAATAGGAAAATGGGCCCACTTTGATATATATATCGTTCTGTTTCGTTTTACAATGGCTTTTTCGCAGGTTCGGAGCGCTGACAGAGGTAAGTTTCTATCCTCGCACTAATGGTACGTCCTCTTCCCCTATTATTTTAGCGTTTATTTTCTAAATTATTGTATCTATCTGCACTTGAGTTCTCTTTTCATTTTGCAGGTGGCGGGAATTTTGGATGGCATCATTTCGACACACGGACGTGTAAGGTATAACTTCTAACTCCCCATTTCGGGACTGCCATACTCGGACCCACCGTTTTATGCCTGTTCATGGCTAAAACGCTTCTCCGAGGGGGCAATATGTACGTACCCAAAATTGTAAGGTACTGTACTGCGGAACGGTGTAACAAGTGCCCCAATGATGATACAGGTCTCCTTGAAAGGTGTTCGAGATCCAGAAAAGCTCTTCAGATATGCGTTAACATCCCGCATGCCCCGCTTAGCCCCCGCGTGCTTTGTTTTTCCCTTTCTTTCCTCTTTCTTTGGCTTCTTGGCCTTCAGTGACGAAACCGCCACCCTTCAGGGCGGCGGTCTCGTGACCGCCGCCCTGAACAGTGCGGCGGTCCTGCAACCGCCGCCCTGCTCAGAGCGGCGGTCCTATGCGCATTTTCCAGAACGCTCTTTTGACGCGACCCGCGTGAAATATCACGACTCACCAGCTTTTCTTGCCGACTTGGGCATGCATTAATGTTTTTGGTCCCCTGGAACAGTGTTTTACCTTTGTTTATTGTTTAGGAGTTCAATTTGATTTTGGTTTTTGAGTGTTGGAATTCCTATAAATGCATGGTTTGTGCACATGCAAATGGCCACCGATTTTCACTCCAACTTTCTTATTTTTCAGTGCTGTGGTCTTTTTAGTTTGCTTAGGATCGGTAGCATAGTTTGTTGCAGGCTTGTTTCAGTTTTGTGTTGCAGCTGGTAAGCCACATATCCAACTTGTGCAAGTGCAAACATTACTTTGGCTCTGAGTTTTGCTCCAAAGTTTGCTTTTGAATTTCTTGTTACAGCAGATTTAGTTTTCCTTTGCTTAGAATTCTTAGTTTTCTCATTGAGTGCTTTGGTTAGTATTGTGTTGCAGCTGGTAAGCCACATATCCAACTTGTGCAAGTGCAAACATTATTTGGGCCCCTCATTCTTGTTTCAAACTCACCATTTTCAGTAGTTCAGTCTTCTAGTTTGCTTAAGTTTGATATTTTAAATCCTTTACATGCTTGGTTGCATTACTCAGCTATTGGTAAGCCACAGATCCAACTTGTGTAAACAGTATCATTGTTTTGGAGTAGGATAGTTTAGGCAGCCATTAAAGTTGTAGGTTTTTCTCTTCATACAAACTAGTTTCAGGTTCTAGACGCTTTTGTTGCATGATTCGCAGTAGACCCCGCTAGGAATTGCATAGGCCAAGCTCTGTACTCTTGCGCTATCCCTCTCCTATCCGCATTCTATTCTGTCTGCATTCTGAAGGCTGTCCATTGATCCAAATATCTATTCCTGTTGATGCAAGCATTCCACGCTTTTCTGGATTCACGTGAGCACAAAGAACGAAGAGATCATACTGAGGGGACAAGAACATACACACTGTCGGATTCGCCACTGTTCTGCGAAATCCAGGTTCATCTTTCAAAGTTTTAGTTAGAACTTATCAAATAAAGTAGTTAATCGCTTTATTTCAGTTATTTCCATTCTCGATATTGCCAGGGAGGTTGTGGGGATTGATAGTTTCTGAGAAACTATGATTCATTCCTCACTTCTGAGGTAGGATCGATAATCTTGCAAATAGATTAGTCATTTTGTTGTTTAGAATAAATATACAAAATTTCACAGACAAATAGCTACACTCGGCTATTTTGTTTGTTTTACGTTATTAGTTTAGTTGTCAATTCTAAATATTTTAAATAGCTGCTTTCTTATAAATTGCCAGAAAATACAAAAAAAGAATTATATATGCTAGAAGTGTACTTAGATTTTACTTTATTATAGTTTGTTTCATTACTGCTTTTGCATGACAATTACGGGACCTAGGGAGCCCAGGGAATACATTTTCGAGCCAATTGTACCCCAGCCCAATACCGTAGTGGCAATAACTGACATTGACCAAAACCTTAGGATACAAGTCTTCCAAACAACAACAGACTTCCAATAGATCAGGTCACAGTTGAGAGGGTTAAACATCGAAGACGACCAAGCATACACATTTTGGTCAAATCAGCCAAACTATAGGTTATCCTAGAAAACATCCGCATGACTTTAGAAGGATTTGAAAGAGAACAAATATTCGGGTGCGATCCTTTAGTTCCATAGCCAGACGCTGGAGATACCCTCATAGATATAGATACCAGCTTAAGAATTCAAGTTGCTAGAACACCTGTGAGGTATTATGAGAAAATCACACAATTACTGATTCTAAACGTAGAGGTTGAGAAAACATACGATTACTGGATACTAGGGATTAGAACTTGATCTCGCGTATGACCATAACAGGACCACAACAACCAAGAGTCTACGGTATTGATCCACAAATCCCACAGCCTAATGAATCCATAAGAGAAGTAGACATAGACACTGGCCTACGTAAGTTAGTATTTCAGTCTACTCCGATTCCACCTATCATCATTCAACAGTTATCCCTACTAGACACAACAACTAACGAAGCTAGAGAATTTTGGACTAGGCCAGAGAATCGTCCATAGAGTTGACTATATTCGCCATATGACCCTATCAGGAGAAATACACGAAACCATCCCGGGTCATTTTCCACGCATCCCACAACCCATAGATCGAATCACGCCAGAGCTCGATATTGATTGGAGCCTTCGAGCAGTCATCCTCGCTGATTGATCTATCACACCAGTCCAAGTTAGAAGGGCCTTCTTTGCCTTAGATTCACAAATACCATTAGTGCGTGTCGAAGACATTAGACTCCCCAACTAGTTTGTCTGCATATTCTACCCCCACCGGCTGTCTCGGCACGACCTCGGGAGGTCGGGTACGTGGAAGAGTCACTTGTTGATTCTCACGCTCGCCTGTTGCTTTTCCGACGTACAATGACCAATACATATATGATAATAACAATAAGCACTACCATCAAAGCTCTTAATTTCATGATTTCTCTTATCAACCTAAAATGGTGGATGAAGAGACACATGATTGCAATCAAGTAATTATTTAAGAATAATGCATGAAGGACAAGGTAAACATGTAAAAATATGTCTTGTAAGTTGTATTTCTAGCTTAGTATGTTGAGAATCAATCATGATAATAATCATTAGAAGAAACCTTATGCTCATTATATTTTCCTGTGAAATTAGATTTTATTAAAACTTGGCATTTGATGGATTAGGGTATCTACCAATATAATTGAGTTGTGTAATGTGTAATATCTTAGGTTCACACACTTTTGGTGTATGACATAGATGGTAATAATATTAAAACTTATCAAACATGAAGAATAAATTAAACAAAAATGTCTCGTAACTCACTGTTAGCTAATATGTTATTCATCTTAGTAAGAATTATTTCATAACGCAAGAAACAATATTAATATGCTCATTAGATCCTTGTTTTAGTTTGGACATTTATACATAATATGCCTTATCCTCAATGTTTATTAAAAATTGTGTACAACATTTATTTTCTAATGTGGTAAAAGAAAGAACAAAATGTATGGGGATATCATAGAACCACTGCAAAGAAAAGTCCTTAAGAGTCCTAGGAAATAACTTAGTAAGAAATATATCACTTGATGCATAATAAAAAAAGAAACATGGAATTATCTAAGATTATCTTAGGGATCAACCTTTCCATCATATATAGGAATATTATGTGCAAAAAAACCAATAGGAAAAGGATATAACACGAGTTTAGTTGTAATTGGATTATACAATAATTGAAAAGATTACATTACATTATAATTATGAAATATACCTTGTTACAATCACAAAAATTGTGCTTGTAAAGAATGAATAAAGGACTTAAGATCCCATGTGCTATAGGAAGATGTATTCAAACCATTATGATGACATATATGAGATGTAGTAGTAATACTTGCTCTAGTAATAGGATTGGACATTCATTAAAAAGGAATGTTGGGTTCCCCTAACGAATTAAGTACAATAAATGTAGATAAAATGGATGATGGATGAATCTATCTCTATAAGATGTGTTAGGAAAAAATAATTTACAAAATTTTCTTCAAAAAAATATTTTTTGGATTAAAATCAACATTAGGAATTTCTAGTTTTTTAAATTAAAATTAAAAAATTGTGAGAACTATGTAAAATAACATAATAAACTAATTAAATTAGAGAAGAATTTGACGTGATAACGGAGCTCTAATTTTATAGCATATGTCTCTGGGTCTCAATAAAGGGACATATATCATAAAATCATAAGAAAATAACACTTACAAAAGTATTACATGATTTAGATCTTCTCACTATGTTCCTCCTTCAAAAATAAGCATAGTATCCTTTAGAAGTTTTCCAAAATTTCCCTCATAGCTCCCATAATAAGACTTTAAAAATTACATAGTCTACTGGAATTACCCCTCAAATAGCACATTGCCAATTTTTATAATGTTTATACCTCTAGGTGCAATGGCCAAGCCCTTATAATTTTACCTAACCCACTAATGTTTGAGTCCCCATAAGCAATTTTGATTTTCTTTATTGGGATTTAATCCCACATTGCGCATGAAGTAGTTAGGTGAGTTATTTAAATGAGGGGATGTGGCTGTGTTTAATTGGATTTTGAGCCATTTTGTTGGCCGAGGTTGCATGGTCAGTTAAAATGTGCTAAGTTAGGAACTACGTAAATAGGCAATTTGGCCATGTGGAGGATAAGCACTGAGTTGTGAGGATATGGAGATATTTGTGAAGGAGATAGGTGATTAGAGTGGGAAATAAGGCAGATAGGCAAGGAGATAATTCATTTGAAAGTATGCGTGGTAGATAAAATAATAAGCTTTGTGGTTAAGTAGGTTTAGTGGGTAGGTTGACTCGGTTGACTGAGATGGCTCAAACCACCAAGTCGGGTTGTTCACTTAGCTATATAATGTAATGAAATATAATTCAAAGTAATATAAGATAGTTCCATACTCATGTTGTTAATATAATCAAGAGTATATATATACAAAAGATCTACAATGGTTATATAAAGATTGGAGGCCAAGGCACCCCTCCATAATTGAGTGTGTCAAACCTAGCTAAGGGCCCCAGGACAATAAATAGTAGGGCCTACTTGTCCACAACCGAGTGTCAAAGACTGGAATTAATTTTTTTTACTTCATATCCATTGTGCCACTTGTCACAATTTTGTTGGTCCACTTGGCGGATGTGCATACGTCAATGTCACTTGCGCATAGTCCAATTTTTTACCAATTGACCAAAAATTTCAGCGGGCCATAACATCTACATAGGTGCTCTATTTTCTAGAAACAAGATACTGCTGAAAATTTGTAATATTTCACTATGCAATGAAAATTCCTCTAACTTATTTTGAGAATATTTTAGAGAATATTTTCTCAGCGAGGATCCCCTGGATCATGTTAGTAGATTTTTTATCAATGGAGACACAAAATTATGCACTTGGGTATATTTCTAGGTTCATAAACACATATTGGCATTCATATTATTCCTAAGAAAGAAGAATAATAATTAAGGATTTTCCTTACCCTCTTTTCTGTATTTCTTGTTTTCTCTTTTGTCTTACACACCCTACAACCCAATATGAACTTTACTTCCCTATTTTTTATGACTTTAGAGACCTGCACCCAGCCAAGATGTAAGCACGTAGGTGCCCTTGTCTCATCTGGGTGCCATCGACTTATTCAAAAATTAATCATTCTTTTCGGGCATCTTTAATTTTTTGGGCATCTTATTTTCTTATGGATTGGTGTTCTAGTTATCAATTATGAAATTAAAACAAGGAAATTATATGAATACATAGCTATGCGACCAAAACAAAGGAACAAGATCGAAGTATACTATATATCACCTAAGCTTGTATCCAAAGGAATCCATCTAACATCCATTCAAGGGACAAGGGACTCCATTTTATGCATACACAACATAATAAGGGGAATTTTCTTTATTCCATTAACACGTCTTTTTAGATTGCTACATCTACCTAGCTCACTATCAAGTGAACTTGCAAAAGGGAATCCCAGGCCAAAATTTTTTCACACACTCACAAGAAATACATGGAGTCTAAGATGTAGTGTAGTGCTCAGTTTTCAACTCACTCTGTTGGGGTACCACCAGGGTCAGTCCAACTCCCCAGATTCCATCTTTCATTTTCTGGATTTGATGTGTTATTGTGGGTTTTCTAGGTGAATCTTTGTTTTGCAGGTTATAGGTAAATAAATGATCATATTGCAACGTATTGGTGATAAAAAATGAATACTTACGTCACTGACCTTTTTCACAATCAGAGGTGCCTAGTAGAGGTCGTCAATATCAAATCACCCATGTCCTATTGTGGGTGCCAATGTCCAATGTGTTTCGTGGCCTATAAAATTTATTCAAAGGAATAATGACATAGATCACTCCATGTTTAGTATTTTTTCAAGTCTACATCAGTCCTACGTCTAGTACAAAATTGTATAAGTCCATTCCTCTCTCTCTTGCACTTAGGGTTCCATATTTTATTAAATTATTGCTTGTTTCAAATATCTATTTTAATATTTTATTTATAATACATGACTCTATAATTAGGTTTTATCATAAAATTATATTTTTCTTAAATCAATCACAAGAAATCTTAGTAAACAGTAGAATATAGATAATAGGCTCAATATGATGTGTATAGATCAGATCAGGTCAAATCAGATTCGATGACTTAAGATGTATTTTTTGAATCTAGTCTAGTCTGGTCTAGTCCAATGCCTCGTTATGTCTTTGAAAATAATGGAAAAGATGGATGGAAAGAAGATAAGACAACTAAAACATGCATTGAGTTGTTTGACTGGATGTTCCAACCCAAAAAAGGATTGGGAACGAATTTCAATTTGGATACCGACATGTTGGTGGTTTTTAATCATGGGTATTTTGTTAGGGAGTTGGTGGGCTCATCATGTATTGGGTCGAGGGCAAACGATTGGGCCTTCAACACCAGATCTCACTCTATATGGTATGGGTAGAGGAGCCCTATATAGATAGATATGGGGTGGGGGCCTTCACTAACTTCACCCTAAAATTTATTTCTATATGATTCCTTCACTTCATAGTATGGAGTTTATGACAAAAATTAGATAATAGTTATACTTGTTCTTTATCTACATTCTTATCCACATCATGGTAATAATCAGATGAATTATCATTATGGATCTCAATGTCATGAAAGGTAACTTCATATATAGGAGGATCTACAAGAAAACTAGAAGTAGATATAGAAGAAGAAAATCACTATGATTCTTGTGAGTAAGAGGTGAAAGATCAAGATTATTACTATAATTATTATGAATATCAGAACTAAACCGGTGTTGCATAAAATGAAATCATATAGAAACTAAAGAGTGAGGATAATAATAAAATAAAACCACAACCTATTCTTCTAAAAAAAACCTTAGAGCCATTAGGGTTAGGTCTACAATGCTTGATTAGAGAGGGTCAAGTTCACTAAATAATATCAATAATATCATTTTTATGGTGAATCTTCCATTCTTTTTTAACGATTTAAGAATTTTTAGTTCATATAAGAAAATAGGATGAAATGGTGTTACGGGTGTGAAGAATTTGGTCATAGTTTCGACATAAATCTAATTGATAAATATCAAACAAAAAAATTACTTCCTGTAATCATTTTTTACTCATCATATCTTGTGAGAAATTTATAAAGTCTATTATATAGCCATAGAGATAGTAGATGAAGCTCCTTATAAGAAGGATCTAATAACCCGTGATAGTCACATGTTAAAAATAATAATATTGTTATAACAATATCCCATAGTTAATTATTTACTACTATACTAATTTTCCTAATGTAACAGTGAGAAATACCGTTACTTCCTAACAAGGTGGATATTATGATATAATTAGATTCAAACAGTAATTGAAAAAATTAGAATAAATATTTTCAAAGTGATGATTGACCTTAAAAAATATATAAGAGAGAGAGAGAGAATGCACTTATTTACTTGTTTGTGGATATAGAAGAGTCTAGGTGGTCTGAGTACTTCATTAAACTAAAATGGAAAATAACAACCTAATGTAGCTTAATATAAATGTTATGCAAAGCAGTAAATAATGGATAAATAAATAAAACAGTTACCCAAGTAACTAAGTAGATAAAACACAAAATCCTAATGTGTAAAAAAGGGTTAGAAAGAGCTTAGCTGATTCGACGATTTTTTTGGACTCTGTTGAAGAAAAGACTGGATGAATAGAGTGCAAGAACAACTATTTTGAGGCCTAGAAAAGAGTATATCTGAGATATATAATAAGACTAGGGCACCTAAAACACTGTGGTATGAGATCTGGGTGCGCTGGTATGTGCAGGAGGTGCATAAACAATTTTTTCATCATTACTAAGTGATGTGAAGCCTTCTCTTCCTTTCATGTGTGTATCACTGGACTATGCTTAATGTCATTGGTAATCAGAAATGAAGAAGAGACCTACAAAACCCCAATACAAGCATCAAAACCCTTAAAAAATAAATATGCTTATGAAGGGGTCGGAATGTCCTTAGTGACCATAATGGTGGACTTATTAACTAAGCATTACACTACATTTCAAACCCAAATGTAGTTATATATGTGTGTGTGCAAATTTTTCCCTAGGTGCTATTGTACCAGTCATACTTTGTGAAGTAGAGAGAAATAACTAGACATTGAAATGTAAATAGAAGGTAGATGGAATTAAATAAACTTCCCTTATGCAGTGTGATGCAGATGAACCATCCTTTTCCCCTATGATGGAGCAAGATGGATGCAAATGGAGCTCTATATTCCTTGGATGGAATAAAATAATAGGAGATGATAGTAGTTTCTAGTGGTTGGCCCCTCATTATGGTCTCATAACTTTACATTTATATGGTTGTCTTGTTCTAATTTTGTACCTAACTCCAAAAAGGATGACCACTAAAAATATGGAAAGCTAAAACAAATTAAAACTTCCCAGAAGATGTGTGTAAGATGGAGAAAGGATCGAGGCACTCCGAATGGGACCAGGGTTCCTGGGGTTCTCCAGTTATGGGTAGAATTAAGTGGAATGATAAAAATAGACTGGGAAAGTATATGCTTAAGGTCGGAACTGACAACTGAAACCAAAGTAAAAAGGCCAAAGGACATGGGTTAATTAGTATTTTCTTCACTAAACAACCATATGAATAGTAGTATGAGATTGAGACTAAATAATACCCAAAGTGCTTGATTTTGTGTCTACATTTTACCCCACTTTATGTTGGGGAGAGGAACGATTGGTAACATAAAGTAGATATAGATGCATACCTGATGTCCATGTAGAGTGATATAGAAAGCATGTCGAAGGACTAGACAAAGCGTGGAATGAAAAAAATATGGACCGTGGAAACAAAAGATGTAAAAGAGAAAAAAGTGATGAGATTGAACCTAGGGTAGAAACACGTGTGTAGCTTTTGATGTGTGTAATGTACCTACATGTTATTATTAGGTGTGTGCTTCTAGATAATGTTGTCGTTGTTGACTACTTTCGTCTCATACAAACATACCTACCAAGGAGAAGATGATCAAGTAGTAAAATACATATGTATATGTGTGAAAACACACATAAAGACATATGCATAGAGTAAAAAGATTGTAAATGGAAGTATTAAAAATGTAAAAGGAACATGTGCACTTGATTGGTGATGAGAGAAAGGGTGTAGAAATAATATCCTGTAATTGATATTTTCTGGGAATTCTCACACCATTGTGACCAAAGAAGTTTAGGGAGAAAGTTGCGTTATTATCCAACCTGTAACTGCTTCCCTACTAATGTATGAAGAGATCTCTGTACTGCCTAGTTTTGTGGGTGATTTAGTGCCGCTAGATGAAGTAATATAGTAAGGAATTCTGCTGTATCCTCCAACTTGTAACTACTCCCCAGAATGCTAAGGAAAATATGTCCTGTAAAAGACATTATATACAGGGTTCAAATACTGGTCTGAACCTACTCACTATATAACCCACAATGTGAAGGACAAAAAATTGAATTGAACTGTAGCAGTAGAGAGCATTGTGTAATGTATAAAACGTAAAAGGATTCCCCTCTTTAGGGGTGAATACGACATTGTGGATAGGTTGAAGGGAATGTGATTGGTAGAAACCAAGGCACACACAAATAAGTGTTTATAAAAACAAGTGTTAGTATCATGAAGCATACATATAGAAGAAAAGTTTAAGGAACTAAACAATGTAAAAGTTAGAAACAAAGTAAACACGTAAGAAGCCAATCATAGATCACCAACACTGGTTGTAAACATGAGAGACCACTCACAATGTCACAATACATGCTAGGCCATAATGGATGCATACTAAAACCAAGTGTTTACAACAAACAAAGGGAAATTCCCACATATAAGAGAAAATAATAGAAAATAAATAGTAGACAAACAAATAGATAGCCATGGAAGAAATTAATCCTCTAAAACAAATGTTTTAGTGTATTAATATGGATTCCCCCAATAACTATTTTAGGATTTGTAAGAGGAAAACATCCATGCTAGGTGTAAGAGACTTGTATATATGATCCCAACTAGAGAAATATGTGAACATGCATGTGTGGATGGTAAATATAATGACATAAAAGAGATCTATCTAGCATGTGTAATATGATGACCATGTATAAGAAAATGCAAGCAAGAATAAAATCAACCAAGATATGCAACATGTTGTGGATAGACGAAATGGAATGCAAAATGGATGGTAGAAGCCATGTAACCCTCGAGTGAATGAAGTTGTATGCAATGAGGTTAATTTGGTTTGTCCCCTCAGCAGTCAAGAATGAACCATAAATGAGAGTGCATCATTAGAAAATGGTCAAAGAGTGTGTATTGCATCTAATGCGTTATGATGAGTGTCTATGTGTGTTGATGATATGTGACCTAGAGATGAACTGGATGTGTGTGACCCTATAGCCAAAGCGTATATCATTATAAGATGAGTGTAGGAGTGTTGATTTTATCTTAAATCATATATCACTACAAGATAATTAGAGGGAGTGGTGATGTAGCCTAAAGTGTATACCACTACAAGATGATGTAATGGGTGACCATTTATCCTATAACATATGTCATTAACCTAGTAAGGTCACATTATATAAATGATTAATGCATGAGTATGAGAAGTTTGTTTTGATTGGTAAACCATCAGTAGTCGAGTATGAATCAAGGAACTAGAGTGCCTCATAGGGTAGTATATGTGATGAGGAAAGATGACCATGTGATGTATAGAATGTGTAAATATGCGATGTGGAGAATGCAATGGAATATGTGTAAATAGCCTAATAGTGTGAGATGTGTGATATGTAGTATGTATAATTATTGGGATGTAATGCTACACTTGTAGAAAATAGGAGTATGAAATAAATGTGATGAATACTAGTATGATGTGTAGAGTATGTATGATGTGTTGATGCGTAATAGTAAAAATGATGTGTTGGTATCCAAATTGATTCTCCTTCAAATCCTGAGTAGCATCACAGGTTTGGCAGGAAGCTTAGAGACATAGAGATCATAGTGAGTTGTTTTGTAGCCAGGGATGGGATCTAACTGGCCCTTAGTCACTCAGATGCGAAGAAATGGATCTAGCACCCTCAAGAGGATTTTATCTATCCTCACTACTTTATGGATGTGCCTTTCAACCAAGGTGAGATAACCTTTTTGTAGCTTGTTATTTATGGAGGAGATGGAGATGTCCTTCCTAATGAAGTTGTTAAGGAGAACTTGAAGAAAATATGATCAATGCAACAAAATATAACTCTCACGAGATTTTACTCTAGATAGTGAATATATTCTCTAGGAAAGGTTCAGGATACTAAATACATTTGGAATCTTGATTGTTTTTGCATGTTTTGGTAGTAAAATTTATGAATTTGTATACACACATGACAAACAGGGGTAGTATGGGTAGGATTGGTTGTTTTTAAATAAATTTTGGTGGGAGGTGAGGTAGAATGAACTTGATTTGCCAAATATCTGAGACCTCTTACAAAATGGAAAGTCTAGATAACAAAAAGACTTCAGAATAGCTAAAATGTTCCTTTAACGAGAATATGTACTTCAATGGAGGCGCAGATTAGCACTTTTTCACACAATCTTTGAGATTTTAACATGAAGCTTCGAGTTAGAGGACCCAATAAAACATCAAAATCTAAGGTTAATCACACCTGAGGTGAACCCAGAGGCTTACAAATAATATTTGTCAACAAATGAAAGAAAAGTGATTTTAAATCATTTATTTCACTCCTAGATGAAAAATCTTATGAGAAATGAGATTGCATATGCAACTAAACTATCAAAAGGATTGAGACCTCTATGATTAAGACATATTTTGATACAAGATTGTAATAGGGACAAGAAGAACTATTTGTAGACATTCAGAAATGAAACAAACACATTTTGCTAAAGATCAACCCAAAATAAATCGAGTTTGATTAAATTTATCAATAGGGGAAATTTTCTAGAACAATGTCAGAGCTTGTCAATGGCTGTACACTTGCAACCACCTTGACATGATCAAACTTAATACAGAAGAGATATATAGGCTTCTCAGATGGCTTCTCAAAAGACAGGCTTTGTCAAATTTTCCTCTTGGGAATTTTCTTCGACCTCTAATACTCCAACCATTTGCATGAAAAATTTATGCCATTTATAACATTTGTGCGATTCCCAAAATCAAATTTGAAAAAAGTTGTCAGGTTCTCATGGACCAAATCTCTTCAAAAATATCAGCATTCAACTCTTGCATCTAGTAGAACACTCCTCCTTCAACTCGCCAACCACTTCCACCCCTAATCTATCAAATCTTGTTCCTTACGTGCTCGAGAGAAGAAAAATGGAAAATCATATCGAGCTTGAGAGTCATAGCATTTTAATGGAGAAAGACATCTCAAGATCTCCCCCACCAAACTTAGATATCAAAATTAACTCTCCTCTCTGTTTGGCATGTAAGAAACACCAAGAAATCATGAAGACTCACACTTTCAGGAGCATTTCAGTAAAAATGGGTGGAAAATAAGATTCACACACACAACTACTATTGATATTCGCTTTGAATTTGGGCAATCCACGTCGAAGATTCAATTTTAAAAATAGGCTTGGGGGTTTCCTTTGACTTTTTACAACCTTTTGAAACAATGGAAAAAATTTCCATTTTTCTCCACACCTCCGCCCTTGAGAAATGAGCCTGACACGTTTCCTAAGGTGGGTCCCAATGGAAGCACGGAAAAATTCTACTATTTCACCTCAATTTTGGAAAAGAAATTTTTTTCCAAGTTTTCCCCACAGCTCCACCCTTGAAAAATGGGCACAACACGTGTTCCAATGTGGATCCCAGAAGAACCGCACTTCCTTTCTCACTTTCAACTCTTTTCTCCCAAAAGGAAATTTTTCCAAATTTCCCTCGAGAGTCTGCACCTCTACCATTGACTGGAGCAAGCTTTGATGTTTCCTATATTAGGCTTGTGGGCTATTTTGATGTTTTTAGTCATTTGAATATCAAGGGGAAAAAAATCCAAACTGCCCCTGATGGCCTACCTCCCCGCCTTTTGATATTTTAAACTCCAACTTTTACCTCCTTCTTGTCCAACTTACGATCCATTTTGATATTTTAATCCTTTTGATGACAAGAGACAAAAAATCCAAGTTGCCACCAATGGTCTGCTTCCCCGCCCCTTGGAATTTTCAAACTGCTATGTGTCACAATGGCGCATCTTGAGATGTTCCCTAAAAGTTGAGACCTTGGATGAGTGCGGGCTCACCACGTGTCATTATGGTGTAACTTCAACATAGAGACCCAAAGTGGAAAACTTGAATGAGCGTGGGCTCACCACATGTCCCTATTCTACCAAACTATACCATCTGCATAAAAATTGTCTACGTCCGGGTAGAGAAGCGAAAACCTCCACGTGTCCTCTCAGCGTAACTCCAAGACCAAACCAAAAAGAAAATTTTCAAATGAGTGTTATTCCTCCACATGCCCCAGTTTTGGGTTAAAAATTTCCAAAAAAATTAGGAGTGCCCTGCCGAGCCGCATCAAATAAAAAATGAACACGTGGACACCCTCGGGGCGAAAACAAGAAATTTTCCCCACCACTTAAATTTTCTTTAATAATATCCTAGCAAAGCTGAAGGGTGAGTTCAATTTTATTTCCAAAGTAGAAAAAAGGAACAAGTTCAAAAACAAACCTGCCGCACCCCATCCAATTAGAAGAAGCCACGTAAGCACCAAAAGAACCAATCTGAATTAAGTGGAACCATGGGACCAAATTTGGCCCTTTTCCGAAAAATAAAAAAGTGAGAAGTTAAAACATTTACCCGCCGTCCCCTGACCAACCAAAAGAAGCCACATGAACACTGAATTCAAGGATAAAAATTTGACCCAGAGAAACACCCGTCAAACTGTAAAATGTAGAAAAATGACCATTTGAACCTGGAGATGAAAATTTTTCCAAGGATAGAAGATTTAGAAATGTTACAAGGATCAAATAGGCTCTTCAGAGCTACATCCATTCATTTCCCTTCAAATATTTTAGGCAAAAAAACCAAGGAAAACAAATCCCGACTGTTAAAACTGAAAGGAATGGGAGGGACCAAGTTTTTATATAAACAGAGAATTAGAGACCCAAACTATGGACCACTTCAGAGGAACAGAGAAATAAGGAAACACAAATTGACCCATACATGAACCTTGACCTAGGAATAGATTAATTATGGAAACAAAAAGAAATCAAAGACCTCTTAGGCACAACACAGGGAAATAAAGTGGAACAGAGTCCGTAAATCGATGGATAGCAAAGGACAAATGGGGCAAGACTATTTTGAGCACCAACATCGGCTCTAACTCGGGGATGAGCACTCCGTGTGAGTTCCACAAGAACAAAGGTAGAACAAGTGAAAAAATATCCATTAGGAAAAGGAGTCAGCTTGCAGAGTAGAGAAACAAAGCCATCTTCCAAAAACAAATTGAGAAATTAGTAAAAATAGTTCACCAAGGACCAAAGCGAGTGAAAACACAAAAGACAAGAAACAAATAACAAACTATACATTGTACAAAATATTTTTATCTTGATCCTGGGGAATCAATCCAAGAAATTCTTCAAATGCCTGCCATTAATAGGAAGCTCAAGCAATTAACCATCCAAATCCTTCAAGAAGAGGGTATGTTCACCAATTCTAATATCAATGGAGTAAGGGCCCATCCATAATGAGTCAAATTTTTCATGCTTTCCCTTATCCTCATGCCTGCTATCCCATAGCAGCACAAGATCTCCAACATTGAAAGCTCTAGGAGAGACCTTCTTGTCAAATAACTTCTTCAGCTTTTCTCTGAACTTGACATGCCTCTGGTGGGATTCCCTCCTTTCTTCATCAAGCTCAAAAATTTGGTTAATGCAAGCATCATAAGGACATACTTCTTGATCCTCCAGTTGTTGAATGAACTAATATGAGGATAATTACATATGTTGGGGCAACAGGGCCTAAGTTTCATACACCAACTCAAATGGACTCTTTCCAATGGCTCTTTTAACAGTGATTCTATCAGCCCAAAAAACAAACTTCAACTGTTCACCCCATTTTCTTGTGTTTAGCTTCAAGGTTCTTTTGATAATCTTCAACAGGTTTTTATTACTGGACTCAGCTTGTCCATTTCCTTGGGGGTTGTAATTAGATGCATATTTCAAGTTGATCCCATATTCTTTGTACATTTCCACCAAAGGTTTAGCTCTGAAGCTCATGGCATTATTAGTTACAATCTTGACTGGCACTCCAAACCTGTAGATGATATTATTTAGCACAAAGTCCATGACAACCTGGTGTGTTTCCTTCTTGGTGGGGATTTCCTCCACCCATTTAGTAAATTAATCTCTGGCTACAAGAATCCACTTATGGCCAGTACTTGAAGGGTCTGAAATATCACCAATGGAATCCATTCCCCATTTCCTGAATGGGGCTTCAATTGATACATGATGCAAAGGAAGGGAGACTGAAGCTTTCAGTCTTCCAGAAAACCACTAGAAACTCTGACATCTTCTAACTAAAAGAGTTGTATCCTTGAAGAGAGTTAGCCACCAATAACCAGCCCTCATGATCTTGTGTGCTGTGACTCTTGCATCAAAATTAGCCCCACAAACTCCTCCATGGAGATCAAAAATTATTTTGGGGGCTTCTTCTTCTATAATGCACCTTTTGAGGACTCCCTCTGGATTCTTCCAAGATAACCCATAATCAATAATGACATATTTCTAGGAAGCCAACTTAAGGGATCTGTCATCACCAATCTGACACTATGATAATTCTTCACCGGGAACTCCTCGTGCTATGATTATTTACTAATGCACAGCCTTTAGTTTGGTGGATGTAATCTGGAAACAAAACAACAACATAACACAAGAATACCATCGACTATGATAAGACGGAATGATGAAAAATCTGAAATATCAAAGTAAATTATAATATCAACATGAAACTATTACAATCTCACCCATGAGGTACTTCAAGTGTTATCGACTTCACTTGCCTTTCATTAAGACTATGGGAGAAACTTTACAATTACACCTCTTAATGGCTTCTTCAACACACCTTTAAACTGATGGCTTCCTTCGCACACTTCCTACAATATTTCCCACTACTTCCTTCTATGCTAAATGAGGGGGGTTGGCCTCTCTATTTATAGAACTTCCAGGCTTATCTATCTTAGCTCTAAGATAGGATAAGAAATCCACTCAGACGAATCATATTCCATACCTTAACTCTTATCTGTACATGTAAGCTTATCTGTTAAGATAAGATAAACCTTATCATTTTACATGGGTTCCACATTTTTAGACTTTTTACAAATAAAATACACAAAATATTTATGACCTCACTCCTTGTCTTTATTACCAATATAATATTTCTAATTCCTAATCATGTAGACCCTACTTCTCTAATTACCCAAACTTTGACATTTTAACATTACCAGACCTCTTACGACAAATATTTACTTTTTACAACATTCCTATTGTACTTTGACTGTTACCGTACTCCACATTATTGGTGGCACCGTACTGACGGCACCGTTATCTTCTATCAGACGCTACTAGTAATTATAATTAACAACATCCTATTCCTAATACATACATTAATGAAATAGAAATTACGGAGGAAAATTTTAGTGTTGACATCTTCCCCCTTCCTAGCTTCTACTCCGTCCTCGGAGTAGACTATTCTGGTGCTTGGAAAATCTTCAACTTGTCATGGTTGACCCATTTTGTAATGGGAGTGCCATCTAATTCCTCCAGTCGGTACGTACCATTTTCATGCACAGCTGCTATTTTGTAGGGCCCCATCCATTTTGGAAGAAATTTTCTCTGTCTTCTTTTTTTGTATCTGGAATCATATACTAGAACCAAGTCATTCACATGAAATGGAGACCACCGGATCTTTTGATCAAAGTATTCCTTCTGCTTCATTTTCTTCTTATGGCTTGTATCCTTTGCTATTTCTCTCATTTCCTCCAGCAAATGAAGATGTACCAACCTTTCTTTTACTGAATCACTTTCATCCATCCTTTCATTTTTCATAACTCTCACAGTGGGAATATCAAACTCAATAGGAAGAACTCGATCAATGCCATAGGCCAACTGAAATGGGGAGTATCCTATTGCTGACTTTGATGTTGCCATATATGCCCACAATGCTGGATGAATCCTTTTATCCCATTTATGTACTTGCAAGGCTGCATCTTTTGCTAGAATTTGACACAACACAAAATTTGTTCGTTCCACCTGTCCATTTGTGCTTGGCTTGTATGTTGTTTCCTTCTTGTGCTTAATAGAAAAATTATTGACTAGGGCTTCTACCACCTCATTAATGAAGTGGCTTCCTTGATCTGTTACAATTTCTAATGGGCAACCAAATCTGGTGATAATGCGTTCATACATGAACCTTGCCACTTCATCCATGGAAGCTGTTTTCAATGGCCTAGCTTCAACCCACTTGGTTAAATAATCTGTGGCAACTACAATATACTTATTTTGGCATGAGGTAGTTGGAAGTGAACCTACAATGTCTATTCCCCACTTTTCAAAGGGACCAAGTGGAAGAATAGGGCATAATGGAGCTAATGAAGTCTTACGGTTACCATGTGTTTGACAAATATCACATGTCTTACAATAATTATAACAATATTTAAAAAGAGTGGGCCAGTGATAACCTGCATCCAAGATCCTTCTTGCTGTAAGTTGTCTAGAGAAGTGCCCTCCACATGTACCATTGTGGAATTCTTCTAGCAGTTCCTTCCCTTGATCATGTCCAACTTCCCTCTTGTACTGTCCATCAGGTCCTATTCAAAATAATACTCCATGCAGAATAGAATATGGACGACTGGCTTGAGTAATATTTCTCTTAGTCTTTGCATTGGCACCATCAAGAAACTTGAATTCATTCAGATAATTCCAAATATCTATGTATTCACTAGGGATTGTGTCAAGGGATAACAATGCTGCATCGGGGGAAATCATCATCATCACAAGATGATCCTAAACCATCATAGGCTCGAGAGAGTGCATCTGCATTGACATGCTTCTTTCCTGGCCTATCTATAATATCAAATTCAAACTCTTGTAGCAAAATTATCCATCTTGCTATCCTCCCTGATGGGTTAGGCTTATTTACAATGTATTTTAGAGCCTGATGATCTATTTGTTATCACCGAATCACAGCACCCCTGGATGTTGATCAGATTTCTAGTTTGATCACTCTAAGCATCCAGTGTGATTGGATAACATGGGTACTATCTCCAAGTTGTGGGACTTGCTACTTGAGATAGACCTCCAGAGAAAGCTGGTTCTTGCTCCTAAACTACCTGCCACAATCTACTCTAATGCAGGAGAAAATAGCTATTCTAACCTAAAATTCCAAGGGACCAGAGAGAGAGAATGCATAAGATGAAAGCCTACACTAAAGCGGTGATACACCAGAAAAAGAGGGTGTGAGAGTAATCTCCAAATGTGTGAAATACAGAGGCAAAGTGCACACTAGAAGAGGTGATGAAAGTTCACCATAATCCAGCAAAATGCATTCACAGCAATATTCCAAGCACACACAATGATAATGAATTCCTGCAAGAACATAATAATAGACACAATATTCTTGTAGAAAGATAAAAGGGGTAAGAAGAATGCAAGAAAACACAGCAGGGGAAGATACATCCACAAACTTGTATTTTATTGCTTCCTAGTATGCACAGTTCAGTCTATTACAAGATAAGGGCCTGGATCACCATGCAAGGAGTCCACTACAAGGGCCTGCAACACACTGGCTTCACAAAGAAATTTTGATAGAGCTTTGTTACCGAAAAACTCTCCCTTTACAATGAGCCCAACACTCCAATTTATAGAAAAATGAGAAGGAAAAGAGAAGGGAAAATGAAAATCCCGAAATCTGTCCTTCAACCACTTGTAAGAGGCATTAAATTGAGTGGAATGGGTATACATTACTTGAAAAAGGCTCCCCATACTGTCCCATGTGCTGCAACAGAGAAGGAATGATGACCATGCCTCTTAATTGCACTCCCAGCTACCAAATAAAACACTGTTCTGAACCCGGCCACGTTTTCTTAAAAAAATCAATCAATTTCTTATCAAATATGGAATTTCTTGATTGTTGTTCATCGGGCTCAGAACCAAGATTCCAACGGTACTGATTTTGTGTGATTTTGTTGAGAAATGAAAAAGTTATGGCCTTCTGAGTGCGGGCAGCTGTTTTGGGCCTGGCAGGCATTTTCTATCATCTGACGGGAAAGAGCATTCACTGACTGGAGCCGAACACGTTTCCTTAATTTAAATATATCTACCCTTATTAAAATCGGATGTCGTGCTCATTCCAGAAAGTCCAATTTTATGAAAATCGGAGCTCGGAGTCAAAAGTTATGGCCGTTTGAAGTTTCCGGACGAAACGTTGACTTTTCCTCCTGTGACACGTGTCATGATTTGATTGGTCCTCGGCTCCTTCAGATTTTCGTGTCCCACGCGTCCCTTTGTCCCATTTGGTACAGTGCTCTTTGTGCTGATTTCGGCCGAACCGGCCGGTTCGCGCCTTTTTGTCCCATTTGTCCCATTTGCTTTTCGGGCTGCCTCGACTCTTTTCGCCCGGTTTGGCCGGTTCGCGTATTCGAGGCCCAAATGTCCCATTTTTTTTCAGACCATTTGTTCCCATTTCGGCTGAATCAGCCGGTTCGGGTATTTTTGTTCCACTTGGCCCACTTTGTTTTGGACTGCCTTGACTAATTTCGGCCGGTTCAGCCGGTTCGCGCCTTTTTGGCCCGATTGTCCCGAACTGTCCCTCTCAGCAGTTAGTCGATTTTCTCTCGGTCGAACCGGCATTTCGCGCCCGCCGCATACTTTCGTCCCATTTGTCCCATTTTCTTTTGGACTGCCTGTGCTCATTTCGGCCGAACCGGCCGGTTCGGGCTTTTTTGTCCCAAACGTCCCGAGCAACACTTAGCCAATTCTTCTTCCTCTTTCGGCCTTATCGGCTTTTTGCGTCCGCCGCGTACTTCTGGCCCGATTGTCCCAAATGCAATTTGGGCCGCCTAGAGGCTTTTCGGACGATCCGCTTCCATTTTTCCCACTTGTCCCAAATGCTACCTTGAGCAGGACTTAGCCAATTTTCACTCTTTCCTGGATCAACCTATTTGCCTTTCTGCTACTTTTTTGCATTTCCTCAGAGCTTGCTCCCTTGGGGGTGAATTTTGGATAACAATTTTGGCGACTCAGCGGGGTCATCTGCCTGCTAGATGAGGAAGGACTAGCTGTTTGAAGTAATCCATTGGGCATGGAGTCTGTTTGATGGCCTCTCAGCTGATCTGGAATTTGAAAACCTGTGTCCTTGAGCCATTGAAACATTCGTTGAGCTGGTTTTCCTGTGGCTGCAAATTCTTTTCCAGGAGCTTGATGAACTGCAACACGCATATACTAGAAGCAATAGGACACGTGCACAAGCACTTAGGGAAATAATAACTACTCTAACAGCAGTACAATGTGCATAAGCACTTAGAGGAATGGAAATTCTAAATTAATATTTACAAGGGTGAAAATTTATCTTTCTAGTAGCAGCGTTTGAGATAGATCCCGTTGACTGGGATCTGCAACTATTCACCATCCAACTTAGCCAGTCGGAAAGCATTGCTACCTTTGCATTCAATGATCATATACGGGCCACTCCAGATGGCATCAAACTTGGAGTGCTTCCCTGGTTTTGCACGATCAGCATCCCACTTCAGTACCAAATCTCCAGTTTGCAATATCCTGGCCTTAGCTTTCTTGTCAAAACTCTTTTTGACCAATGCTTTATCCTTTTCTATGGTCTGTATTGTGTGCTCTCTTGATTCTTCTAATTCCATCAGCTTTGCATACTTGATTTCCATAGGTTCAAACTCAGCTAGTTCCAACTGTTTCATGAGTTCCAACGCTGGCAACTCGAGCGATATAGGTAGAACCGCTTCCTTCCCGTATACAAGCTTGTATGGAGAGCTTCCTGTAGATCTCTTGGGCGTGATCCTATCAGCCCATAGAGCTGATTTGAGCTTTGCGTGCCAAGTCCTCTGATTCTCATCAAGAGTCCTCCTGATGATTCTTAGTAGATTCTTGTTTGTAGACTCGGCTTGGCCATTACCTTGAGGGTAATAGTTTGATGAAGTGCTGAGATAGACACAATTTTTTACAGCCCACTCAGTGATCTTTGTGCCAAGGAATGCCAATGCATTATCTGATATGATAGTGGCAGGGGCACCAAACCTTGTGACTAGATCCCTTCATAGAAATCTAAGATATTAGATTCATTTGCCTCCTTGAGTGCCACTGCTTCAGTCCACTTGGTGAAATAGTCTGTTGCTGTTAGTATCCACTTGTGGCCCTGACTTGAATTTGGATTGATGACTCCAATGAAGTCCAGTCCCCATTGCATGAATGGCTGATCCGCTGAAATTGGACGAAGGGGCAGCACTGCTAACCTTTCTTTCCCCGTGAAGAATGCACATTTCTTGCATTTCTTGACCCATGAGTAGCAATCATTGAACACAGTAGGCCAATAGTAACCAGCTTTCATGATTTTTAGAGCTGTTACTCGTGGAGCAAAGTGGCCTCCTGCTTCCCCTTCATGGAACTTGTGTAAGATCTTCTCAACTTGACCTGTTCCAATGCATCTTAATAGAACACCATTGATGTCCTTCTTGAACAAAACTCCGTCAACAAGCACATATGGAATGGCTTGTAATCTGAAGTATCTCCTCTTTGCTTTGCTCACTTTTGGGGGGCACAAGCCTGTTTGGAGGTAATGCACCAAGTCTTGAGTCCAACATGGGATGGGTGCATCATCAGCTGGTTGTTCTTGATCATTCTGTAGTAGCAGGACAGCATCCTCTTCACCTTTTGGCTCGTCTGATTGCTTGGAAGCGAGCTGCTCACACAAGCCTTTGCCACGAACTAGCTTGGTCACTTTGATTTCAATATCATATTCCATCGCATGAGTGATCCAACCTGCTCTCTTACCATTTAAATCCTTGTTTAGGAGGAAGTCCTTGACACCAGCATGAGACACCAATAGTTGAATCTTATTGTTTGAGACCAAGTGTCTGAAATTCTTCAAGCTTCTGATGACGGCAAGGACATGCTTTTCGATGAAAGAATACTTAATTTCGTAATCTTCCAAGGTTTAACTGAAGAATGCTATGGGCTGCTCTGAACCTTCTCTATTCAGCTGTGTCAAGATAGCTGAGATTGTATCTGATCCTCCAAACACATACAACATGAAGTCTTTTGAGAAATCTAGGTTGATGAGAGTTGGAGCTTGTGATATTGCATGCTTGATGTCTTCGAAACTCTCTTTGCCTTCTGCTGTCCATTTGAATGCCAGATTCTTCTTCAACATCATTGTTAGAGGCTTCATAAGAGTGGAAAAATTAGGCACAAATATGCGGACAAAGTTTATCCTTCCTAAGAAGCTTTGGAGAGATTTCTTGTGGTGTGGCAATGGAAGCGTTCGGATGGCTTAAACCCTTTCAGGATCAATTGTTAGCCCTTCCCTAGAGACAATGTGGCCCAACAGTTTGCCTTCATGTGCCAAGAATATGCACTTCTTTGGATTCAAAGACACTCCAAACCTTCTACACCTCTGAAATACTTGCCTGAGGTGAAAGAGATGGTCTGCTGCATTCTTTGAGAAGACAGTGATATCATCTAGATATACCAGCACTATCTTGTTGATTAAGCCTTTGAACGCCATATCCATAGCTCGCTGAAATGTTGCTCCGGCATTTGACAATCCAAATGGCATCTTCTTGTAAGCATACGTGCCCCATTTTGTAGTGAAGGCCGTTTTGAATTGATCTTCTTCTTTCACCAATATTTGATTATAGCCTGAATATCCATCTAGCAATGAAAACCTTTCTGAACCAGCTACAACCTGCAATATTTGTTCCATTGATGGAAGTGGATAATGATCTTTGAGTGATGCTCTATTTAGATCACGAAATTCCACACACAATCTTATTTCTCCGTTTCTCTTTCTTACTGGCACCAAGTTTGCAACCCAACTTGAGTGTTTGATGGGGAAGATGATACTGGCCTCAATGAGCTTGGCTAACTCTTTTCTCATGAGAGGCTCGATATGAGGATTTACTGGCCTTTGCTTTTGCCTAACAGGCTTGGATTCCGGATCCAACTCGATAGTATGTTGTGCCAAATTTGGATTGAAACCTCTTAAATCTTTGTAAGTCCAAGCAAAGACATCTGGGAATTCTCGACAAAGCTGAACAAAATCAGATTTCTCTTGTGGAGTACTTAATTTGCCAATTTGTAATGTCTTGCCTTCGTCTACTAAGATAGGCTCTGAATCTTCACCCTTTACTTGAATGTTTGCTTTCTCCTTCCGGAACTGATCATTCGGGTTGAAGATTGACTCCAGCGTTATGAGGCCTTTTGGTAGTTTGTTAGTCCTCAGCTGCACCACTTGGTCACCATACTGCTGCTCCAGCTTGTCTTGATTTCTCATGGAGAACTCAGCTTCTTCTTGCAGGAAATTAACAATTTGCTGATCATTCTCGAAGACTTGCCAACTTGTGTTGTTATCCGAAACAGCTGGTCTCACAACCACTTTGATATGAGGCTAAGTTTTCTCACTTTTGATACTTTCTACAACATCAAACGCAGCCCTAATTGCTGTCAGTCTGTCAGCGGCTTCATTCTTTTTTCTTGGGATGGAAATGATGCTAAAAGCTTCAAAATCTTCAATAAGATCCCATACCCGAGTTTTGTAGTTCTTCAACAGATCATTTTTGGCAGCATTTTTTCCTTTGACTTGGTTTATGATCAGCTCACTATCACCAAACACTTGTAAATTCCTGATGCCTTTCTTCTTTGCCTAGTGCAGTCCATGAATTAAGGCTTCATACTCAGCTGTGTTGTTTGAACAGGAAAACTGGAAACGGAAGGCTGAGTAATACCTTATACCTTGCGGTGATATGAGCATAGCTCCTCCTCCTGCACCTTGTCTACTCCTTGACCCATCAAAGAACAATTGCCATACTTCATTCTTGTCCTTATGATCTGGCTTGGTGATGCTGGGAATAGGTTGACTTTCTTCATGTATGCAATAGACTCCTAGCTCGGATTCTTCTATTTCTTGATAGGGATCAAAAGCATGCACTTTGCTTGCCCATTCATCAAGAGTCAAATCTGGGATGCTCCCAACCTTGGTGTCAACTTCGTCAGTGCTTGGATAATCTTCTTGATCAAACGCTGAGCAGTTGGCATTGATTTGGCTTGGAGTGTAAGGCTCAATGTGGAAGTTTGCAATAGGTTCAGACCTGATTGTAGCCTTAGTCCCATACCTTGTTTTGAACAGCATGTGTGACCAATCTGCCGAAAGATAGCCTCAAATTTTAGCAGTGAAGTCTTTTGACAAGCATAATGCAAAGAGTGGTGGTAGGTCTATGACCGACACATCTTGCAACACTACTACATTGGAACATGCATGCAGTGTGAGGCTCAAACCTTTGATTACTCCAACCGTTGTCACTGCTGTCCCATCTAATTGCACTACACCCTTGGAGACGACTTCATATTGAAGCCCTAACTGGTCAGCTATCTCTTTTGGCATTACTGAACTACTTGCCCCAAAGTCAATCATGCAATTATGCACCAGATTATCTCCTATGATCAATGAAACATAAAATGGAGGGGGCTTCAACATTTTACCTTGCTATCCTCCATGATTTCCTTCAGGCTGGGCAGCATTTGTGAGTACCTCCTCTTGCATCTGGACATGGTGATTTGAAGTTGACCAGTCCTTCATGGCAGCTTGTAGCAAATCTCTTTGGCCTGGGATGGATAGTTATTGCCACATTGATATGTTGACATTTGTCTTCTTCATCTGATCAATGATGTTGAATGGAGATGAAGTATCCCTCTGCTGTCCCTTGGCCTGCACATTCATTCCTTGCACAGGGGTAGCAGCAGCTGGCATCTGAGTTGGCCTAGGGGCCGTTTTAGGTGTTCCTTGTATGTTTGGAGCTATAGTTTGTCTGCCAGTGGCTTGTGGAGTGGTAGAAGGTTGTGGATTACTTGAAGCCAATGGCTGTTCTTCACCCAAATTTCTCCTCTTTGACCTTGTGTTGGCTGCAACACTTTGAGAGGGTATTTGATTCATACCACAGAAATCTTCAGCCTGCCAATTGACAAGAGTAGTTTCATTCGGAGATGTTCCTTGCTGAGATGATTCCTGTTGCTGATCTCCTTCGTGGCTGGAATCTTGTGACCCACCAATGGTTTGCACCATTAGAGCCTGATTTAATGCACCGTTAAAGCACATTGATTGGTTATGTGGCTGACTACACGGGAAACACCAATCATATTCTCTGGGCCATGTTATTTTGGACTGGCACTAATGCTTTAGAAGTAGATACAACATTGGGGTTATAGGGCTGAAACGATCTATTAGCGGGAGGCCTTACTTGGCTTTGATTTTGATTTGCAGCCTGGAGTTGGTGACCTATTTTGGTTGGTATGGGGGCCTAGCCTGGTACTGTGCTTGAGGCTGATACGAAGGTCTAGCACTTTGAGCTTGCTGTCTTTTGAGTAGTAACCAGTTCATTTCCCAAATTTTGCAACTGTTTCATGACCTCTTGGAGTTCATTTGAAGCACTAGGAGGATGAAGTAGAATATTCACTTGAACTTTGATTTCTAGGGGTGGGAACAAGAGCTAAGAGTGGGTGCTTGACTAGTGCTTGGATTTTCTAAGTTTGGATACAAGGGCATGGGAGGCCTAGGAGCCAGTTTACCAGCTTGAATAAGACAGTTTTCGGCTCTAATGGTGATGCTATAAGTAGCAGGTAAGGTTGTGCCTCCCATAGATTGAATTAACATAGAAATATCAGAATTCAAAGCTTTAAGGTAATATAGAAAAGCACTTTCTGCTGTTGGCCTGACTGCCACTGGAATCCTATCCCAAGACCTTTGAAATTTGAAGTTGAAGTCAGTCAGCTGCTCATTGGGAGCTCTCTTGATAGTTGTCAACTGTTCTAGAAGAGACAAGTTTTCTCCCTTCTCTCCAAATTGCTCATGAAGTGCAATACACAGCTGATTCCAGTTTGTGATAGAACCAGCCTCCAAGGCTCCTAAACCATTGTAATGCCTTCCCTTTGAACGAAGACGCCAACAATTTGAAGGCCACATCCATTTCATTTATCTCGTGGATTGCACAGATATTAGCAATGTCTTTGACATGATCACCTGGAGTAGTCTGATTTTCTCCAGTGAAGTAGGGAATTTTCTTCAAGGCTGCAATAGGAACTGGATGTTGTGCATTGAGAGCAAGTGGGCTGCTGCCTGTGAAGTTGACGTAGGGGTTAGTGGCTGTGCCATTCTGATTGGTCTTAAAACCCTTGTTGACTGCAATGAAAAGGTCTATCAGGTGGAGGAGTTGAGAGATTTCTATTTGGTGGAGATGGAGACCTTTGAGCTCCTTCTTCCCCTTCTTTGCCTCCTTCTTGGAGATAGACTACAGGTATTCAAACAATCACTTCTTCTTCTCCAACTTCTTGACCTTGTCTGTGATTCTTCTCATGAGTTTGTCAGGCCTGGGCTTGCAGAACCTAGTTGGATTCTGTCATCAACAATCTGGAGTCACTAGATGTGTAATTCTTCACCAGGAACTCCTCGAAAGCTATGAACTTATTTACTAAGTGCACAGCAATCTTAGTTTGGTGGATGTAATCTGGAAGACAAAACTAAGTCAACCAAACACAAGAATACCATTGAACTATGATAAGACAGAATGACAGCACAAATTTGAAATTGATCAAAATAAATTATAATATTCACATGAAACTATTAGCAATCTCACCCATGAGATACTTCAACAAGACTATGGGAGAAACTTTACAATTACACCTCTGTGGGACTGGCTTCTTCAGACACACCTTTAGACTGAAAGCTGGCTTCCTTCGCACACTTCCTACAACTATTTGCTCACTACTTCTTTCTATGCTAAATGCAGGGGGGTGGCCTCTCTATTCTAACCTAGAACTTACAAGGCTTATCCATCTTATCTCTAATGCATAGGATAAGAAATCCTACTCTGAAGCGAATCATATTCCATACCTTAACTCTTAGGGTGTGACATGTAAGCTCCATCTCTGTGAAGATACAGAGGCAAACCTGCATCATTTTACATGAGGTTCCACATTTTTAGACTTTTTACAAATAAAATACAGCAAAATGCATTTATGACAATCACTCCTTGTCACTTATTACCAATGATAATGATTTCCTGCAATTCCATAATCATGTAGACCCAATACTTCTTGTAGAAAGATAAAAGGGGCAAGAAGAATGACATTTTAACATTACCAGGGGACCACTTAATCGACAAATATTGTACTTTTTACAACATTCCTATTGTACTTTGCACTGTTACCGTCTATTACATTATTTGCGGCGTCGTACTGGCAACGCCGTTATCTTCTATCGGACGTCTACTACTAATTACACTGCAACACACATGGCTATTCACTAATAGCATACATTAATGAAATAGAAATTATGTTACCCAAAATTTCTCCCTGTACGACATCTTCCCAACACTTCCTAGCTTCTACTCCGAAAAATCGAGAAGTAGACTCTTCTGGTGCAAATGGAAAATCTTCGAACTATGTCGTGGTTGACCCATTTCGTAATGGGAGTGCCATCCAATTGAGTCCAGTCGGTACGTACCATTTTCATGCACAAGGCTGCCCATTTTATCCCAGGTGCCCCATCAGATTTTGGAATAAATTTCCTCTGTCTTCTTCTTAATTGTACTCCCAGCTATCATATACTAGAACCAAGTCATTCACCTGAAATGGAGACCAAAGGATCTTCTTAGATCAAAGTAAATCAATTCTGCTTCATTTTCTTCTTATGGACTTGTATCCTTTGCTATTTCCCTTCATTTCGGGCTCTAGAAAATGAAGATGTACCAACCTTTCTGATTTACTGTGATCTCTTTCATCCATCCTTTCATTTTTCATAACCTCTCACAGTGCGGGCAGCTATCAAACTCATGATAGGAAGTTTTCTGACATCAATGCCGATAAAGAGCATTCAACTGAAATGGAGCCGTATCCTGTTGCCTGACTTTGAATGTATCTACCCTATATGCCCAAAATGCTGCATGAATCCTCTTATCCCAGTTTATGTACCGTCCAGAGGACGTGCATGCTCTTTGCTAGAATTTGACACAATTTTATCAAAATTTGTTCGTTCGGACCTGTCCAAAGTTATGTGCTTGGTTTGTATGTTGTTTCCTTCATGTGACTTAATACGAAAACTTATTGACTAGGGCTTCTGACCACCTGTCATTAATTGAAGTGGCTTCCTTGGCTCTGTTACAGATTTCTAATGCGACCCACGCAAATCCCTTTGTGACAATACGTTCATATAGTGAACTCTTTGTGCTGACTTCATCCATGGAACCGGCTGTTTTCAATGCGCCTAGCTTCAACCCACTTGGTCAAATAATATGCTTTTCGGCAACTACAATATACTTATTTTCGACCGTGATCGGCCGGTTCGCGAAGTGGCAGCCTACAATGTCCCATTCCCCATGTTTTCAAAGGGACCAAGGGGAAGAATAGGACATAATGGAGCTGATGAAGTCGGCCGGTTACGGGTATGTGTTTGATAAATATCACATGTCTTACAATAATTATGGACAATGCTTTAAAAAGAGTTCGGCCAGTGATCGGCCTGCATCGCAAGATCCTTCTTGGCCCGTAAGTTGTCCCAGAGACTGTGCCCTCCACATGTACCAGTTAGTGGAATTTCTCTCGGTCAAACAGGCATTTCACTTCCGCTTGCATACTTTCGTCCAACTTGTCCCATTTTCTTGTGGACTTCCTGTGCTCATTTCAGCCGAACCGGCCGGTTCGAAATAATTTGTCCATGCAGAATAGAATATGGATGCAACTGACTTGAGCCAATCCTTCCCTTAGTCTTTCGGCATTAGCACCATTTCAGCGAAACTTCGCGCACTTCATTAAGCCCAATTGTCCAAATATGCTATGTATGGGCCACCTAGAGGATTGTGTCAAGGGAGAATAATGCTGCATCGGGAAAATCATCATCATCACAGGATGATCCTAAACCATGCATAGGCTCGAGAGAGTGACATCTAGCCAATTGACATGCTTCTTTCCTGGATCTATCTATAATATGCAAATCTGCAAATTCTTGTAGTAAAATTATCCATCAGAGCTATCCTCCCTGATGGGTTAGGCTTATTGACAATATATTTCAGAGCCTGATGATCCGTTACAACTATAATTTTCTGCCCTAGCAAGTAATTTCTAAACTTCTTTACAGTAAAAATGATAGCCAGAGCCTCTTTTTCAGTTATAGTATAGTTTACCTCAGCACTGCTCATTTGTCTGCTCCCAAAGTAAATTGGATGTTCATTCCCATTTTCATCCTTTTGGCTCAAAGTACTACCTAGTGCTGCATCTGAGGCATCAGTGTACACAATGAATGGCTTGCTCCAATCTGGATTCTTCAAAACAGGTGAAGACACCAGGGCTTCCTTCAGTTGTCCAAAAGCTTCATGCGCCTTGTTTCCTAGTTCATAAGCAACATCCTTCTTCAAGAACTGGGTTAGTGGCTGTGCAATCTTTGAGAAATTCTTGATGAACCTTCTATAGTAACCCACATGGCCTAAAAATGATCTCAACTTACTTCTATTCATAGGAAATGGTAAATCTTTGATTTTTGAAACTTTATCAGGATCAGTACCAATACCATCTCTGGATACAACATGCCCTAACAAAATGCCTTTAGAACATCCAAAGACACACTTTGTAGGGTTTAGTGAGGCTTGTGCTTCATCTAACCTTTGAAATTATATCTCCATCTGGTGTAGGTGGTCCAACTTGTTCCCATAGATGTAAAAATCATCCAGAAATACTCTGATGAAGGTCCCAATGTAGGGTTCGAACACCCTATTCATCAAACGCTGGAATGTTGCTGGAGCATTACACAACCCAAAAGGCATAACTCTATAAGCAAACGTTCCCCAAGGAGTGGTGAACGTGGTCTTCAGCTGATATTTCTCTGCTATACAAACTTGGTTGTAGCCGCTATATCCATCAGCAAAACTATAGCACTCCTGGCCAGCTACTTCGTCCAAGATCTAATCTGAAAATGGAAGAGGGTAATGATCCTTCTTTGTTGCCTTATTGAGTTTCCTGTAATCAACACAAATGCGTAGCTTCCCATTATTTTTTATTGAGATCACAATGGGAGAAACCCATCCTGAATTCTCCACAGCAAATATGAATCCTGCATCAAGTAACTTATCTATTTCTTCTTCTACAGTATTGGAAAAATTAGGATTCATTCTATATGGCATTTGCTTTATAGGCTTAGCACCATCTACCAGCTCAATACAATGTTCTACCCAACTTACTTGACGGAGTTCCTTGTAATCAAAAGTGAATAGGTGTATGTACCTTCGAAAGAGCTGGAGGTAGGATTCCTTCTCACTCTCCATCACAGCATCACCAATTTTTATTTGTTGGAGACGATCATCAACTTCTTCTTCAGATAATTTTATGGGGTCCTGGGTTGGTGTGACTGGAAGAATATCCATGACTGAAACATCAACCTCACTTTCTTCATCTTCAGTGTCCACTTCACTAGTGCTAGAGTAATCAGAGGATGTCCAATCATCAGTTTCATCACTTGAATCCATAGGTTCTGCTTTATGATGTCGATGGATCACGTTTATCTTCACCCTCTCTCTACCACGTCCAAGTGTCATGAAACCTTCATTCCAGTAGTTTCTTACATGAACTCTCCTTAGCCATGGTCTTCCCAGTAGCATTGGGTACGCAACAGTACCATTTTTCATCACCTGAAAGTCTACCACACATACAACACCCATAACAGATATTGCCACATTTAAAAACTACACCTTCTAGTTTAGTTTTTCCCTTATTTAATGACCTTAACATAAGTGTTTAAGGGAGATCAATTTTTAAACCCAACATATTCATTACAGACTCGGTCATTACATTAACTGCAGAACCTCCATCTACTAATACATCATGAGTTGAAATACCATTACATAATACCTCAGCTTGTGGAGCATAGGGATCTGCCTCTGCCTCCAAAATAGGGACCTCAACCTCCTTCCTTCGTTCGAGCATTGAGTCCACCTCGCAAATCCCGCCTCTTCTCAGAAGACATAGCCAAGAGTTGACCATATGTAATATTTGCAGGCCTTTTGGACAGATCTTCCAAGATGGAGTATGGTCCTTGCCCCTGTGAAATCAGAAAATCCTGCACACCCAACTTTCTTCTCCTATGTTTCTTACTAGTTTCTTCTTTCATCTTCTTAGGATCATTTCCATCTTGATTATCTTTTTCTTTCTTTCTTTTTGTTACAAACACATCTACTTCATTATTTCTGCTCTTATCTACTACATCAAAAGAATTCACAGGTGCTTTTCCTTTATCATTATCTTTTGTACCAGATGTAGAAGCTCTATCTGGAAAATTATACTTATAATGACCCTTTTTATAACAACCATAACAAACTACTTCAGAAATATTTCTTTTTGGACCTCTATCTCCTCCCTGAGAACTAAATTCCTTTCCTTGAAGAATATTAATAGTTAATTGACCCATCTTTTTGAGCAGATCTTCATACTCAGTAGATGTATTAGGAGAAATATTTGTGCTCACCGGGAGTGGTTGTGGATTCAGGACTAAAGGTGCTGGTGTAGGCTCTACTTTAGCAACAATTTCTTTGGGCTCCTCTTCCATGCTTTCTTCTTGCCTTCTTGCAATCTCCTTTGCTTGTTCAATGGTAGCTGGGCGGTCATACTTCACTCGTTGTCTGATCTCCGGCTTCATCCCAAGAATGAAGTGCTTACAGAGGAGATTATCCATGCCATTCATCAACCCATCCGCTAGTCCTTCCTTCCGGATCTGGGCATCGAGCTTCCTCCTTAGCTCTAGAACAAGAGCATGATAATCCCTTATCTTCTCCTTCTCTCCTTGGGATAGCTTTGTGATCTCGATCATGAGATCTGCATATTTCTGTTGTTCACCAAATTCTTCAAGAAAACTTTCAGTTAATAAATCCCATGAATTTTTCACATTATCACCTAGTGTTTCAAACCACCTAAGTGCTGAACCATCCAAAAAGGTAGGAAAAAATTCAGTCCATTGTTCCCTTCTTATAAGGCCATTACAAATACAAGATCGTTTAAATTCTTGAATGAAAGAAGAAGCATCTTCATTAGATTGAGCTGAAAAAACAAGAATCTTTCCCATTTTCAAAAGTAACCACCGTGAAATACTAACCCACAAGTACAATTAACAAGACTTATGTGCACAAATAATTGGAATCACTATACTAGAAAGTGACTTTACACCTTTCTACAGTAAAATAGAAATGACCACGGTAAACTATGGTAAAAATTGACTTACTACGGTAAAAAATGACTTTACTGTGGTAAACACTATTCACGGTAAAAAGTGAAGTTACTGCGGTAAATACTATTCACGGTAAAAAGTGACTTTACTGCGGTAATTACTATTCCCAACAAAAAGGACTTTACCAGGGTAACTACTATTCATAGCAAAAATGACTTTAACATGGTAACTACTATTCACGATAAAAATGACTTTACCATGGTAACTACTATGCACAGTAAAAACAAGGTTACCCTCCAATTAATTTTTTCCTGAAGTGGGAATATCTCTCTAGAAAATCCACCAATGAGGAATGGTCCCAGCAACGGAACCAAAAATGTCATCAGCAATCCGGTACTATGATAATTCTTCACCGGGAACTCCTCGTGCTATGATTATTTACTAATGCACAGCCTTTAGTTTGGTGGATGTAATCTGGAAACAAAACAACAACCGAACACAAGAATACCATTGACTATGATAAGACATAATGACGACAAATATGAAATATCAAAATAAATTATAATATTCAACATGAAACTGTTACAATCTCACCCATGAGGTACTTCAAGTGTTATTGACTTCACTTGCCTTTCATCAAGACTATGGGAGAAACTTTACAATTACACCTCTTGATGGCTTCTTCAACACACCTTTAAACTGATGGCTTCCTTCGCACACTTCCTACAATATTTCTCACTACTTCTTTCTATGCTAAATGGGGGGGGTGGCCTCTCTATTTATAGAACTTACTAGGCTTATCCATCTTATCTCTAAGATAGGATAAGAAATCCACTCTGACGAATCATATTCCATACCTTAACTCTTATCTGTACATGTAAGCTTATCTCTTAAGATAAGATAAACCTTATCATTTTACATGGGTTCCACATTTTTAGACTTTTTACAAATAAAATACACAAAATATTTATGACCTCACTCCTTGTCCTTATTACCAATATAATATTTCTAATTCCTAATCATGTAGACCCTACTTCTCTAATTACCCAAACTTTGACATTTTAACATTACCGGACCACTTACGACAAATATTTACTTTTTACAACATTCCTATTGTACTTTGATTGTTACCGTACTCCACATTATTGGAGGCACCATACTAATGGTGCCATTATCTTCTATCAGATGCTACAACTAATTATACTTAACAACATCCTATTCCTAATACATACATTAATGAAATAGAAATTACGGAGGAAAATTTTAGTGTCGACAGATCTTTTCTGGTTCTTACTTAAATACTCAGGGAAGTTCATATGTATGAGATAAAAAATTACATCTTTTTAGCACTCATAACTCATCAATGTTTGAAAAAAATCTATCCTACCTTCTTCTACCTCATTTACCTCAATATTTTGCAAGTTGATCTCAACTATAAGCTTAGCCAAGCCTAACCTTTCACCAACTTTGTGGTTTGGATATCCATGTCATATTCTTGCAACTTGTTCACCCATCTGCATCTTTTTCTTGAGACTTCCATCTCTGATAAGATTCCTTTCACCATGGTGTGGGGAACATAAGCAACAATATTAGAACTCAAAATGTAAGGCCTAAAAACCTTTGTTTCTTTTACCAAGGAAAATGCTTGTTTCTCCATAATAGTGTATTTCATCTCAGCCCCCTGCAATTCCTTACTAAAAAAGGGAATTGGCCTCTCATCCCCCTCATCATCCTTCTATAGCAGGACAAAAGCAACAATGTTCTCTGAAGCAAAGGAAAATTGTTGTAAAGGCTTCTTATAGTCTGGAGCTACCAACATAGGGGCATGCTTTAGTGCCTCTTTAATCCCATTGAAATATTGGATAGAAGCCTCCTCTAATTTGATGGCTTGGTCCTTTTTTAGCATGAAAGTGATTAGAATGGTCAACTCAGCAAAGTTTGATATGAATCTCCTGATGAAGTTTATCTACCCAAAGAAAGTTTGAATTTATTTCTTGGTTCTTGGAATAGGTACCCTACTGATGGCCTCTACCATCTGTGGATCAATCATCACCCCTTCTTGTGACACAATGTGTCCAAGAAACTTTGCCTTCTACACTCCAAAATGGCACTTCTTTAGATTGAGTGAGATGACATGTTCTCTACATCTTATCAACATCTTCTCCAAATGTAGTAGGTGATCACTTCTCTTCCTCAAAAATACAGTTACATCATCTTGATAAACTAAAATAAACTCATTGATGTAACTAGAAAAAGCAACATCCATTGCTCTTTTAAAGGTGGCTCCAACATTCATAAAACCGAAAGGCATCCTAACATACACATTCATCCCCAAGGAGTAGTAAAGGTTGTCTTGATCCTTTCTGATTCCTTCATCACAACTTGGTTATAAATAGAGAAACCATCTAGGGTGGAGAGTAATTCAGAACTAGTCACTAACTGTAGTATGTTTTCCATATTTGGTAAAGGATAATTAACTTTCATAGATGCTCCATTAAGATTCTTAAAATCCACATAGATCCTAATGTCACCATTCTTCTTTTTGACTGGTACTAGGTTTGGAACCAAAGAAGAATACCTTGTGGGTTGAATAATCCCTCCATCCCTCAGTTTATTCAGCTCCTCTTGCATCTTAAGAGATAGGACAGGATTGATTGGCCTCTGATTCTTCATGAATGGTTTTGCATTGGATTCCAAGGGAATCTCATGTTAAAACAAATCTTCTCTATATGCCTTCAGTCAAGAATAAGTCCAAGCCATGCAACCTTGATACCTTTTCAACAATTGGATGTATGACTGCTTCAGCTCCTTTATGAGATTGATGCCTAACCAAATTTTCCTTGGCTTCTCTTTTGTGCCAAGGTCATGCTCTTCAATATCCCTTGAGGCTGCCATGCATCTGTTAATAATGCGATCAACATTATCAAAATTGGACTCAAGAGCAACCAACCTTCTGGGAATGGTATTAGTCTTTAGCTGGATGACGTCCTTGCCAAATAAGGTTTCCTTCCCCTCTGTGGCACATATCATTGGCTCCAAATAAATGCATTGATCAAAAAAATCTCCCTTGTTCTGTAGAAATCTTTTGATATCAGCATCATCATCAAATACCTACTAGTGTTTGATGTTGTTAGGGATAGAGGGTCTTGTCAATATTTCCACATCATATTCACAATAAGGGGACACTGTAAAATTTTAAAAATGAGACCCCAACACTGCAAGCTTTTCTACCAAGTCATTGAACTTCCTCTCATGATGCACAATGTTGAATGAATCAAACATGTCAATGAGATCCCAAACTGCATGTTTATATTGTTTCATTCATTGATTTTTTGTGGCATACAGTTTTATAATTTGTTTTACAATTAGTTTTTACTCCCCTTTTACAATGATGTCTTTAACACCATATTTCCAAGCAATTATTAAACCCAACAATAGTGCCTCATACTCAACAGTGTTGTTAGTGCACTCAAAGTTGATTTTGAAGTAAAAAAATAAATTTCCTAACCTAGAAAAGAAAAACAACACGAACACCATTCCCAAACTTGGAGCAAGGTCCATCAAAAAATAGATTCCAAGGAGAGCCCATTTGTTCAAGGCATTTACATTCTTCAATCTTGTTCTCTTTTCCATCAACAAATCCTACAAAGTTATCAGCATCAACACTTGTGTACAATACCTCATAGGATGCATTGTTGGGATCTTCAATAAGGTGCAACATCTTATTTTCCCGATAAAACTTGAAAAGGCTTCCCTCAACTAGGATGGTGGCATAGGACATATTCATTTGAACACTCCCACCAAAACTTGCAGCCCACTTTCTAGACAATAGCATACCCCACTTGGCTAGGCAGTTAACAATAACTACATCAAGCTTCAAATTCCTTGCTGGATAGGTACAAGTTACACCACAAAACCCTTCACACACCCCACAACTGACACCTATCTAGAATCAATAGTAGTGCACTTCCCATATTCAGCTGTTACTTTGATATTTAATTCATTCATAACTTCCAGAGGCATAACATTACATGATGCCCCTGAATTAAACATATAGTTGTGCAACAATATATCCTTAATGATCAGGGTAGTGAATAATGGGTCCACATTTAGCTGAGAATCTACCAAGGATGTTCCCAAATAAACCTCTGGTGGTTCATCTAGCTCTTTTGATGCTGGTGGTGCCTCTAATTCCTCTATGATTGTGGAACTTCCCACAATGTTTATATTTTTTCCTAGGGAAGTCTTCTCTTCTTTCAATCCCAAGTATTCAAATGCTCTCTTTTTGTGCTCAGGAATCCTAAGCAACTCAAAAATTGGAACAAAGACTTTGATCTGAATTAAAAATTAGGCAATGTCATATGGGACACTCTTTGGCAAGGCAGTATTGGAAGGAAAGCTAACACACTCACTAGGTGGTACAATATTTTTGATAGCTTGGGCATGAGGAGGGCTATGATTTTTGTTTGGAATTTCATGGATTTTGGTAGGTGCATCTTTCTTAGGAGCCTCTTTAGGAATGTTTGAAAGTAAGGGAGATTTTGGCTTGGCTTAAGACCTTTCCCCTTTGACAGCCTTACTTCTTGTGTTATATTCCTTCTCTTGAGCAACAACAACGTTCATCAGTAAATGTCTATCTTCCTCAGATGGGATTCCTCCATCATACTTCTTTATCATTAAATCCCTTAAATATTCAAATTCATTATTGGGAAATTCAAAAGCTTGTATAGTATCTAATTCTAAAGTATGAGAGGGAGGAATAATAGTTACCCTATGAATTTAGTCCCAAAAAGTGGTAGTAGTTCGGGCAATTATCATCTTAGTTGAAGTTTTCCCTTGTTGTGAGCTCATGAAACAATCCATCATGCATACATCATCATCATTTTCATCATCAGCTTCTTCTTGCTGATATTTCTCACAAAGATCATGGGGCATGAAACATCTGTCACACTAATCAATGACATCTGTCTCCTCCACAATAGCAATTCTGACAGCCAAAGGATCAGACACCATTCTATTTTCCCTTCCTTGGGACTACCCATTTTCAAATCCAACAAGTTCCTTTCCTCTTTCATTATATATTTGATGATTTGTGAACCTTTCTTGGCCTTGCTTATTGTGTTGACCTTGTGAGCTCTGCCTAATTCCCTTTTATGCATGGGGACTAGTTTGTATGATATTTCTTTGACAGCCCCTGCCAAAGTCTTCACAACTTCTTCCAAATCTTCAGTAGCCTTTCTTGTTTGGGATTTTTATGGGTTAACTAGCTTCACACCATCCCTCTTAGGAGGTTTTCCAATTACCTTGATATTTTTTTCAATTTGTAAATCAATAGTGAAGTCCTGCCTTAAATTAGCAGGGTTTTTCTCCCTCAAGTAGCAAGCAGCCTTTTTATCAAATGCAGTTGAATATTTGATCAAGCATGATTCATCACATGACCTTATCCTAATAGTAAATCTCCTCAAGGTCATATTAAACCTTGTGTTCGAATCATGTACTGACTCATTAGGATTCTTTTTTATGTTTTCAAATTCTATCAAAAAAAACCTAGGGTCAGTTCTATCACCATACTGTAATCTAAATGCATTGCTCATCTCTGTCCAAGAATCAATAGAATTATCTGGAAAGGATTTATACCAGTCCCTTGCATCCTCTTCCAGAGTATGGATGAACAACTTGATATACACATCTTCATGTTCAATCTCAAAATATTCCATCATATTGATAAAAATCTTTAAATGTTGATCACCAGTAATAACATTGTTTCCTTGGAACTTTGACAAGTCTGTTCCTTACTTCTTGAGGAACTGCATTTGGATAACCAACCATCCCTACAAAATTTATAGGTCCAAAGGTATTTATAACAAATGGAGGTCTAGGTGGGGGCAGGGCCATGTTGTTTTGAGGGGGTGACCCTCGAGGGGAGACAAATTGATGAGGGGAAGAGGGTCTTTGAAACACAGGGGTATAACTTTCAAACTGGATATCCCCTAAAGGCCTAGTTTCTTGGAAATCCCTATCAACTTCTGAAAAGAAAGGGGTAGAATGAGAAGAAATTTTTTCAAAATCAAATGAAGGCCCCTCTCCAGTTTGAGAATTCAATTCCACAAAGAGGCTACCTAATTTAGAAGCACTTGAATTGCAGTATTCAATAATAGGCTGGTCACTTTCATCAATGGAGATCCCCTTTCTTGTCTGTTGATTTCCCACAACTCTCCAGGATTTTATTCCTTCTGATTTTTCTTTTCCTAGCTTTGGAAATAATGTCCTAGCAGGATCCCTAGAAAATAAAGACCTTCTTCCTTCCAACTTTGCAAAGGTTAGTAACACATATCACTTGAAAGAGGTTAAGACACTGGAATTCATTAAGAATCAGATCAATAGGGAGTCGCTAATAAGGATTTCCACCTTAGTTGTGTAGATGCACTAAATATGATCTATCAAATGTTTGTCAACACTAGATAATGGAAATGGAGAGAATCTAACTTTTCTTTACCTAGATTTATCAATGAAAGCTAGTGCATTAGGTGTAGAAACTAAAAGAGTTACACATACACTTGGAGTATATAAAAAGTGTTTTACCAGGGTCTGAATATAGATTTCTTCCCTGACAATGGCGCCAATTAGGTGTTGGTATCCAAATTGATTCTCCTTCAAAGCTTGAGCAACATCACAAGTTTGGTAATAAGCTTAGAGATAGATAGATCATAGTGAGTAATTTTGTAGCTGGGGATGGGATCTAACAGACCCTTAGTCACTCAGATGCAGATAAATGGATAGCACCCTCAAGAGTATTTGATCTATCCTCACTACTTTATGGTTGTGCCTTTCAACCAAGGTGAGAGAACCTTTTTGTAGCCTATTATTTATGGAGGAGATGGAGATGTCCTTCCTAATGAAGTTGTTAAAGATACCTTGAAGAAAATATGATCAATGTAACAAAATCTAACTCTCACGAGTTGTCACTCTAGATAGTGGAGATATTCTCTAGGCAAGGTTCAGGATATTAATGAAATTTGGAATCCTGATTGTTTTTGCATGTTTTGGCAGTAAAATTTATGCATTTGTATACACACATGACAAACAGGGGTAGTATGGGTAGGATTGGTTGTTTTTAAATAAATCTTGGTGGGAGGTGAGGCAGAATGAACTTGATTTTCCAAATCTCTGAGAACTCTTACAAAATGGAAAGTCTAGACAACAGAAATACTTTAGAATAGCTAAAATGTTCCTTTAATGAGAGTATGTAATTCAATGGAGGCCTAGATTAGCACTTTTTCACACAATCTATGAGATTTTAACATGAAGGATTGAGTTAGAGGACCCAATAAAACATCAAAATCTAAGATCAATCATGCCTGAGGTGCACCCAGAGGCTTACAAATAATCTCTGTCAACAAATGAAAGAAACGTGAATTTAAATCGTTTATCTCACTCCCATATGAAAGCTCTTCTGAGAAATGAGATTTTAGGTGCCACTAAACCATCACAAGGATTGAGACCTGTGTGATTAAGAAAATTTTTGATACAATATTACAATAGGGACAAGAAGAACTATTTACAAACATTTAGAAATGAAAAAACATATTTTACTAAAGATCAACCCAGAATAACTTGAGTTTGATTAAATTTATCAACAGGGGAAAGTTTTTAGAATAATCTCATAGCTTATCAATGGTTGTACAATTGCAACCACCTTGACATGATCAAAATGAATACAAAAGAGATATACAGGCTTCTCAGATGGCTTCTCAAAAGATATGCTTTGTCAAATTTTCCTCTTTGGAATTTTCTTTGATCTCTAATACTCTAACCATTTACATGGAAAATTTGTGGCATTTACAAAATTTACAACAAATCCCCTTTTTCCCCAAAAGAAAAAAACATTTAATATACCAATGCTTGCCATGATCTTGATCGTGATTCCGAGAACCAAATCTATAAAAAGTTGTCAGGTTCTCATGGGGTAGATCTTTTCGAAAATATTAGCATTCAACTCCTTCATCTGGTAGAACACTCCTCCTTCAACTCGCCAACCACTTCCACCCCTAATCTGTCAAATTTGGTTCCTTGCGTGCTTGGGAGAAGAAAAATGGAAAATCATATCAAGCCTGAGAGTCAAAAATTTTTAATGGCAAAAGACATGTCTAGATCTCCCCCACTAAACTTAGATATCAAAATTAACTCTTCTCTCTGTTTGGTGTTTAGGAAACACCAAAATATCATGAAGACTCACACTTGTAGGAGTGTTTCAGTAAAAATGGGGTGAAAATTAGATTCAAACACACAAATTCCATTGATCTTCACTTTCAATTTGAGCCATCCACGTGGAAGATTCAATCTTAAAAACATGCTCAGGAATTTCCTTTGACTTTTTATAACCTTTTGAAAAAATGGAAATTTTTTCCATTTTGCTCCACACCTCAGCCCTTGAGAAATGAGCCTGACACGTGTCCTAAGGTGGGTCAAAATATAACCATGGCCAAATTCTACTATTTCACCTCATTTTTGGAAAAGGGAAAATTTTCCATGTTTTCCTCACAGCTCCTCCCTCAAAAAATGTGCCTGACACGTGTCCCAATGTGGGTCTTAGCGGAACCACGCTTCCTTTCTCACGTTCAAATATTTTCTCCTAGAAGGAAAATTTCCAAATTTCCCCTAAGAGTCCACACCTCCATCGTTGAATGGAGTAAGATTTGACCTTTCTTATATCGGGCTTGAAGGCCATTTTTGATGTTTTTTAGTCATTTGAATATCAAGGGGAAAAAAATCCAAATTGCCCTCGATGGCCCGCCTACCCACATTTTCATATTTTTAATGCCAACTTTGACCTCCTTCTTTTCAGGCTAGTGGGCCAT
Source organism: Taxus chinensis (assembly GCA_019776745.2). Lineage (NCBI taxonomy): Eukaryota > Viridiplantae > Streptophyta > Pinopsida > Cupressales > Taxaceae > Taxus > Taxus chinensis. The sequence continues at coordinate 165,864,394 of CM034154.1, read as the reverse complement.
TTTGATATTCTAAACCTTTTGATGACAAGGGGAAAAAATCCAAGTTGCCTCCGATGGTGCGGTTCCCCGCCCCTTAGAATTTTCAAACTGCTACGTGTCACAATGGCACATCTTGAGATTTTCCCCAAAATTTGAGACCTTGGATGAGCGCGGGCTTGCCACATGTCATCATGGCATAACTTTAACATAGATACCTAAAGTGGAAAAATTGAACGAGCACGGGCTCACCATGTGTCTCTATTCTGCCAAACTGTACCATCTACTTAAAAATTATCTATGTCTAGGTAGAGTAGTGGAAACCTCCACGTGTCCTCCCGACACAACTCAAAGGCCAAACCAAAAAGAAAATCTTCAAATGAGTGCCATTCCTCCACGTGGACCAGTTTTGGGTTAAAAATTTCCACAAAGTTTAGGAGTGCCCCGATGAGCCGCATCAAATAAAAAATGAACACGTGGACACCCTCGTAGTGAAAACAAGAAATTTTCTTTAATCAGAGCCTGGCAGGGCCACAGGGTGAGTTCAAACTTATTTCCAAAGTAGAAAAAAGGAATAAGTCCAAAAACAAAACCACCACACCCCATCCAATTAGAAGAAGCCACCTAAGCACCAAAAGAACCAATAAAAATTGAGAGGAGCCACGGGACCAAATTTTCCCCTTTAACAAAAAAGAAAAAAGTGATAAGTTAAAACATTTTCCCATTGTCCCCTAACCAACCAAAAGAAGCCACGTGACCACTGAATGAAAGGATGTAAATTTGATTGGGAGAAATACCCGTCAAACTGTAAAATGTAGAAAAATGACCATTTCAGCCTGGAGATGATATTTTTTCCAAGGACAAAAGATTTATAAATGTTACAAGGCTCAAATACACTCTTCAGAGCTACATCCATTCATTTCCCTTCAAATATTTAGGGAAAAAATGTTAAGGACAACAAATCCCGACTGTTAAAATCAGAAGGAATGGGAGGGCCCAAGTTTTTAGATAAACAGAGAACGGGAGACCTAAACTATGGACCACTTCAGAGGAATAAAGAAACAAGGAATAATAAATGGACCCATACGTGAACCTTGACCTGGGAACAAATTAACTACGGAAACAAAAATAAAGCAAATACCTCTCAGGCACAACACAAGGAAATAAAATGTGATAGAGGCCGTAATTCGATGGATTGCAAAGGGAAAATGGGGCAAGACTATTTTGAGCACCAACATGATGGAGACTAAATGTAGAATGTAGCATGCAAGTTGTTTGACATGAAACATATAAATATACACAATGTTTAGTACTTATTTTGTAGTGTGTGGGGTTCATGATAATATTCCCTCAATAGTCAAGTGTGAACCAAAGCACAAGAGTGTGTTATCGGGTAGTGATGACGCTACAATGTAGATTAAGATTCATATGCTAGGAGTGTGATGTATGATTATGTAAGGAAGAGAGATGTGTTGATTCTTTTATGGGGGGTGTGTTAATTATACTCCCCCAAGGTGTGTAATAAATAATGTAATCATGTAATGTCATATAGGAGATCGTCTCTTTCAAGGTCATAGTTGAATGGATAAGCATTAGTTACATGATAAGAAATAGTGTCTAGTTGATTACGTAATGGGCCATTGAGGCATAAGTTGTACATACCCATGGCATATTTTTCATTAGTGAATGTAGGAAGTGGAAAACCATGTGCATACAAAGGAGTGATATTTTGCATATAGCCAAGAAAGAAACTATTGCAAATAAATACATGACCAAAAGGCATGGGAAAAAATATGTTTTTATGATAAGGATCTAGAATACCTTGAATGTAATCAAGCCATGATTTACCAAATGTAAGTGGTGAAGATCAAGGATCATGTGCAAGGAAGAATGTGAGGTGAAAGATGTAGAGGCCATAAGCCGCATTGATGTGAATAATCCCATAATAGAGATGAAGATCATGTGGTGGAGGATAGAGGTCCTCATAAGAAAATCCTAGGAGAATCAAAACCTCATGTGTACATATAAATTCATCGCAAGTAGGATTAAATGGAATATGTTCCCAATATGAATAATTCATTAAAAGTGTGCAAGTAAAGGGTGGGTGTGCTAACTTAGGCAGTACATGTGGAGGTGTAGGTTATAGATAGAATTCCATAGACTAGACAGGCCCCCGATAAAGAATCATGGCATTAGTAGTAGCAGGTGGTGTAGAAGAGAAAGCACCTTAAAGTAGTGGTAAGTGAGGTGGTTCATCCATTGGTTGAGGATCATCTATTGTATCAGTGTATGGAATAGGAAAACAAGTATTCTGACATCAGTCACAATATTGGAATGGATCATAGTCATGAAAAATAATATATTAAATACATTCATGGAAGAATTTAACACAATGATGTATTGTAGAAGAGACAACTTTCATAGCATGAAGCATTTTCCTACTAAGAAAATAGTTATAGGAGATAGGGAAATCAATGATCAAGAACACAATGTTGATAGTTTTGTCCCTATAGTGATAGGTAATGTAATGTGACCGACACATGGATGAACAAAAGCATCATAAGCGCATAGTGAAAGACAATATGGAATAACATCAGGGGCGGATAGAAATAAGATTTCAAGAAATGACATGGGACACATGTAGAGCTCAGATCCATCGTCAATTAAATTTCATTTGACACCTACACTCTTAATACGACACATGATATGTAAACATGGGTCATTGTATAAAATGTGAACATCAACAGGAGGATTAGAATTGAATGTTATGTGTTGAATAAATCCATCAACAAATTTTTGATAGACCGAGTAAGGATGCATATCAAAAAGAATGTGAGTAGTGGCAAGAAGATGTTTTATTCTATGCCTTAGATTAGTACTTGTAATAAAATAATCATTGATTAAGATACTCATGATGACTCAACTCTAGGATGACCAAAAAATAATCAGGATCATAAAAGTGTGAAAAATCAAGTACGTTGGGTTCACCAAAATCTTTAAACTAAAATGGAAAATAACAACCTATTGTAGTTTAATCTAAGTGCTATGCAAAGCCATAAATGATGCCTAAATAAATAAAGAAATTGACCCAAGTAAATAAGTAGATAATATATAAAACCCTAATGTGTATAAAAGGGTTAGAAAGATCTTAGATGATTCGGTGATTGTTCGGGGATGTGTTACAAAAAATACCAGATGAACAAATTGTAGGAACGACAGTGCTAAGTCCTATAAAAGTGTATATTTGAGCTATCTAAGAAGATTGGGGGACCTAGGGAAGGATGACGGTGCTTGCGGTGTTGTGGTCTAAGATTTAGGCGCCCTAGCCTGTGCAGGAGGTCCAAAAACAAAATTTGTAGGGTCTCTAAGTGATACAAAGCCTTTGTTGCTTGCTGCATAATATCACTGGACTATGCATAATGTCGCTAGTAAACATAAATGAAATATATACCTATAAAACCCCAATCCAAGCATAAAAGCCCTAAAAATAGAAAGATGCATATGAAGGGGCCAGACTTTCCTAAGCGGTGAACATGATGGACTAATTTAGTGAGCGATGCACTACATTTCAGAACCAAATGTAGTTCTAGATAAGTGTGTGAAAATTGTGCCTTAGGTGCTCTTGTGCCAATCACACTTTGGGAAGTAGTGAGAAATAACTAGATGTATAAATGTAAATAAATTGTGCATGGGATAGAATAAACTTCTTTCCTATGTTGTGTGATGCAGATGAACTAACCTTGTCCCTTATGATGAAGCTAGATGGATGCAAATGGATATCTAGATGCCTTAGATGGAATACAACCTTAGGTGATGATAATAGTGCCTAGTGCTGTGTCACTCATTATGGTCTCATAACTTTATATTTATATGGTTCTCTTTTTCTAATATTGTAATTAACCCCAAAAAGGAAGACCAATAAAAAAAAGGAAAGCTAAAATGACTAAAAAGTTCGCAAAAGATATGTGTAAGGTGGAAAAAGGATTAGGGAACCCCGAATGGGACCAGGGTGTGTGTGGGACACCAAGTAATAATGTGGGTGCCTCGGTCATGGGTATAATTATGTGTAATGAAAAAAATAGACTGGGCAAGTATATGCTGAAGGATGGAAGTAACGACTAAAAGCAAAGTAAAAAAGGCCAAATGACATGGGTTAATTAGTACTTTATTCACTCAAAAATAATATGAATAGTAGTATGAGACAAGGACTAAATAATACCCAAAATATGTGATTTTGTGTGTACATTACTAGAACATGAAACTATGGAACTGGAAATGCTTTATTAATGAATCTAGGATAGGAAACTAAGCCTAGTCAAAACCATACACTTTAATCTATAATGTCTATATTGTCCTGACCATAATGTATGATTTTGAACCTAATTTTAATCGAGGTATAAAAATTCTTTAGTGCTTCTCCTATGTATAAATGTGTATAAATTTGTGTCCATATTAATATTTCACCTTCGTAATGACTCTATAAAATATTCTTAAATCCTAAAATACTTACAATGCAATTAGTTATTACATTATAAATTTATGTGGGTTTTGGTATCCCCTATGTACCGTTGACATCACCACTTCTCCTAAGATGATCCTGACTGCACATTATTCTCCTAGCATGTGATATCTATTGTAGCGCAATCAGAACTTAACAAACATGCTTTGATAATTCTTCGCTTGAGTTTTAAATTTGATAGAAGACTTGAGCAGAGACTCTTTTCATTCTTGTAGGATGAATTTGGAGACTCCTAGACTTCATAGGAGACTTAATACTTATAGAGGTTTCTTACCTATTGGATGTGCATGAGTTATTTCACAATTTAGGGATCTTTGGTTTCCTTTAATGCTTGCTTTTGCATCATGCTTTCATAAAGTGCCAGGTCCCTAAATGAGTTATGATTTATTTACTTATATATTCTTCATAAGGTTAGTATGTCATGAAAGGATAAATAAGGGTGTATATTTGTTCATAACATTGTGATGGAATTAAGATAATTAATTTAAAATATATTAGTCAAAAACCATACAATAGGGTTAATAGGTAATTTTAAATCTAGATTAAAATATAATTTATTTTAGGGGAGGTAGAAAAATATATTTTAAATTCATGGGACTAATCATGCATGTTTCTATATGTATTTTCTATAGTTAAAATTCTTACATTGGGGACATAGAGGTATGCAAAGATAATAAATTAGATAAAATTCTATTAGATTGTGGTAAGCAAGAGTGAAGAGAGTTCCTTTTTCCATGTATGTTTGGAATGTCAAGATTAGTAGTGTCAATGGATATATTTCTGAATTTTAGTGTATACATGTAAAAAATAAATTGATATAAAGTGTAACAAATATGGTCTATACATATGTCCAAATTGAAGAAATTATGTGTCATAATAGTAAAACATGAGACATTAATTCAAAAAAATTCTATGAAACATGAAATTGAAATGAAATACCAAAAACAAAGATGAAATGAATTCACCATAAAATTTAATGAATTCCATAAAGTGAAATATACCTATCTTATACTTTCATGCCAATTTCCCTTAGCTTTCCTATGGAAAGTGCAATAGCTTCAGGTGACCCTAGTTAAAAACCACTAAAAATATATCTAGAATATAATAAGTAAAATAAGAGATAAAACACCTATGTAAGTGAATTCTAGAGGGATAGATAAGATATGGATAAATACATTGAAGAGTGAAAATCTATAGGTAAATGTTGTAAGGATGATAGTGTGATAAAAGTTACTAACCGGGACACGATGATGTGGAATTAGCAATCTTGAAGGTATAGATATATAAATTACTAAATTATTAAAGGGAAGAAGTACTTGTTTTATAAACCCTTGTGGGAAGGATAAAAACTAGTAGGAAGAGAAAATTTAAATAGTAGGTTAATAAAGTAGTTAATTTGATGAATATTTCTAAATATAATGTGTTATTCTTTAAATAGTGTAGTAAAATAGGTGGTAATGTGAGATTCCCAAACAGAACTGTGAATCATGATGTTGTTTTGGTTAAATAGATGCATTAATTTTAAGTTATGTTGGTTATGAAAAGCATCTAAATGATGCAATTTGGCATAAGATAATATATAGTCTTCATTAATTATATGTGAATTAGAGTGAGTAGTAACGAAATTATAATTAATCCAATTAGAGTCAAAGGTATCATCATGGGCCATGACCCCAATTTTACTAAAAGAGTATAGATATGGCAGGTCAAAAAAGAAGTGTTCTATATCAAGCTCATAACATTCAAGGGGATTATCATTAGGGTGAATAGATGAAAAAACATTATACTTGGAGGTTCCTCATATTTTGAAATATGTGGAAATGGATCTTGAGATACTATAACTAGAGGAATACAATGAGTAAATGTGTTTGGTAAATGGTTTTTATTAACCTAGTTTTTAAATTCATTAGGTTGATGATCATACTAGTTAGCTAAAGTGTCCTGAGTATGAGGTATGTAGTCATTAAACATTGGGTTTTGGATATTAGGCTCTTTGGAAGCAATACCAATGTGAAAATATTTATCACCGAAGGGGATATTTATGTTCAAAGGATTTGGGTCAACATCATGTCTATATCGTTGACTATTATGAATGAATTTACTATGTTGGTAACCATATGATACGATTGAGAAAATCCAATATGTTTAAGGATTACAAAGTATGTAGTTATAAGAATGAGGTTGATATAGTAGCATGATCTTGGTGTGAATAGGGTCCTATCATTATGGGATGACAAATGCAACCAAATGGATTTAATAATATCAATAATTTAATTTGTGATAATTTATTCGGGTGTGCTAAAGGTCATCAATGTAAAATATGACAATTTCTTGTGAGAGAAAATGAAGTGAAATTATTTACAGATCATTCATTAACTAATACTCATAACACTTGTGCATCATTAATGATGACATTAATAAGAAGTGGCGGATAATAATTTAAAATTTTCATTATCGGTCATGTCACTTTCAAATAATTCTATGGATATGGATATGAAATTTCTAGGTGGAATGTGAATTAAAAAATTATGGATTTTAGGTGTAGGGAAATATGAGAAAGAGGGAGGATCCTCCACTTCATTAAAAAATCCTCCAAACCATATAGTTGTAGCATGAGAAATATTTGATTCTTTTGAGTGGTATGCATGAGTTCCATTTTAGGAATTTTGTAAGGCATGCAATTTAGTTCATCGAGGAAGTTCTAAGATCATATTAGCCTCCCTAGGTGATGTGATAGATATTAGAGTATGTCAGTAATTAACTATGTTGCATCCTAGGATAGGTTCTATAATGGTAATTTGAATAATGAGTAGCAAAGGATGAATCGATAACTAGATGAAGGTTACAATATTGAGAAAGTGTATCCAAGGACGGAAAAATATATTTTATACATAGGATTTATATTTTGATTTTTGGATTCATTTTGAAAAACAAAGTGAGATCATCATTAGGTTTGTCGTGATAATTATCACTGAGATTCTTTTCACTAAGGTAGGAATTTTTTGTTTGTACATTTTTATGTGTAGGATTACATCAGTAACTATCTTTTTTTTTTTACATTGATGTATTACAGATTTAGGTAGGTATGATCATAATTCCTTTAAATAGTAACTATAATGTTGTTAATATGTTATTTTCTATGTTTTTTACTACATTGGTAGTTCTCATGGGATTGCATGAAGGATTGATATTTCCTGTAACTATCTTGGATAATATCATTGGTATAATGTTGGGTACCATAAATTAAATGAAGGGAATATTTTTTAAGATCCATAAAATCTTCATGGTAATTTCCAAGAGTGACATGCCACCAAAAAAAGTGCTTATGATTGAAGGAATCCAGTTGCCTGGTAGTAGGAAAAATACTAGTGACGAGAATAGCTTGTGAGAGTTCAACATGCAATAAAGGTGGATAGTGTGAGTAATAAGAAATACCTATGTTATCATCATTTTTTGAAGATGAATATAACTATGATAGATTATCATTTAAAAAATGCTTGAGGGTTAATTCCATTACACATTGATTTTAGGGTTCTTGAAGGTTTATATGGGTTTTCAAATTCTACCTTAAGGGAATCATATTTTATGATTTTTTTCATATCCTACTCAAATATTTTGGGAGAGAAGGATTAAATCGTATGCTAGGATTTAGAACCAGTGGCTTTAAGGAAGAATTGAAAAATATTATTAGTACCAACAAATGACTTATCTTTATGCAGGACCATCACTTCCATCAGTAAAAGTTTTGTTTTCATGTCAAATTTTTCTTGGTTAATATTTAGGAAGGTCTAGGGGTCTATTAGGGGTCATTTAAGGTCTAAAGTTGTATCTAATCTTTCTTATAATTTAAATTTGGAATTTTACCGCCAAAAAATTAATTTGATATTTGTACACTAATTTTTGCTTTGGCTAGGATTTTAAGGCATTCTATAGTCATTTAGGGCATGTATTATATGAAATAATAGATATGGAGGTATATGAACTTAATAGGTGTTAAGCGATAAGTTTTTGGGGTTCTAACTCAAAAATGTTTCAATGTTGTAATATGATTCAACCATGTGACCTTGGGGGCTTATAGGATGGAAACTGTTTTAGAGGAGTATTTATGTTGTTTTGTAACTAATTTTCTCTCATTCCATTTGAATGAGAATATAGAGAGAAACTCTAAGAAATATTTGAAGAAGTTTTTCATAAATATTTCTTGTTTGCAAACAAGATGAGATAGTCCAGATTTAATGTATATAAGTTTAAAGATCATTTTCTTAATGATATTCTTAGTAAGGGTGTATGCATGTTAGATAAAGAATATCCTATTTTGTTTTTTTGATTGGAAAAGGTGGATTTACATTACTTGAGAGTGCATTTCTAGGAATTGAGAAAGTAATTGTCAAACTGTGTGAATAATGTAAGTTTAGAGTTCAAAGGTAAACATGGACCAAGAAGAGAAGAATGAGTTTAATGAGACTTTAGTACTAACTTTTAATAGCCTGATTGTGTGCTACATTCATTTTTGAAGGAAGGAGTTACTTTCCTTAGTCGGGTTTTAGCTAAAAAACCTCTGTATAGAGATTGAATCACTAAAGTGGAAGTGTGTTCAAACCTTGAATCTCAGAAGAATACATATCCCAGAGGTTGGTGAGTCATTAAGTTCATTGGTATCACTTGGATTAAAATATTTTATTTTGAAATATTGATTGAACTGGATGACATTGGTAGAACTCAACTACAGATTGTGACATGAGCATAGTTAGATCTCAAAACTAAACAAATGGATAGGTTCATAAGGAAGAATCTATATTGAGGACTTCGAGTTGTAAAATAAAATTGTATAGGACTTAATAATTCTTAAGAAACCTTAAAAGGGAAGGATAAAATTTATTATTTATCTTATCTATAATTTGAAAGTCGTAGAAACCCCCGATTGAAGATAGGGTAGTTGGAAACTTAATCATTTCACCATTGCATGTAAGGGAAGATCCTTATTGGTAAATCCATTTCATGGAGAAAGTAGAAACATGAATTTGGGAAAATTTTAAGCCTTGAATTTGTATATTAACCATTTTATTGGAAGAAAACCATTCTTAGGTTGTACAATGTGGGGAAAACCCTCAAATAGGGTTTGAGAGACAAGAAATTGATTTCCTCATATAAAAACTAAAAAAAAATCTTTAAAATTGGTAGATATGATTTTTGATCATTCCTCTATAAGATTAGGGATAAATTTTTTCAACACAATCATCATTACCAAATAAATATTTGATAGTCTCTTCCAATAGTTATACCGACCTAAGAGATAGGGTAACTTTCATAAGTATGGTTTTGGTTAAGTAATGAGCCCTTCTATTTCTTAGGCAGCTCAAAGGGATTAAAAGGTGGTAAAACCCCTCATTAGTAAACTTTTAAATAAATTAGAGAGAACATCAAGAATGACAGAGGATTGAGGAAGGATACAAGGATTGTAACATAGGTAAGGAAGATAATAGAAATAGTTAAAGTATTTAGAGTTGTTAATTGGTTTGCTAAGGGATAATTGTCTTTTTTATGGTAACAGAAAGTGGATAAATCCAAATAGTGTAACTGGTATCATTGTGAGTATCACTCCTTTAGTTGAAGGTTCTCACCTTGAGAAGAAAGAGATATTGGTAGCCATGAAGAGTAGCTTTGACTAAAAAGGGTTAACAAAATTATTTTATTGAGAGTAAGCATAAGATTATGGACATGACCATGATGAATAATATAATGTATGGTAAGAGATAAAGTTAGAAGGATTTTCTTGAGGAGATCTAATCTTTTTTTCTAGATTGGTTAAGGAAATTTTGGGTAGAGTTGAGGTAACTTGTGAACCTTTTTGCATTGTCACAATTTCAAAAGTGACATAGGTTTGCAGTGTAGGACCAGGATTAAAGATGAGTGCAAGGGATTCAGGATCGATAGTGGTTTATGCAATGTTTATATCCTAAGAAAGTGGTTTTTGAGAGTGGAAGATTAAGTAATGAGATGTTTGAGTGTTTTAGTGATAGAGTTGAGTTTTTTTTAACTAAGAGTTGATTGAGTACATGGAATTTGACTAGGCTTTGCATCATTTTTTCATTATAGAACAACTTCAATGACTTGATGAAATCATGGGCTGATTCATTAAGGAATTATTTCAGGTTAAAGTTGTTTTCAAATGTTTTTTCTAGAAGATTAAGTTGATTAAAATTATTTACTAATTCTTAAATAAATGTCTCTAATTATAAAATAGAGTGTGATGGTATTTTGATATATAATTCTAGAGTATCCCCTAAAAATTTCTTATTGTCACCCAAAAGTACACCCTGATAGAGAATGGTGTGTGTACTCTCTCTCCTGTTCAAAAAATTGGAACACCTCAAGGTTATGGGTAGCTAATAATTGAGGTGAACCTCTAGAGTGGGTTGGTTCCATTTTGAATCACCTAAAATCAAAAAAATTGACAAGGAATAGGGACTATGAATGTAGGAAATATAAAATTATGGTGATACACCAATGATTTTGACACAAACATGTACTAATTCATATAGAAAATATAGATATACACACACATGCACAACTTTAGGCTAATCTACAAAAATAATTCAAAGGTTCATGTAAGGGACAATAGTATAGGGAAGAAATTACACAACAAAGAAATACAATACCCTAATCAACACAATGAATACTTAGAAACCTAGCAATATAAGAAGGAAATGAAGCTTTTCTATTCAAATATGGAAGTTCAAGCTAGGATTTTGAGAGAAAAATAACTGGAAGAGTGTGTATCTATTTTCATTTACAAAAAAAAATCCTTTTAAAAGGATATTGTGCCTATCTTGCATTAAAAATTGTGCATTCAAGCACTTAACTAATAAAATATTAACCCCACACACACTTGTAACATGTAAGTGTATGCAAAGGAAAGTAACAACAAAACTAACCCTGCTGCATTGAAATTCGCCCCATCCTAAGTATGAAAAAGGCATACAAGGGAGTCTCAAATAGTTAACTACCCCTTGAATGCATTCAAATATTTGCTAAATATAGCATGAAAAATGTGTTTTAAAAAAAAGTTAACTCTGGCTTTTAAGGCTGCTGCATGGACTTTGACCTACTGCTGCTATCTTTACCTTTTGTCCTTTTGTGTTTTCATATTTTGTGTCTTTGTGCTTAATTTTTGGCTAAGGTTGTTGCTTACTTTAGGCATGCAAAAGGTATTTAAAACAAGCCCAAACTCTACCCCATGCTGTGTTGAAAATAAGCTAATATTAATGTGATTAACAAGGTATTGGCTATTGTGAACTCTGTGCATGCCTTTAACATACAAAAACATTTACAAAAAGCATGAAAATGTGTTCAAAAATAGCATTGAATGCCTCCTAATTGCTGCGCTAGTTTTTGAGCATTTAATTATGATATAAAAATAGCAAACTACCCCTTTGACTCTCAGCTTTAGCACCAATTCTTGGTAATTTTATCTTTTCTTCTTTGACTTTTCCTTTCACTTTTTTTAGTGTTTTTTTTCCCTCTTGTTTTATTAGTATTCATTTATGCACTTGCAATCTAATTTTAGACACTTGCTATTTTTAAGGAATGCTAACAATACTAATTTTTTCCATCTACCCAATTTCTATCGAGGACACTTTAATTTTGCCAAATGCTAAAAATAGAATTTTTTTTGCCAAAAATAGCCAACTTCAAGTATGATTTAAAAATAGAAAACTTCCCCATTGACTCTCATCTTTGGTGGTAATCCTTGGTAATTTTATATTTTCTTCTTTGACTTGTCCTTTTGCTATTTTGAGAATTTCTTTTCCCTATTGTTTTCTTAGTCTTTGTGCGTGCACTTGCACTCTAATTTTAAACACTAGCTATTTTGAATGAATTCTTAAAATAAAATTTTTTTCCATCCACCTGGTTTCCATCTAGAACACTTTATTTTTGGCAAATGCTAAAAATAACATAATGCTAAAATTAATTTTTTTTTGTCAAAAATTGCAAACTTCTTAAAAATATCCTTGTTCGTTCTTGCACGGAAAAATATTGTAACATTTTGGTGACATCATGGGATTGTTTTCTTGCTAAACAAGTGATTAGTAGACTTCTGCATCCATTAGGTTATGGAGTCACATACTCTGTCAATAACTTGATCCTTTGAACAAAAAAATCTGAATTACATTCTTCAACAAAAAGAAAACATGTGCATGCAAGCACTTCTCGGAAAGAAAACTAAGTAAGAAAATTGAAAAAAATATGCATGCAAGAACTTATTGAATTGAAATCATTCTCTAATGATGTTAAATCTTCAAAATAAATCTTTGAGGAAAATACCATTAACCGAGATTGGTAGTTCATTTCCATCCAAACGTGATAATTGAAAAGCATTGTGAGGCTTACAAACTGAAATAACATAAGGACCACTAAAAATAGCATCAAATTTGTTGTGATTACTCAGTTTTTATTTGTTTGCATTCCACTTAAGAACAAGATCACCTTCTTTAAATATCCTTGCATCTTCTTTCTTTTCAAAAGTTCTCTTTACATGTGCTTGATGAGCTTCCAGGGTGAGCATGGATTCATGCCTTGATTATTCTAACTGCATAAGCTCTACATATCTTACGTCTATTCATCTTGATTCCATGAATTCCATATGATGAATAAGATCTAAAGATGGTAACTTAAGATAAATTATAAGTCTAGCTTCTTTACAATAAACCAATATGAATGGAGTGTTACCAATAGAATTTTTTGGATTAATTCTGCTAGCCCATAAAGTTAATTATAGTTTAGTGTGCCATGACCTTTTATTCTCATCCAAAATCCTTTTGATAATCTTCAAAAACAAATTATTTGTAGATTCTACATGCCCATTACCTTATGGGTAATAATTTGATGAAGTACTCAAATAAACACAATTATGTACAACTAACTCTGTAATTTTATAACCAACAACAAAAAGAGCATTATTTGAAATAATAGTAGAAGGAACTCAAAATATAGTAATAATACCTTCATAAAAGTCAAGCACACTAGTCTCACTCACTTATTTTAAAATAACTACTTATGTCCATCTTGTAAAATAATCAGTTGTTGTAAGAATCCACTTGTGTCCAAAACTTGATGGTGGATTGATCATACCAATGAAGTCCAAACCCCATTGCATAAAAGGATGATCTACTGAAATAGGATGAAGATGAAGGGCGGAAATATTTTCCTTACCCACGAATAAAGCACACTTTTGACATATTTTGACCATGCATACCAATATTTTAAAATACTTGGCCAATAATAACATGCTTTTATGATTTTTAGAGTATTAGTCTTGGAGAAAAGTGACCACCTGATAAACCTTCATGAAATTCCTACTACAATCTATCAACTTGTGTATGATCTACACATCTAAGAGGAACACCATTATCATCCATCTTAAATAAAATACCATCAATGAGTGAATAAGGAATAACTTCTAACCAAAAATACTTTCTTTTAGTCTTATCCAAACCTTGGGGAATAATACTTGCATACAAGTACTGAATCATGTCATGAGTCCAACTCTCAAAAGATGGTATTTTAGTTCTATGTGGCTAATTTATAAGTGCAAAACCAGAAAATTTCTTTTCCTCCAAATATAAAATTAGGTTCTGACATAACCCTTTTCCACGTATCAACTTTGTCACTTTTAAGTCTACATCACATTCTATGACTCTGGTGATCTAACCAACCCTCTTTTCATTCAGATCCTTACTCAATCAAAATTCTTTCCCACTTGGGTAAATAACCATAACATGAATTATATTATTAGAGAGCATATATATGACATTTTTTAACCCTATAATAATAGAAAGAACTTTCTTTTCCATGAAAGTATACTTCACCTCAAATTTATGTTATCCTTTTCTGAAGAAAGAAATATGTTGTTTGAAATCATCCTAATTTAACTGAATTAAGATAGTGGAAATAGTTTCAACTCCTGCAAATGCAGACAATATGAAATCCTTTGAGAAATATGGATTTGCAAGTGTTGGAGCTTGAACAATAGCCTATTTAATGGCCTCAAAACCTATTTTTCCTTATCTTTTCCATGTGAAACCCATTTTATTCTTCAACATACCAGTTAGAGGCTTAGAAATATTAGCAAAATAAGTGATAAACCCTCTTAAAAAATTGACTTTACCCCAAAAAATTTGAAGTACTTTCTTGTGTTGAGGCAAGGAAAAAGCTAAAATTGAGATTACTCTTTCCAGATCTATGGCCAAACCTTATTTTGAGACCATGTGGCCTAAAATTTTTCCCTTATGTGCTAAAAATATTCACTTCTTTGGGTTTAGTGAAACCCCATACTATCTGCACCTTTCAAAAACTTTCCTCAGATGGCTCAAATGATCATTATCACACTTTTAAAATATAGTAATGTCATTTAGATAAATCAAAACATTGATTTTAATCAAACCTTGGAAAGCCCTATCCATGGCTCTCTGAAAAATGGCTTTGACATTAGAGAACCCAAAAAGAATCATTTTGTAATCATATGTTCACCAAAGGTTGTCTTGTATCTATCCTCTTCTCTCGAAAAGATCTGGTTGTAATCACTATATCCATCTAGAAGAGAGAATCTTTCTGCACTTGATATAGTTATAAGAATTTGATCCTTGGATGGTAAAGGATAATGATCCTTTAGTGAAGCCCTATTAAGATCCCTGAAATCAACACACAACCTTATTTCTCCAATCTTCGTCCTCATGGCTACACGATTTTCAACCCATGAGGAATGATTAATAGGAAAAAGGATACAAGAATCAATAAGCTTTGTTAGTTCAATCTTCATCAAAATTTCCATCTTAGGATTAATAGGTCTTTTATTTTTCCTTAACAGTTTTGAATTAGGCTCTAGGTCAATGGTATGTTGATCTAATTTTGGATCAAACCCTTTCAGATCTTCATACTTCCAAGAAAAAAAATCAATGAATTATTGCATATTTAAATAGAATCTTGTTTCACTTTCAAATTACACAACTTACCAAGCTTTAAAAACTTTACTTCATTGATTTCTATGTCTCCATAGTTTTCTTTATTAGTAGACATCCAAATTTTATCTCCTTTTAGCTCATCATCACTGTTAAAAATCCTCTCAAGGGTTACCAATACTTGGGGAAGCTCATTTGTCTTTAATTGCAAGATATGTTCACCATACTCTTGCCACAATTTAAATTGATTTTCTAAAGAAAATTAAGCCACTTTCTGTATAAAACATACAATCAGTTCATCATTCTCAAACACTTGAGAATTAGTATCGTTATAAATAATTGAAGGTATTAATACCACCTTAATACACTGCTAGTTATTCTTTCTTTTCATCTCATTAGGAATGTCAAAACTAGCCAGTATAGCTGGCAATCTATCAACTTATTTATTCTAAGATCTAGGAATTGACTAAATATTGAAACCATTAAAATATTCTACAAAATCCCATACTCTATGCTTATATGAATCATTGAAGGATTATTCACAATGTTTAGATTTATCACCTTATTTAAAACCAACTCATTGTCACCAAATATCGTTAGATACTTAATTATCTTCTTCTTAGCCCACTATAAACAATGACCTAGTTATTCATACCCCAGTTGCATTGCATGAAAAAATTAACTGAAAATGAATAGAAGAGAAATAATTTTGAGATTTTGGTGAAACCTAAACATTACCTCCACCTGATCCATTCTTTCTTCTAGAGCCATCAAAGTACAATCTCCATAACCCTACATCAATCTCATCATTTTTAACTAACAATGGTAAAAAGGTATCTTTCTGATGCATTCAATAAACTCCGAAACTAGGATACCTGATATGTGTTTCTTCTACATGCTTATAAGGATAATAGCCATTATGATTAGTTCCCCACTCATCCAATTGTAAATATGGTAAACTCTCATAGTAGGGATCTAAATCATGATCATCTAGATGATCTCCTTAGTAAAAAACAATACAATTCACATTGCATGTGTTAGGTACAAAAGACTCAATATAAAATTTAGCAAGAGGATCATAATTGATTGTTACCTTTTTTCCATACCTTGTTCTAAAAACAAAATAAGACCAATCTGATGATAAATAACCTCCAATCTTAGTAGTAAAATGTCTAGATAAACACAATGCAAAGTATGGAGGCAGATCCAAAACCACTATACCCTGAAGGATTGGAAGGCTTGGACATGCATGCAAGCCCAATTTATGATAACTAATAATACCAAATGTTTTAGTGGTTGTACCATCTAACTGTAATTCCCCTTAGGCATGTGGCTCATATCTGAGTCCCAACTTATGTGCAACCTACTTAGGCATAATGGTACTACTAGCACCACCATCAACCATGTAATTATGAACGAAATATTCACAAATAATTAAAGAAAGGTAAAACTGAGGAGGTTTACCAAGTCTTTTAACATAAAAATTTACCTTGGAAGGTTGATCTGTATTAGTAAGTACTGCATTAGATATATTTGAATTACCATCTGAATGTGATAGCTTAGCCAACTCATCCTATAACATGACTTTTTGTCCCGGTGTAGTCAATGTATCCCACATCGATATGTTCATGTGATATTTCTTCATATGATCTACAATATTGAGAGGACTTCCCCCTTTTTCTTGTCATTTTTGCACACTTTCAACCTCTTTATCTTAAACTTTTTATGCTTCTAACCTTCCCTTATGAATATGATTTTTCTTCACTTTTTCCACATTAGGGGCGATACTAAGCTTGTTAGCATCATTAGAAAATAAAGGAGAAAAACCATGCAAATTATTTACCTCCTTGGGTTCTTCTACTGCTCTTCTTTAATATAACCTTGTATGTTGATCCTATTGGCGCCAATTTACTAAATTTTCCTTTGGTGGCTTTGGTAATTTTGTAGTAGAATCCTATTGAGAAGGAGCCTTAACTGTTGTAAGTTTTGGAATCATCCCTTCTGTAATCAAAGCTTGATCTAAAAATCCATTAGAAAAAGAAAAAGGATCATGCAAATGATTACATGTAGCACACCAAAAGGTTTCCTTAATAATATTACTCTATACTAGATCAAGAGCCATATATGTAGGAGTATTATGACCAAATTTAATGGCTAGAAGTCTACTTGTAGGATACATTGGATAGGAAGGTGTAGCAAACTGAAAAATATCCTAATATGGCCTATAAGGTTGGGCAAGCTATCTCTCAATAGATACAAACTTGTTCCCAAAAGCTTGAAAGATCCCTTTTATTTCACTTAACTCTCAAGGCTGATTTGGATTAGCAGCTTTTGGGATAAATATTGCTGGAATTGAAGGTGTACCTAAAGATAGTGGCTGAATAGTTAGAAAGATAGTCATAGGAGGTCTAGGTGCTAGCTTTCCCACCTTTATGAGGTTGTTTTTGGCTTTAATAGCTAGATTAAAAACATAAGGAATTGAAATACCCCCCATGTATTGAACTAGGAAATTGATATCACTGTTCAAAGATCTCAAATAATGCAATAAACATGGTCTATTGAAGGCTTGATGCTACGGGGAATTATTTCCCAAATTCTTTGGAATCTCAAATTAAAATCACCTATGAACTCTTGAGGAGCTATTTTGATTGTGCTCAATTACTCAATCAAGGAAAGATAGTCAGATTCAACCTCAAATAGGTTACAAAAGGCTTTCCCTAATTCATCCCAAGCACAGATAGAATTAAAAGTCATATTTGGATGCCATTGTAAGGATATATCTTTGAAAGAAGATAAAATAAGTCTCATAGCTATATTATCTTGGGTAATATTATAGAAAGAGAAAATATTTGTAACATCTTTGATGTGCTGTATGGGAGAGGTTTAAGTTAAAACAGTAAAGAATGGTAAAATATTTAATGCAGAAGAAGGGATATCATTGTATACAAAAATATTCATGGGTATACAATCATTAAATGTCACAAAATATTCAACCCTAGGAGCAACCATTAGGAAATTTAGGACGAGAAACTCTAGGGTTTTACGCAATTACTTTGTCTTATAAGATATGAAAAAATATGGAGTATAGCAATGAGATATGCTTCTTTGACAAGAATATAAATGTAACTGAATAAAATCAAATGGTATAAATTTAACTTTTTACTTGGTGGTAACCTTTGGCATTAGCCTTTACTAGTCTGTAACCAGTATGTCTGTAAAAACCTTTGAAGTTTCCAGATTCTAAACCAACATCAATTCCTTGAAAAAAAATTCCCACTAGGCATGCCCAAAACTATTGTCTCCCAGAAGTGCACCCTAATAGAGAATGGTGTGTGTACTCTCTCTTCCATTGACAGTAACCTATGACTTAGGTGAACCAACAGATTTAGTTGGTTCCCCTGTGAATCACCTAACAACTACCAACTTGATAAGGAATGCTGGAAATATAAAATTGTAGTGATACACCAATGATTTTGACACACACATGTACTACTGCATACAGAAAATATAGAGATCCACACACATGCAAAAATTTAGGCTAATTTACAAAAATAATTCAAAGGTTCAGGTAAAGGACATCAATATAGGGAAGAAATTCCACAACAAAGCAATACAATACCTTAATCAACACAATGAATACTCACAAAACTAGTGATATAAGAAGGAAAGAAAAAAGATTTTTTATTTAGAGATACACATACATGCTAGGATTTCTAGAGCAAAACAGCTAGAAGATTGTGTATATATTTTATTTAACAAAAATAAAACCTTTTAAAAGGTCATTTCCCTAGTCTTGCATTAAAAATTGTGCATGCAAACACTTAATTAATAAAATATTCACCCCACACACACATGCACCATGTAAGTGTATCCAAAGGAAAGTAACTATAAAAATAACTCTCTTGTGTTGAAATATACCCCATGCTAAGTACATACAAGGGAGCCAAAAAAATTTAACTTCCCCTTGAAATCCATTCTAAATAAAGGATGAAAAAGTTGTTTTAAAAAAAGTTACCTTTACCTTTTAAGGTTGTTGCGTAGACTTTGACCTACTATTGCTATCTTTCACTTTTGTCCTTTTTGTGATTTTCCTATTTTGCCTCTTTGTGCTTACTATTTGGCTAAGATTGTTTCTTACATTAGGTATACAAAAGGTATTTAAAACAAGCCCAAACTCTGCCCCATGTTGCATTGAAAATATCCTCATGCTAATGTGATTAAAATGGGCTTGACTTCCCTTGACTGTTGCAAACTTTTTGCATGCCTTTAGCATGAAAAAGTATTTAAATATAGCATGAAAAAAGGTTCAAAAATAGAATTTTATGCCTCCTTAATGTTGTACTGGTTTTTGAGCATGCAAGTATTATTTAAAAATAGAAAACTGCCCCTTTGACTCTCAACTTTGGCGCTAATCCTTGGTAATTTTAGCTTTTCTTCTTTTACTTTTCCTGTCACTATTGTTAGCATTAATTTTCACTATTTTTTGCTCAGTATTTTTGCATGCACTTGCACTCTAATTTTAGACACTCTATATTTTTAACAAATGCTAAAAATAGCAATTTTTTCCATCCACCAAATTTCCATCTAGAACATTTTTTTTTTGTGGATGCTAAAAAATAGCCAAACGCTAAAAATAGATTTTTTTTTTCCAAAAATAGAAAAATTCTTATAAATACCCTTGTTCATTCTTGCACGGAAAAATATGGTGAGAGGTCTTTTTAACGAGCTTGGTCATATCATATGTACTATTTTGGATCCAATCCTTATAGACATATCCACAAAAATTAAGATACATGGTCTGATAAGTTGACCCATCATAAGAAGTGGTTTGAGATAGCCCCTTATATAAATATAGACAATATAAGGAAATATGGGTATATTATGTAATTTGTAAATAACATTTTTTGATTGTAGGAGGATAGATAGGATTCTGATTAGCATCCAAAGGAAAACAAGGTAATGAACATTTATTAAGAGTTATAAAGACTTATTTTGGATGAGAATCCATTTTGAAAACATTATTTTACATTCGAGCATGTTAACTATGGTAGAATATTACATAGTGGTCATTTGATCCAAAAAATTTATATTCATGAGATTATAATCAAGTCTTGGTAGGGTTACTTGAGGAAGAAGCCTTGGTATTACTCTTGTATAAAGTAGTTTTCAGGGATTTATTGGGGGTTTTTCTCTTTGTAGGAGGATTTGATTGAATAATAGGTAATAAATAGGGTTTTAGGAATGTCCATTTCCTAAGACCTATACCTTGAGAAACTTTGATTAATTTACTTTCATTCTTGGGCATGTAGCATTAGTTATTATTCATATTTTGATATATTTAATAAGATCAATTTTATGAATTTATATCGAATCAAATTTAATTTTAAAGTTAACACTCAATGTGATTGGTTGTGTTAGAGCACATGGGCTGATGGAATCAGATGGAGAGGAGTTATTTTAGCTAGGTTCATACCTATAGATGTAAGATCACAATTTTTGTCAAATTATATCGGTGAGATGATGGGCTCAAATGACATTTTTTGTTCTTTGTTATGGATGACAATGGAATTTGTAGGAGAATGATACATTTTTGTGTAATGAATAATGGATTGAGTCTTGATATAAGTAAGAATGGGTTTAGGATATATTTTCTATGTAGAAACACTTTGTTCATACGAGAAAGAGTACAAGAGAAACCCATAAGAAAATTGAGTGGATTGGGGATAGAAAGGAAAAATTTAGATGAGACATGATGAGAATCAAGATATACCTATAAAAGATATACTTTTACACAAATCCTATCATAATAAACCTTGTAGAAATACATATGGCACAATGGTGTAAGAGATATGGGAATGTAAGGTAGGAAAAATAAACTGATGGTATCATCTATGTAAGTGTGTGCATAGGGGATGATGGAATAACGTCAAGAATATTATATATATGTGGGATCAACTATGTAAGGTGAATTTCATAGGGGATGATTGCATATGAAGTGAATAAATAAGATGATTGATGAAAAATATGGATAAGGAAAGGATAAAAAATTAATATATCACATAATCATTGAGAATAAAACCAAAATTTAATTATTGGAGATGGATAATATTAATCCTAAAATGAGTAAAAAGGATAGGCTAGAAAAGTGATGTTTTCATAAAATAAAAGTGTCTTTGTATTAGTAAAATAACCATTTATAGAAATATAAGATGAATATAATGAAACAAAATATATTGTTTATCAAATGATTGCATTTAATAAACACCTCCAAAGAAATTTTTGAATAGAGTAAATATATTTATTATTATAGCCTTATTAGAAAAAAATGTATTTTACTTTCTAAAAATTATGCTAGTATTTATTCTAAATAAAAACAATTTTCATTACAAAGATTGATAATTTAATGGAATTTAAAATAGAGTATTTAATTTTTAAGTATTTTTTCAAAGGTCAATTTATAGTAAGAATCCCTGATAAGATACCTAAATACGATGAGTGACCTTGAAACCCTAGGGGAAATTGAGAAATTTAGATTTTAGGTCCAATAATAGATGAAAATTTGAATACAAGCCTGAATCACTAATAGATTTGAAACCCTAGGGAAACTATAAGTTGAGAAAACTTATAGATCCAATTCAAGAGTTTTTAAATTGAATAGAAAAGATGAAGTAGGAAGACGACTCAAATAAGAGATGAGTAAGATTAATGTTAGATTCACCAAAGTGTTTGATGGGTAAAAAAGAGGTTACTCATTAGGTTCTAAATTATAGGGATGCAATATATGAAATACTATATTATGAAAATACAAAATTTCTAAGGGAGATCTAATGTCATAAATTGAGAGACTAGTGACCCTAACCATAGGATATGTATAGATTTCAAGGGACTACAAATAATATAAAGAAAATTATCCTACAAGGATTCCGAAATAAGGGTATGTAAGATGATGGGAAAAGACAATTGGAATAATATAATAAGATTAAAAAAACATACATTTAATCTATTTTATAAAAATGGATGAATAACATACAACATGCACATATATAGAACAAGAGACTAAAGAATGGTAGGTATACTTATATACAATGGGGTTTTTACCACTAAATATTAAGCTTCCCTATGAAAAAAATCATTGAGATATAATATTTATGGGGGGATAAAGGGAAATATGAACAAGTAGATATATATTTCTAACTTAATATGTTCACCGAAATGCATAAGAGGTGTGGTCTAAGGCTCCAAAATAAGCCAATAGGGTGAAAATGGGGAGATCAATAATTAATGTTAGTGTAAAATGTGATATAAAATTAGTTTTATTGGTTGTAAGTTATAATTTTACATTCAAATTAAGTTTAAATATAGTCCAATTCTATCACCCATAGGGATGGTGTCCGCAATGGAAATACAAATATATAAACCATAACCTATTTTTGATGGCATTGCACTTGGGGTAAACTAAAAGGTCAAGAGGGAAAAAACATGGAGAGTGGAGGCCTGATTGAAAATTAATATGAATGATAGAGGTCTAGGGTGTCTAAAAATATAAATAATAACACACAATAATAAGAAGTAGGTAGACTAGAATAGTGGACTAAAACTTGAAATTAAATAAATGATTGATAAATCATAATAAAATAGTATGAAAAAAATGAGATATATACTATGATGTTCAAGATGATTATGAAGTGATTTGGGTATGTAGGGTAGTGAAACATGAATATCTACAACTATATGTTATGGACATAAGATTCTAAAGTTAAAGAGGTGTATAATTGTTATCCATTTTTGCAATCCCCTTGCATAATTGATAGTTAATGTGAGAAGTTTACAAGGTATCTTGCAGTGAGCTTGCTCACCGTGATGAAGGTTTGGAGCAAGATTATCATTAATGGTCAAACTGGAAAAATGTACAGATTATCAGCTTGTTGACGCATGTCAACTGCTTCCTCCTGTTGTGCATCAACCACTTCCTCTTGTCACGCATCAACCACCTCCTCTTGTCACATGTTGTACACACCATGTTGACATGTGTTAACCATTTCTTCCTATCATGCATCAACCAAACCTTGTTGATGCATGAAAACCACTTCTTCTTGTCGTGCATCAACCAAACTTTGTTGATGCACAATAACAAATTCTTCATGTCACGTGCCAACCACATGTTGTTAACGTGTGACAACATACCTTCTTATTGTATGGAAATATTCCCTCCTCACATGTCATTCTATTTCCCATCATCGTCACCCTCTCATCACGCGTCAACATCACTCCCTGTCACGCGTCAACCACATTTTCTTTTTGCACGTCAACCTCCCCTCACTCTCATGTGATAACATTTTTTCTTGTCATACGAAAAGTCTTTTCCTCATCGATGGTGACTCTTCACTTCTTGTCATGCGTTAGCTAATGGTTTCCATCAGGCAAATTTTTTTTATTTTAGATACCGCCAAACATTAATGACACCGTACAAGGTAGCTCAACAACCAGTTTAATGAGGTATGGAACCCCTGTTCACCATACAATAAATGTACTATTGAAAAGAAAACCATCATGGCTTCCCATACCTATGAAAAAGCTTTTAATGAAGGATGTTGGTTGGTAGCTCCTTTTCTCTATATATATGTAAATTCCTCTCATTTAAAAAGAGGGAGGGATTTCATAATTGTAATGGAACTCTGCCAAAAAATTTCAAACAATTTTGTGAGTTGCAGGCCTCAAATTTATGCATTTTTGGAAGGATCCTTTCCTTGTGCCTGTATTGTAATGGATTGTGATCATTTTAAGGAATAAAATTAGTGTTTTTTGGATCTTCTTGTCCTATCTTGATTTATATTACATTTATTACCTTCTATTATACTTTATATGTATATCGTGCATGTTGTGTTCCTTTGCAAGGCTTAAATTTGTTATGCTCCACGAGATCATAGGTTTGAATGTGTTTTGGGACAGTGGAATTTTATCTATACTCTTCTTCCCCATTTCCCTCCACTTTCACTCTCTATGAATCTCTCTATTCTTGTTTTGGTGATATCTCCTCCATTAGTCTAGGATTTACATTTATTTATTTCTCTTCCTCTGGTCCCTTGGAATTGGTAGTTTAGGAGTAGATCAGCATTAGAATAAGTCAGGAACCAACCTTCTCTAGAGGTTTGTCTCAATTGTAAAGGTCCCATACCTTGAGACAGTCCCATGTTAGTCAAAAGTATGGTTTTGTAATGTGCAAATCCTAGGGTGCTACTTTTCCGACATAACAAGAACCATACAAAATATTTATGGCCTAGGAAGGAATTATTAAATCTAGGACATGTATTTTATTGTTTTAGACTAGGAGATAGTTAGGTTATACAAACTTCATTATTCTAGAATTGCATAGATATTTTTTTCATTATATATTTCTCTTTCTTTAACAACCTTGAGATGATATGAAAAAAGTAGAAATACTATCAACATAAATAACCCATTATCAAATCATTAGAAAATAAAAGGGTAAATGTACACACACAAACATGTGAGTGAGTGAGTGAGTGAGTGTGTGTGTTTGTTTTGGTGTGTTTGATGTTATATTACCCAAGGAAGTTAGACCTCAAGCTATTGATAAAATCCCTATGCTACACTACATATTATTTAAGATGGAAATCAAGCTTGTTTTAGTTATCCTATGTCCTTATATATATATATATATATATATATATATATATATATATATATATATATATATATAAAACATTCTCTAGGGG
Organism: Taxus chinensis; assembly: GCA_019776745.2. NCBI lineage: Eukaryota > Viridiplantae > Streptophyta > Pinopsida > Cupressales > Taxaceae > Taxus > Taxus chinensis. The sequence continues at coordinate 165,839,204 of CM034154.1, read as the reverse complement.
TTCCGTCATGTATCTTGATACCAATATAACAGGTTCTCTACATATTATAGAATATACCCAATGTAATAGAAATAAAATATGATCTATCTTATCTATGTGATCTAACATTTATGGTGATTTGAAACCCATGTACAATGTTTGGGATTTATTTTCTCATGTTAATACATGTATTATAAGATATTTATATGCTTGTAAATGTGTGAATCAAGACTTGTTAACATGATTGAGTACCTCATAATTGTGTAATTGATTTGATAAGATTTAGAGACCCTTTTATTATTTTTTATATGATGAACTTGCAATAGGAGCTTGTAAGAATGTGTGGTGAGTTATAAAGTTTTAATTACTTTGTTATATAATCATTCGAAGGGAGATATTCTATTAAAGCCAAACCTAGGAAGATGAAATGGCCCAAATAAATATTTATAATTTAAATGAGATGTAATTATTGAGAAGGGGAGGGACCATACATGTCGGCCACTAAAGGAGCCCATATCATGACCCTTCTATATAGTTTAGCATAAGAGATAAAAATGTCAAAATTGAAGCTTTTTTCATAAATTTTAGAAAACTATTATGCTAATTTTACGAAACTAGATTTATAGAATTGATGATATAACATAGTGTAAGGATCAAAAAATTGTAGAATGTATATTTACATGAGGAGATTAGATTTTGCGTATGATAATTTGTGTTAAAGATATTATAAGGTAATACTTTGCATTAAAAAAGGACATGGTACCATACTTAATTTCCTACACTCCCCCCTTCAAGTTTGTAATTAAAATTTTCCTCCTTAAAGGAAAAACATACTTGAGTGTTCACAAACACTCTTTTCCTTCTCTTGAAGGGACTTCATGATGCATTGGTATTGACATGCTCCATGATGAAACTTGTAACACAAAGTGTATTCAATTTCAATGATATAAATAGAATTTTACCTCAAAATATAGATAATTCATTCCAACATTAAATATTCCCAAAGATATGTAACGGAGATACAAAAAATGGAAACATTACACATGCTTGTTTTGCAAAGGGATCAAATACTCTAATTTCATTCTTTGGAGATTTGGATTTTTTTAGAGATGTCAAAGGATTAGGAGTGATTGCTCCCCAATGTTGATACATATGTGATAGTAGATAGGAATAATTATTATATTACAAAGAACCCATGTGCTTTGATGCCTTCCTATTTTGAGAGTGAGATGAGAGAAGATAAAAATTCACTTGAAACTAATATCACAATTTTGATTGAACACTTTCCTTATTTTGGAATATAGTGAGTGAAAATAAAAGATAAGTGTAGGAAGATCACATTATTTCCTATACACTTTTCATCAATCCCATATCCCACATTAAGTTAAAAATATATCTAGCCTGAATTTTCTTCAAATTTAAAGGAAAAAAACCTTAAATTATATGGAAATTTAAAAACACCCAAAAAATACTATTCTTTTAAAATTGATGATGAATTATATTAAAATACTTTTGGGTAGGAGTCTCATACCCCTATACCAATTTTGTAAATGTATCAAAAATAACGTCTTTATAACGAATGAGGTACTCATGCCTCATGCGACCTTCTTTTTAATGATTCATATCTATGTATAAGTGTGTAAGCATATTGTAGACCTATGATAGAATATATAGAAATTAGTAATCTTAATGAAACTACCATCTATCTGGTAATGTACAGAAAGCTCAAGGATGTACCATGGTCATGACTACATTGTTTAAATTTTACAACATATTAGTATGGATAAATTTTCTTGAGGATATGAATGATGTCAGAATATGTTCCTATTTATTATGATGTGTATGTAGCTGAAAAAATACCCTGGTGAATGCCCCTGATTTTGAGGATTGGGTGATAAAGTGTTTAAGACCATAACTGAAAATAATACTTTTTTACCAATGTACTATGTTTTTAATAATTAATGTATTTCCCAATTCCCTTCGACACCTTTTGTTATTGATTTTTTTATTGTCGACTATACTTATGGATATTATTGTAGCTTTTGATTTAGAATGATGTTAGATGTTAGAGATACTTGATTGTTGTTGATTTCGATTCATACATTATGTGTGTGGATTATTAGAGAAATTTTATATTGATGTTGATATGTTGTTGACATGGTTATAATTATATATTTTATACATGCAATATTTCATCATATTGAGTAGACCTAGACAATTGAACTAATCTTATGATCATGTGGATATTGATGAAATGTAGAATCGAGATGTTGTTAGAAATTGTAAATGATATCGTAATTGCTTAGAGGATGATTTGATGCATATATAGATGATTTTGGATTTATATTACATACTTTATCCTGGATTTTTTAACGCATCCATGAGGCTAAAGGAGGTATTTATGTGTTTTGTAGGTAAATTTATTAACAAAAAACAATGGGGGGATTGGAGACCAACCACATTGGAATTCTAGGTAAATTCAACAAGGGTCACCATGGAAACATGTGTTTTTGTGTGTGTTTGAATTATTGTTAGGGGGAAATTGTGACTAAGGGGTTATGTGTTGTCTTTTATTTAGTTTCCTTTATTTAATGTAGTATGTGATTTTTAGTGATCTAATTTTCTTGTTTTAATTATTTAGAAAATGATGTATTCTTTCCCTTTATCTTAATGGGTTTAAGCGTCTCAATCAAAGTAAATTAATCTTGTTATTAACTAATTATGGATGTGACTAAAGTTTTTAATTTATTAGACTAGATGGCTCTTGGGGTTTGTGTTGTAAGATTGAGTGCTTGTGATCTAGACTGTTGTACACACTAACCCCTCATGGAAATTCGAATTTGGCCTTAAGGGCCAATTTTGAAGGCTTTTGGGACAAGTTAAAATTGTCCCACACCTCTTAAATTACTATTCTAACCCTACCTATGGGTTGGGGGGTAAAAATTAGACCCCATTAGGTGTTTTGGGAAGACAAATTGTAAGTTTTTTTCGCACTGTCTTACATGTATTTATTTTAGTCCTTAAGGGGTGTGGGCTTAGATTGTGTGTGTAAGTAAAATGTTATTTTCTTTAACCACTTATTAATTGGGCTTTGGAGTATGGGGTTGACTAGGGTGATGTGGAGTGGAGAGGAAATGAGGTGGCATCCTACTTGGAGCCACATCATCCCCCTATCTCCATTTTCTATTTATTTGAGTTCTTTTGTTTTTTGGGGGTTACTTCATTATTTTGTGCTCTTGCATTTCTAGGAGTTAGAGGATTTTGGAGAGATTGTAGTATTTGTGGGAGATTCTTGGTGATTGCTTAGGTTCGAAGGAACTTGGATTTTGACTCTTGGAACAAGCTCTATAATGGAAAGGTAGCGACTTTACATTTGCTTATGTTATTCCTTTATTTTGTGTTTGTGTTCTTGTTTTTGTTGATTGTTTGGAATTATTGTTGGGTACTTGGGTAGCTTGCCTAAGTGTGGTGTAGGAGGAGAATATAGAGAGAATTCATGTATGGAGGTATAAGAGTTAATTCTTATTTTGGAGGGAGTTTTGGTTGGATGCCCCACCTTGGACAAGGTATGCTTACATTTCTTACTTGTTCTTGTATGAGGGAGGTATAAGAGAATGAGGGAGGCATAAGAGTATGTGGGAGGCATAAGAGGTACTTGAGGGAGGAATAATATTATATAGGGGATTTGAAATATGTATTGGAGGTTTTTAAGGTGGGCATCCATTTCACATTGGGAGGCATAAGTGGCCCCCCATAGGTTCTTTCTCCTTTTCCTCTTTATTTAGAAGCCTTGTATATTTTGTTTTTTCTCCTTCTTATGTTTGTTGTGTGAATTGAATGTGCATTTGGAATGGTTGTGAAATACTTGGTTTGTAATGTGGAAGCTTGTTTTTTCCATGTGTTGGAATCACCTCTCATTATAATGTGGTTGGGGCTTGGGGGCTAATGAGAAGGATGGATTCTCCCCCTCATTGGATATTTTTGTTGGGTAAAGAGTGTTGCCTCTCCCCCCATTTTGTTGTGGATCAAGAAAATCATGAACGAGCTCTCTTGTTGGTGTTGTAAAGCTTGGAGCTTTTGTTGGAATCATTAAGAAATTAATTTTTGTGAAAAGCATTTTTATTGTTCACACTTAGGGTGGAGGAGCTTGTAACCTTGTACTCCTTTAGCTTACATTCTTGTATTATTTCCCACTTTTAGTGGAGGACATTGCAATAATCTTGTGAAGAAAAGTTGCATTCAATTAATGGATTTCAAAGTTATAATTTATATTGAAAAAGAGAAAGAAAGGTATGTATTGTAAGCTAGTCTTGTGAAATATAAAAGAAAGTTTATTATCTTTGTTTGAAAGTTGTATTGTAGAAAAAAGGAAATTTTTCCTTCATTGTTGTATTTGTATTAGTGAAGATGAGAAAGAAAAAACATTAAAGTTCATTATATTACTCAAAGGCATGTAGTGAAGTAAGTTGCATTGACTCATTTGTATGTAGTGGATGACACATATTTTAAACTTTATTCCCAATAGATGGAAATTACTTAAGTTTTAATTAGTGATCTAAGTTCTAAATTTAGGATGCTATCATAATTTAAAATTCATTTTAAATCCATTTCAAGTTAATAAAAGAAGCGAAATGAAATCTATTTGGCCTTGTACAAGTGTTATCAAATTGTTAAAGGAGAAAGCAAGTGCAAGTATTTATTTGTCAATAGTGATAAATATATCCCATTATTACTTTTAGTAGTAGAGTTAATATTCTTTTTATAATTTTTTTAACAATTAAATAATTTGATATTGATGAACTTGATTATATATATATATATATTTTAATGTACTATTAATATTACTATATTAATGAAAATATGCTTTTATAAACTATATATATATATATATATAAACCCACGTATTGTTCTACCCCATAACAAAGTTTATTATTTAGTTTGTACAAGTTAAAAACTTTAATAATAAAATGTAAGCAAGACGTGGGAAGGGTGGGGACCTATCCATGGCCCTGGGTGGGAGATTAGATAGAATGGTGGGGGGTGGGGTTCACTGGGCCACTCCATATTTTTTTTGTTATTTACTTTTACCTTTCCCAAGAGCCATAATGCAGCCAGCATACAAATCTATTATGTTTGTGGAGCCTATTTTCATGTTAGAGTGTGGTACACCTTATATGTGTTACACTCGAGTATTTTTACGGTGGTCCCACTCGCCGCTAAGCGGGTCAGGGGGGTTTAGGGGTGAAGCCCCCAAAGCAAATTTTCATGGGTGGTTTATTAACCCATGGGTAATGGGTAACCGTTATGGGCTGTTTTTGGGCCCATGTTTTTTCGGTACCCATTGTTTTGTAAAACTGCCTCTTCGGTTTCCCATAGGTTTATGGGATAGTTTTGTTTTTCCCCATTGTTTTGATACCCACGGTTTTGTAAAACTACTTAAGCAGTTGTCTATTTATATGGTCTTATGCATATGATAGAGGTACAAGCAAATGTATTACAGATGTGTTTTGGATTCGGGTGTGAATTCTGTAGAGTTTGTTGAGCATAGCTCCAAACGGATCTGGGTATTGTATTGAGAGAGTGGAGGCTTGTAATAAAATATGAGCAAGTGATTCTTGGTGGACGTAGCCCAAATCGTGCAAACCACGTTAAATCTTGTCTCTCTATGTTGTGTTATTTATTCTACACTTTTATTTGCGATCTGTAATATTTTCTGAATATTAGTTTCTATTGTTGCGATTCTGTAAGGGATTATTCCGCATATTTTATCTCTTATTTCCTAACAATTAGTATAAGATCCTGGTTTGGTTTGCTGAAGTGTTGAATCACAGGGAAAGTTTTTAGCTTTAGTGGGAGCTATGGCAGATGAAGGAAGATCTAGGGTTTATAAATTCAACGTGTATAATTTCATTCTTTGGAAGATGCAGATGGAAGATTACCTTTACCAAAAGGATCTTTATACTCTGTTGTCTAAAAAGGTGAACAAACCCTCAAGTATGACAGATGCAGAATGGGATTTGCTGGATAAGAAGGCACTTGGGACAATCTGGTTGTGTCTTGCATCTTTGGTATTATTTAATGTTTCAAAGGAAAAGACTACAAAAGATCTAATGGATGCATTAGGGAAGTTGTATGAAAAACCCTCTTCCTCTAACAAGATATTTTTAATGAAAAATTTGTTTAATATGAAGATGTCTGAGAATAGTTTAGTAGTAGATCATTTAAATTACTTCAATATGGTTGTGAATATGCTAGCTTCGGTTATAATAGAATTTGATGAAGAAGTTAGGGCTTTATTAATTCTATGCTCTTTACCTGAGAGTTGGAATAGCCTGGTAATGGCAGTAAGTAACTCGGTTCTAGCTAACTTGAAGTTGAAGTTTGAGGATGTTGTAGGGGTGATTCTAAGCGAGGAAATGCGAAGAAAAGGATTCAGGGAATCTTCTACTTTAGGGAATGATTTGACAATGGAAACTAGAGGGAGACAGAAGAATAGAGGAAACCGTGGAAAATAAAAAGATAAGGCAAGGTCAAAATCCAAGAACAAGATTGTATGCTGGAATTGTGGAAAGCCTGGGCATGCAAAGGACTATTGGGAGCTTCGGGATAAGAAGAAACAACAGGAAGAAAATAAGGAGGCAAATGTGGCATTGGGTAATGTATGTTAGGATGCTTTGATTCTTTCTTTGCATAATATTACTGAATCTTGGGTTTTAGATTTAGGGGCTTCTTTTCATGCTACTCCACATAGGCATTATTTTGATGATTATGTTCAAGGGGATTTTGGGCATGTTTTTCTTGGTGATGATGAGCTTTGTAGTATAGTTGGAAAAGGTTCTGTTCAGGTTAAGATGTCGAATGTGAATACATGGCTATTGAACGATGTAAGACATGTGCCTACATTAAGGAGAAATTTGATATCGGCGGGGCAATTGGGAAGTGATGGTTTTACTGTGATATTTACAGCTAACTCTTGGAAGGCTACCAAGGGTGCTCTTGTGGTGGCAAGAGGTAAGAAGGTTGGAACCTTGTAGTTAACCACTGATAGTACTAATGATTGTAATCTTGTGGCTTCAGATGTAGATACATCATTATGACACTATAGGCTCGGTCATATGAGCCATAAGGGCATGAACATCATAAAGAATAATTTTCCTGGATATACAGAATCATGTTTAGATTTCTGTGAGAACTGCATATATGGGAAACATAAGTGAGTAAGGTTTCTCAAGGTTGGACCTACGAAGAAAGAGAGTAAGTTAGAGCTGGTACATTCTGATGTGTGGGGGCCAGCTCAGGTATCATCTCTTGGGGGTTCAAGTTATTATGTTACTTTTATTGATGATGTAACAAAGAAAGTTTGGGTTTATTGTATTAGAAACAAATATGATGTATTTGACACTTTTGTTAAATGGAAAGCCTTGGTATAGAATGAAACATGTCTTAAGCTAAAGTGTCTCAGGTAAGATAATGGATGGGAGTATTACAACCATGAATTTAATGACCATTATTCTAAGAATGAAATCCGCAGGAAAAAGATGGTTCCAGGAACTCTGCAGCAGAATGGGGTATCAGAAAGGATGAACAGAACAATAATGGAATGTGCTAGGAGCATGAGGTTACATGAAGTACTACCTCTTTCTTTTTGGGCAGAAGTGGTGAGCACAGCTGTGTACTTGATAAACAGAGGACCCTCAAGTGCCTTGGATGGAGGAATACCTAAGGAGGCTTGATATGGTAAGAAATTTGATTATTCATTTCTTAGAGTCTTTGGATGTGAGGTGTTTGTTCATATAGACAAGGATGATAGGACCAAGCTAGAGGCTAAATCATAAAAATGTACTTTCATTGGTTATGGTGGTGATGACTTTGGATTTGAATTTTGGAGTATTAAGGACAAGAAAATCATTCGGTCTAGGGATGTGGTCTTTAATGAGAAATTCATGTATAAGAAACAGTTACAGGAAAATAGGGAAGAATCCAAGAAAGAATATGCAGTGGTAGTGGATCTTTCGGATGGGATAGTGACCCATGAGACAGTTCAAGAACCGACTCAACAGGAACCCCAAACTCCTATAGTGAGGAGGTCTTCTAGGGTAAGAAAAGAACCTGAACATTTTTGTCCTTCTCTTTATTATTTATTAATCACTGATAGTGGACAGCCAGAGAGCTTTGATGAAGTAATGCAGGTAGCTGCAAGTAATAAGTGGGAGAAAGCCATGGATGAGGAGTATAAGTCTCTCATGGAGAACCAAACTTTGGATTTGGTGAACCTACCGGAAGGCAAAAGAGCATTGCAGAATAAGTGGGTGTATAGAGTTAAAGTCGAAGAAGGAGGAAAGAAAAGATATAAGGCCCGGTTGGTAGTCAAAGGGCTTACACAGAAACAAGGTATAGATTTTGATGAAATATTTTCTCCTGTAGTAAAAATGACTTCTATTAGAACTGTTCTTGGAATAGTGGCAGCAGAAGACTTACACTTAGAATAGTTAGATGTAAAGACTGCATTTCTCCATGGTGATTTGGAGGAGGAACTATATATGTAGCAACCAGACGGATATGAGGTCAAAGGTAAAGAGGAGATGGTGTGTAAACTGAAGAAGAGCTTGTATGGCTTGAAACAAGCTCCACGTCAATGGTATAAGAAGTTTGATAGCTTCATGATGGAGCAAGGTTATATTAGATGTCATTATGACCATTTCGTGTATACAAAGAAATTTGAGGATGGAAGTTATATTATCCTATGTTTGTATGTTGATGACATGTTGGTTGCAGGTAAAAACATGCAGGAAATAAAAGTACTCAAGAAACAGTTAAGTGAATCCTTTGATATGAAGGATTTGGGGGAAGCCAAACAAATCCTTGGTATGAGGATAACTCGGGATAGGAAGGAACATAAGTTGAATTTATCTTAGGAAGAGTACATTAAGAAGGTATTGGACAGGTTTAACATGCAAGATGCTAAACCAGTTTGGACTCCTTTGGCAGGCCATTTCAAGTTATCAAAGGAGAAGTGTCCTATGACAGAGCAGGAAAGAAACCAGATGTTCAAGGTACCTTACTCATCAGCAGTTGGCAGTTTGATGTATGCTATGGTGTGCACTAGGCTTGATATTGCCCATGCAGTGGGAGCTGTGAGAAGATTTATGAGTGATCCAGGTAAAGAGCATTAGTAAGCAGTAAAGTGGATCCTTTAGTATTTGAGAGGGACCATGGGGACAGTTTTGTGCTACAGTGGATCAGACACCACTTTACGTGACTATGTAGATTCAGACATGGCTAGAGATGTAGACAACAGGAGGAGCACGACAGGTTATATTTACACTTTAGGTGGGACAACAGTGAGCTGGATTTCATGACTACAGAAGCTGGTGGCTTTGTCAACCACAGAGGCTGAGTATGTTGCTGCCACAGAGGCAAGCAAAGAGATGATTTTGTTACAACAATTGCTTGAGAAGTTGGGGCATAAGAAGGAGGAATGTAAGCTACATAGTGATAGTCAGAGTGCTATACACCTAGCTAAGAACTTTGCTTTCCACTCCAGGATGAAGCATATACAGTTGAGATATCACTTCATTAGGACAACTTTGGAGAAAGATAAGTTGAAGTTGGAGAAGATTCATACCATTCAGAATCCTACAGACATGATGACCAAGGTGGTCACAAGGGATAAACTAAAGCTATGTTCAGATTTGGTTGGCCTTTATGGATGATAATGAAAGGTTGAGAAGCTTGCTCAGAATGGAAATCAGTCTCCAAGTGGGAGATTGTTATGTTTATGAAGCCTATTTTCATGTTAGAGTGTGGTACACCTTCTATGTGTTACACTCGAGTATTCCTACGGCGGTCCCGCTCACCAGTGAGCGGGTCAAGGGGGTTCGGGGGTGAAGCCCCCGAAGCAAATTTTCATGGGTGGTTTATTAACCCATGGGTAATGGGTAACCGTTATGGGCTGTTTTTGGGCCCATGTTTTTTCGGTACCCATTATTTTGTAAAACCACCTCTTCGGTTTCCCATAGGTTTATGGGACAGTTTAATTTTTCCCCATTGTTTTGATACCGATGGTTTTGTAAAACTTCTTAATCAGTTGTCTATTTATATGGTCTTATGCATATGATAAAGGTACAAGCAAATATATTACATATGTGTTTTGAATTTGGGTGTGAATTCTGTAGAGTTTGTTGAGCATAGCTCAAAATGGATATGGGTATTGTATTGAGAGAGTGGAGGCTTGTAATAAAATCTGAGCAAGTGATTCTTGGTGGACATAGCCCAAATTGGGTGAACCACGTTAAATCTTGTCTCTCTGTGTTGTCTTATTTATTCTATACTTTTATTTGCGATCTGTAATATTTTTTGCATATTAGTTTCTACTGTTGCAATTTTGTAAGGGATTATTCCACATATTTTATCTCTTTTTTAGTTTTTACAAGTTAAAAAATTTAATAATAAAATGTAAGCAAGACGTGGGAAGGGTGGGGACCTATCCACGGCCCTGGGTGGGAGATTAGATAGAATGGTGGGGGGTGTGGTTCACTGGCCCACTCCATATTTTTTTTGTTATTTACTTTTACCTTTCCCAAGAGACATAATGCGGCCAACATACAAATCAAACCTGCACTTTCTTTAAACCACAGACTGTGTATGGAACCCACGACCTAATCCTTTATATATATATATTCATTCTTATGTGTATATTTTAAGATATTTTATTTTTCGGTTTTAAAGGAAAAAAAACCACAAGCCCATTTGGGAAAACCAAAGGAAACTAAGCTAAATAAATTTTACAAATATATTGAAACCCTAGGAGAGGGTGTGAGAAAAATGAGAAAATAAATGGAACAAGTAGGCCTCTCAAAAAGCTTGAGATGGCCTCTAATGTCTTCCCTTCCTTCTCCAACAACCTACAAAAAAAGAGAAATAATGAGCCAAATGAAAAGAGAAAGAAGCCTTCATAAGCATGCTTTAGGGTTATTTTCCCTTTTTCCTCATCAAGGTTCCAAATTGAATCCATCCTGGGGATGACATTCATCTCTACAAAAATAGTTGGAGAGTGGGTGAGTGAAAATTACCCTTTTAATTTAAATGTTTTAATTTCAAAATATGGGTTGACTTTTTAAGGGGTTACTTTTGGGGTAGGGAAGTGTTCATTATCCTAACCCATTATTTAATAAGGGACCTTACTAGTTGTTTGAACATTGTAGAAATTAAATAACCTTCGCATTTAATTACATTGGCCACTTTTACCCTTGAAATCCCATGGGGAAATATTCAACTATAGTAGGAATTAATTTGTTTTTTAAATAACACTTAGGGAGATTAAACATGCTTAGTCAAATCAAATGTATTAAAGTATAATGTAGATTTTAAATATTGTGTTTTCATGGGAAATCATTTATTAAAAATCATTTCCTTAGAAACATTAATGTGGAAACTGTCATTTTCAAAAAACTTTTATAGGCACACTTTTTAAAAAACAATTATTCCATAATTTTTCTAGCTAACCCTAGGTTGTTCTTGGGTCTCGTGCGGACAATTTTTATGGGTGTTACACTTGGTATAAGAGCCATGGGTTCAAATCTTGGACCCTTGGGCACACAGGAAAACATGAGACATGAACATTGAACCTAGTACAATATTAAACCTAGCACAATACTAAACCTAGAAAAAAACTTGTTTGAAAAATTGTATATTTTAGTAAACATAGGAAACTAGAATAAAACTTAGAATTATAAACTAACTCTCACCTTGGTCTATGTAGGAGGCTTGGATAAGATGAGGGTTCCTTTCACATAGACTTAGATTTTCCACCTCCAGAGCAAGCCGTAGGGGCCATTCTACCCCATATTTTACACACACTTCAGAACGTCAATACCACTATACGTGGAGGGTCCTTAGGACAAAGATCAACTAAACATGATAGGGATCCATCTGTTGAGGCTCGTGCATCTCCTTGACATAGTGAGGATCATAGGTTAGAGAACTCCTACGTGGAGTCATCTAGAGTAGAGTCACCAAAGAGGAGACAAAGAGAAAGGATTTCAGGACACAGGGATAGGTCTCAGAGCCCTAGACCTAGAGATGAGCATGTAGAAAGGCCTAGGGGTTACCAGTCAAAAACTGTAGACCATATCAAGGAGATCCTAAAGCTACAACCATCTCACTATTCTAGAGATATAGGTGGATTTCAGGTAGAGGCCTAGTTAGTGAGCTTGAGCGAGTGCTTCAAGCTCTGCCATTGTATTAGTAACAAAAAATATCATGTTGTGATGCATTTTCTAAAGGATGGAGTAGGTGTCTAGTTGAGGAGCAGAAGCTCCACGTTGATTCAAAGATAGTTACCTAGGAGCTCTTTGCAGAGTGGTTTAGGAGTAGGTACTTATCCCAGAGGTTTATTCAGCAACATATAGATGACTTCCATGACCTCCGTCAGACATCTATGAATGCAATTGAGTATGAGAGTCAATTTTTAGACCTAATCTAGTATGTAGACTCACAAGTTCATCAGGGGCCTAAATTTAGATTTGGGTGGTGCAGTGCACATTCACTTCCCACAAACCTTAGCAGAGGATGTGGAGAAGGCTTATATTATAGAGGAAACACAAGGAAAGATGCAACAAGACATGGAAACAGTTTGGAGCTGCATCCAACAAATGTAGGATAGCAGATAAAGGGGGTCAGTTCCCCCTCCTCGTGGTGGGTCTTCTCTCAGACCACCACAGCAACCACCTTAGCAGTAGCAACAGTAGATTTTTCCACCATTCAGAACTACTAAGAGGTTTGATGCGTAGAGAGGATAAAGTATGGGGCCTCCTCCTAGGGTTCCCATTAGGACACAAGGTGCACCGAGAGCTTAGTCGACAGGATCTCGTCATTAGAGACCTCAACAGTCCATAGCTGGATCATCAGGATCCACAACACAAACCTCTAGAGTACTAGCTGGAGCTTATTCTCATAGATTTTAGAGCTTACTGTTGCTGATATGGGGCATAGTCATCAGATTTATGTAGCGGTTGAGAACCACCAGGATGAGCACCATAGTACTATCATAGAGATAATAGGTATCATTATTGGTATCCTTACCTCCATTTTGTTTGATTCTGGTTCATTAGATTCTTTTATTGCACCATCCTTAGTAGAGCGTTGTAGGATGGTAGAAGTTAGGCAGAGTCTTAGTTGGGACGGTGAAATGGCTTTTGGAGCCAAAATTTTTGTAGACTCCTTAGTAAAGGAGTGTGTAGTGGATTTGGGACCCTTCACCACTTCCTCGTATCTTCGTATCCTTCTATTGGGATCATATGGATTCATCTTGGGCATAGAGTGGTTGTCTACACATAGAGCTAGAGTGGATTGTTACCATAATACTATATAATTTATAGATGATCTAGGAGCTGAGTCAGTGATAACATGGGTTAGGAGACTCGTTTCCATTTACACCATCTCCACTATACAACTTAAGCAGTGTGTGTGACGGGGTTACCAAATGTATGATGTTACGGTTAGTGATAGATCGGAGGATGAGTTTAGTGGAACTTAAATTGATGACAATCACATATTGAGAGAGTTTTCTGATGTCTTTCTGGGGGAGCTTCCAAGGTTACCACCCCCATGTGAGATAGATTTTCACATAGATCTAATTCCGGGAGAAGATCCTATCTCAGGAGAACCTTCTCAGATGACTACCCTTGAGCTGTGTGAGCTCATGTTGTAGCTTGAGGGCCTTCTAGAGAAAGGCCTAATATGTCCTAGTGTATCCCCTTGGGGTGCATTGGTGATGTTTCGTGAAGAAGAAGGATGGATCCCTGCGGTTGTGTATTGATTACCGCAAGCTAAAAAAAGTAATGATAAAAAATTGTTACCCCCTTCCATGCATTGATGATTTAATTGATCAGATGAAGGGGGCCACAATTTTCTCCAAGATAGATCTTAAGTCGGGATATCATCAGCTGAGGATCATGGAGGTAGATATTCTTAAGACCACCTTCCATATGAGATATGACCACTACGAATTCACCGTACTACCTTTTGGTTTGACAAATTCTCCCGTAGTGTTCATGATCTTGATGAATGGGGTGTTCAGGACATTTCCAGATTGCTTCGTGCTCATTTTCTTTAACAAAATTCTAATATACTCACATACACGTGAGGAGCACGAGCGACACCTTTTCCAGGTTCTACAGCGTCTTCGTGAGCAAAAAATTTACGGGAACTTGGGAAAGTGTGCATTCTTTCAGATAGAGGTGTAGTATTTGGGCCACATCATTTCCGGGGAAGGTATCACAATTGATCCTTATGACATTTGAGCTATTATGGATTGGTCAACACCCACTAGTGTGACTAAGGTGTGCAGCTTTATGGGATTGAAAGGATGTTATAGGATATTTGTGTAACACTTCTGTTAGGTTGCACACCCCATAACTTCCTTTTAGTGGAAAGGGACGAAGTTTGTATGGTTAGATAGATGTGAGAAGGCTTTAAAGACATTAAACAAATGCCTCATGAAAATGCCTATTCTTGAAGTTCCAGATCCCCAGGGTGAGTTCTTCATATGCATAGATGCTTCTTTGGTAGGACTTGGAGGTGTGTTGATACATGAGGGAAAATTAGTGGCTTTTGAGTCTCACAAACTCAAATATTATGAGCTCAATTATCCGAATCATGATCTTGAGCTTTCGGTAGTTGTTCATGCCTTAGTTTAATGGGGACACTTCCTTTTTGGCCAAAAATTTACACTCAGGACTAATCACTTGAGTCTTTGCCACCTCTTCACGTAGCCCAATCTCAATGCTCGTCAGCAGTGTTGGATGGAGTTGCTTTGTGAGTATGACATGGAGATAGATCATGTGAAGGGGAAGGAGAATGTGGTTGTAGATGTCGTAAGTAGATGTAGACATGTGACTATGGCCACTTCAGTGGGTATAGATCTGTGAGGCAAGATTTTATAGCAGCTTCCTCACGATATCTTCTACCTTGTAGCTAAGGTAGAGATTGAGTCTTAGAGACTCTTTGAGGGGAAGTTTGATGGTTTTTCATTAGAGGAAGATGGCCTTATCTAACAAAGAGGTCATATATATGTTCCCAGAGACAGAGGCTTGAGGAAGGACATTTTGATAGAGGCTTATCATGTACCTTATTTAGCCCATCCTGAGATGAAGAAGATGCACAACACTTTGAGACAGTAGTACCATTGGAAGGGACTTTGGAGAGATGTGGCCCAATTTGTGTCACGCTGTTTAGAGTGTCAGAAGGTGAAGACCAGGCATCATCATTCAACTGGCCTTTTCTTTCCTAATGTCATACTAGAGTGGAAGTGGGACACCATTTCCATGGACTTGATTGTTGGGCTACCGACATCAAGATAACACCATGACATCATCATGGTCACGGTGGATAAATTGACGAAAGTGGCTCATTTTTCAATGTGAAGAATACCTACACAGCTAGTGTAGTGGCACAGGTATATCTAGATGAGATTATCATATTACATGGGATTCCCTGGAAGATAATTTATCACCATGATCCTTTGTACACTTCTGACTTTTGGACTACCATGCAACATGCTATCGGGACGAAGATCAATTTTAGTAAACCATACCACCCTGAGATAGATGGAAAGCTTGGGTGTGTGAATCATATCTTAAAGGACATTCTTAGAATGTACGTTATGTATCATCAGTTGAGATGGGAGGACTATTTGTACTTGGTTGATTTTTCCTACAATAATAGCTTCAAAAGTTCAATAGGCATGGCTCCTTTTCAGGAATTATATAGCAGGGAGTGCAGGACACCACTTAGTTGGGACAAGTTAGAGGAAAGGGTTTCTCTTATACCAGAGTTACTACAGGACATGGCATAACAGGTTGTTATAATTATACAGACATTATAGGAGGTGCATGACAGGAAGAAGAAGTATGCGGATCATTATAGGACAGATCATAGTTATGAGGTGGGCATTAAGGTGTTTCTTCATGTCAGAACACATAAGAGCCCTATCTTTTATGGAAAATGTTCTAAGATTACACCTAGATTTTTGGGTCCCTTTGAGATCTTAGAGCATATCGGCCCTTTAGCTTACTGTCTAGCATTACCACCTAGCTTGTCTAGCATTCACGATGTGTTTCATTTTTTTGTACTTAGGGGATGTATTATAGACCATTCTCATGTACTAGATTGGACCTCCTTGTAGGTGTAGGATCAGGGGCACGTGATGGTGGAGCCCATTTGAATTTTAGATTTTAGGACTTTGGGCCTTCAACGTAGAGAGATTGACCAGGTTTGAGTCTAGTGGGATGGATATTACGAGATTTTGGCTACATGGGAGGATGCTATATTGGTATGAGTTAAGTTTCCAAACCTGTTCCAGTGACTTACAGGAGGAAGTCGAGTCTAAGGGGAAGGGGATGTAGTGCCCACTTCCCTTCGACACCTTTTGTTATTGATTTCGTTACTGTCGACTATACTTAAGGATATTATTATATCTTTCGATGTAGCATGATATTATATGTTTGAGATACTGGACTATTTTTGATTTCAATTCATACATGATGTGTGTGGATTATTAGAGAAATTTTATATTGATGTTGATATGGTTATAATTATATATTTTATACATGTAATATTTCGTCATATTGAGTAGACCTAGACAATAGAACTAATCTTATGATCATCTAGATATTGATGAAATGTAGAATCGAGATGTTGTTAGAAATTGTACATGATATCGTAATTTCTTAAACGATGATTATATGCTCATATAGATGATTGTGGATTTATATTACAAATTTTAACTTGGATGTTTTAATGCGGCCACGAGGATGAAGACGGTATTTATGTGTATTGAAGGTAAATTTATTCACAACAAACAACGGGGGGATTGGAGACAAACCAAATTGGAATTTTTGATGAATTCAGTAGGGGTCACCATGGCAACATGTGTTTGTGTGTGTGTTTGAATTATTATTAGGGGGAAATTGTGAATAAGGGGTTATGTGTTGTCTTTTATTTAGTTTCCTTTATTTAATGTAGTATGTGATTTTTAGTGATCTAATTTCCTTGTTTTAATTATTTAGAAAATGATGTATTCTTCCCCTTTATCTTAACAGGTTTAAGTGTCTCAATCAAAGTAAATTAATCTTGTTATTAACTAATTTTGGATGTGATCAAAAGTTTTCATTTATTAGACTATATGGCTCTCAGGTTTTGTATTATAAGATTGAGTGGTTGTGATCTTGAGTGTTGTACACTCTACCCCCTCACGGAAATTTGAATTTGACCTTAAGGGCCAATTTTGAAGGTTTGTGAGACAAGTTAAAATTTTCCCACACCTCTTAACTTTCTATGCTAGCCCTACCTATGGGTTGGGGGTCAAAATTAGACCCCATTAGGTGTTTTGGGAAGACAAATTGTAAGTTTTTATCACACTTTCTTACATGTATTTATTTTAGTCCTTAAGGGGTGTGGACTTAGATTATGTGTGTAAGTAATATGCCATTTTCTTCAACCACTCATTAATTGTGATTTGGAGTATGGGGTTGACTAGGGTGTTGTGGGTTAGAGAGGAAATGAGGTGGCATCCTACTTGGAGCCACATCATCCCCCTTTCTCCCTTTTCTTTTTATTCAAGTTCTTTTTCTTGTTTGGGGGTTACTTCATCCTTTTGTGCTCTTGCATTTCTTAAAGTTAGAGAATTTTGGAGAGCTTGTGGTCTTTGTGGGAGCTTGTTGGTGATTTCTTGGGTTTGAAGGAACTTGGAGTTTGACTCTTGAAATAAGCTCTACTAAGGAAAGGTAAGAGTTTTACTTTTTCTTATGTTATTCCTTTATTTTTTGTTTGTGTGCTTGTTTTTGTTGAGTGTTTGGAATGCTTGTTGGGTACTTGGGTAGATTACCTAAGTGTGGTGTAGGAGGGGACTATGGGAATAATTCATGTAGGGAGGCATAAGAGTTATTTTATGTTTTGGAGAGAGTTTGGGTTGGGTTCCCCACCTTGGACAAGGAATGCTTACATTTCTTACTTGTTCTTGTATGAGGGAGACATAAGAGAATGAAGGAGGAATAAGAGTACGTGGGAGGCATAAGAGGTACTTGAGAGAGTCATACGAGTATGTAGGGGATTTGAGATATGTATTGGAGGTTTTTAAGGTGGGCAGCCATTTCCCATTGAGAGGCATAAGTGGCCCCCCCATAGGTTCTTACTCCTTTGGATCTTGATTTAGAAGCCTTGTATATTTTGTTGTTTCTCCTTCTTGTGTTTGTAGTTTAATTTGAATGTGGATTTGGAATGGTTGTGAAATACTTGGTTTGTGATGTGGATGCTTGTTGTTTCCATATTTTGGAATCACCTCTCATTGTAATGTGGTTGGGGCTCGGGGGCCAATGAGGAGGATGTCTTCTCCCCCTCATTGGATATTACTCAAAGGCATGTAGTGAAGTAAGTTGCATTGGTTCATTTTCATATAGTGGATGAAACATATTTTAAACTTTATTCCCAATAGATGGAAATTACTTAAGTTTTAATTAGTGATCTAAGTTCTAACTTTAGGATGCTATTCTCATTTAAAATTCATTGCAAATTCATTTCAAGTTGATAAAAGAATTGAAATGAAATCTATTTTTCCCTTTCCAAGTGTTATCAACTTGTTCAAGGAGAAAGCAAGTGCAAGTATTTATTTATCAATAGTGATAAATATATCCCATTATTAATTTTGGTTGTAGCATTAATATTATTTTTTATATTTTTTTTAACAATTAAATAATTTGATATATTGATGAACTTGCTCATAGAAAATATATTAATTTTAATGTACTATTAATATTACTATATTAATGAAAATATGCTTTTACAAACTATAGAAAAATAAAATTATATAATATATATATATATATATATATATATATATATATATATATATATATATATATATTGTGTGTGTGGGGGGGGGGGGGGGGGGGGTTAAAGGAGTAGGCCGTGGGTTCCATACACAGTCTGTGGTTTAAATAAAGCGCAGTTTTGACCTGTATGATGGCAGTGTTATGGCCCTTGGGAAAGGTAAAAGTAAATAACAAAAAAAATATGAAGTGGGGAAGTCAACCCCACCCGCCACCATTCTATCTAAACTCCCACCAACGGCCATGGCTAGGTCCCCACCCTTCCCACGGCTTGCTTATATTTTAATATTAAAGTTTTAAACTTTTACAAACTAAACAAGAAAACTTTGTTATGGGGAATAAACAAAGTTTTCTTGTTTAGTTTGTAAAAGTTTAAAAATTTAATATTAAAATCTAAGCAAGCCGTGGGAAGGGTGGGGACCTAGCCATGGCCGTTGGTAGGAGTTTAGATAGAATGGTGGCGGGTGGGGTTGACTAGCCCACTTCATATTTTTTTTGTTATTTACTTTTACCTTTCCCAAGGGCCATAACACTGCCATCATACAGGTCAAACCTGTGCTTTATTTAAACCACAGACTGTGTATGGAACCCGTGGCCTACTCCTTTAACCTCCCCCCCCACACACACAGATATATATATTCATTTTTATGTATATATTTTCACATTTTTTTTTTCGGGTTTTAAAGGAAAAAAAAATTACAAGCCCATTTGGGAAAACCAAAGGAAACTAAGCTAAATAAATTTTACAAATATATTGAAACCCTAGGAGAGGGTGTGATTAAAATGTTAAAATAAATGGAACAAGTAGGCCTCTCCAAAATCTTGAGATGGCCTCTAATGGCTTCCCTTCCTCCTCCAACAATGTGCAAAACAAAAGATAAAAAATGAGCCAAATTAGAAGAAAAAGAAGCCATGGTAAGAATGCTTTAGGGTTAGTTTCCCGTTTTACTCATCAATGGTCCAAATTGAATCCATCCTAGGGATGAGATTCATCCTTAAAAAATTACATGGAAAGTGGGTGAGTGGAAATTACCCTTTTAGTTTAATTGTTTTAATCTCAAAATATGGGTTGAATTTTTAAGGGGTTACTTTTGGGGTAGGGAAGTGTTCATTATCGTAACCCATTATTTAATAAGGGACCTTGCTAGTTGTTTTAATATTTTAGAAATTAAATAACCTTGGTATTTAATTACACTGGATACTTTTACCCTTGACATCCAATGGGGGAATATTCAACTATAGTAGGAATTAATTTGTTTTTTAAATAACACTTAGGGAGATTAAACATGATTAGTTAAATCAAATGTATTAAAGTATAATGTAATTTTTAATATTGTGTTATCATGGGAAATCATTTATTAAAAATCATTTCCTTAGAAACATTAATGTGACAACTTTCCTTTTCAAAAACTTTTTGTGGGCACGCTTTTAAAAAAAAGTATTCCATAATTTTTCTATCTAACCCTTGGTTGTTCTTGGGTCTTGTGTGGACAATGTTTATGGGCGTTACAAGTTATATAATTATATTAAAATCTTAAGTTATAGAAACCTATAAAATATAGACTTGTAAAGGGTTACACTTGGTGGAAACCATAGCATGGAAAAAATATAACATGCAATAAGAAAGAAACAAGAGTACACGTGTAAAGTAACGATAAAGAAAATAACAATCATCTCCTACTCCTTTGTAAAAAAAATTATATAATAAATGTAGAAACCATGCGAAAAAATGTTAGAAAAACCATAGTGTTATCACCACTCTAAGTTATAATTTTTTCTATATATTTAAGTTAATATTTACATGTGGAAGCTTAGTCATCTGTAGGAATGGAGCCACAAAAATGGAACTTGCATGATGTCACATGAAAATCATATACGAATGAAAAATGTTTCATGATCAAAGAATCATGTGCATATATGTGAATATAAGAATGAATCCAAAAATATGGGATTCCCATAATGTCACAAGCTAAGTGAGTCCCTTAGGTTATATCAAGAAAATTTTTATAGCGTAGTATTTAGAAAATATGATAAAGTTAAACCACAAAAAGAGTAATGAATGAATGAATCCACATAAGAATGAAATGAAAAATATAAACCTAGTGTAGAAAATGGTAATATTAACACTAGAGATAAGGTAGTTTAGCACTATAAAAACACATTTGTTAGTCCTTTTGATAAAATAGATAGAAATAAACTCGATGTATGCAATAAAGCACGATGATGAAAGTGTAAAATAACATATAATGAAAAAAATAACTTGTATAGTGTCAAGGGATTCCACTCAGAGAGTATTGTATAGAACCAAGACAAATCCTATCATCATGCAGTAATGATCAGTGTGTCTTTTTCATAAAGAGAAAGATACCTTGTGAATGTATGTATGTAAACAAGAGATGAAATACATATCAAATAAATTTAAAAATACATCATGTGTAAAGAAATATACTAGCCAAGAAAACTAGAACTTGCCCTAATTTTGTATTATTTATCATATTTGAATGTTGTTCATTATTATGTGATTATTTGAAAGTTTTAACATTTTTAAAAACATATCTATGTACATGAATAGGTGGTGCACCTATAACTATAGATTAATATCCTTATTAGGGCTAAAGACAAACCCAATGATTTAAATAATGCATATTCCATAAATATGTCATAGTACAAGACAATCTTGTATAAATGATTGTAAATTCAATTTATGATAGAAAACCAAAAACGGGAAAACTCGTAACAAATTTGGGGAGTAGAAGAATTTTAGTTGATATATTTTTTTACATTACTATATGAAAATATATTGTAATTGAATGATAATAATTTTGATTTATGTATGACACCCATTATGGTTGAAGATATGTGATATAACATATGATGACAATTGTATTAACAAACATGTTTCTAGTGCATATCCAATATAAAACTACATAAGGGTATTTGTAGTGTAAAGAAACCTATAATTGGAAAATAAGGATGGGAGATATTCATATGCATTGAATTATTCAAGATAATATTATACATTAATGAATAATGTGTATGGAATATCAAGAGAAATCCACCAATTAGAAGCACCTGTCATAGAATTTTATTTTTATAACTAGTTAAATGTAAAGCAACATTCCACCTATCCATACATTGATTTTTTGAAAAGCAAGAATGACATGAGAACTAAATTTATATCATTCATGTTATAAATCCCTAGGTCCATCAACAATAAGGAAAGAATCAATAATAAAAATTAGGGGACTATTGACATCATCTAAAGTATCACTTTGTATATTAATTTGTTTCTCATTATTGATGTCAATATCATATTTAGTGCCCTTGATCAGATTTAAATATATTTTTTCAAAATGTGTATATGTAATACCAAACTGTTCATATTAATTAGGATCACTCATATGTTCCTTTTACTTATCATCCCAATCAATATTATCATCTGAATAAGAATCTTTCTAATTTTTTAATGAAGTAGTAGAGATATATAAAGAATCCATTCTTTTGTTACTTATTAACTGGGCTTATCTATTATCTAATAGAGTGTTGGACCCCTGGAATATTGGCCAAGTATGAAGGTGCTTAGGTGCACAAGGTCCTAGTTATGAAAAGGCACGCAAGTCAAAAGCGTGTAAGAGAAAGGTTTAAGGAAGCATATAACACGCACCGTGTGCGAAAGGAGGTTCGAGACTTATTCAATTTGAGCACCTAGGGCGGAACACCTGATAAGAATGATCGGTTGTGCATGGATAAGATGCCATCCTGGCGACAGGTTGGCCCTGATAGGGGCATGCCATGGAATCTTCTAGAAGAACATCATGAGATAAAGTGGGAAGCTTAGGCCTAGAGAAGGATGCTCACATGAAGGACCACATTCGACACTTGGCACCAGATCTAAGGGCACTGAAAGGCAAGTTTGTAGTGTAGGAGAGTTATAAATACAAGCACCTGCAGAGTAAAAGAGAGACACTAAGATTTTGATATACATGGCGAGTTTGAGATATAGTATGGGCAGAGATCTGTAGAATTGCTGCGAAGACTCTATTAGTGGATAATTGATTTAGGAGAGAATGTCTTGGGCATGGAGCTGTAATTTTTCTTTTGATATGTTAGTTACACAAGTCCAGTGATATGCATGACTGCGGTCTACTCTCTGTGACACTCTATAATGAATCAATGAATGTAATGAGGTGACTGATATAATATATACGGGAATATCAATGGTTCTAATACATATTTCTCTCTTATAAGTTCTCTTTCCTTTCATGCTATAAATGAATGTTTATATATTTATTTCTGTCATAATGCATGTTCTAGATCCTATTAAAACACTCGATCTGAACTGATTGCAAGATTCTAGAGTCCGTTCTGAGCCCTATGGTTATTGTATGTTTCAACCTCCCTCATGAAAAATCTTACACTAATCATAGATGATGTTTCCCATTACACTCACATAAAAGAGAGACTTGGAACCCATGCGTGCCTTGGGTGAGTGCTTAGAGTTTGTTAGGTGATAGGCCGGTGCACATGGGATTCCTTCCTTTTGTGATTGGAAAAAAAATGACTACAACTTGACTCCATTACCGGGACCTCTTTTCAAAGTTGTTGTGGGATTTAGCATACATCATGATCTATGTAGGGAGTAATGATAGAGCGGTTAACATTGGAAAATGTTGAATCATGGTTCAAGAGCATGGAGGATGAATTTTCTAAGAGATTCAACACTAGACTTGAGTTTAATGCATGTAGATGGGTAGAAGAGAACCTCTACCACAATCTATATGAGACCTTCTGCTACTTCCCAATAGAACTATATGAATGGCTTTTAGCCTATGTGTCTAGATCAAGTTGGCGTTATGGATCACATATGTGGAACAAAGAAGACTACCAAAGGTTGTAGGGTGTAGATCTGATGTGAACCCGTGCTGTAGATCATTGGTGGAGAGGAGTACTGACTAGTTACACTCTAGAGTATGCCATATCTACGTACTCTTATCTAGAGGTTGCTGAGTTTGAATTTATGTGAGAAATTAAAGGAATGTTTCTATGTACTATTCCTCTAGCTATGAAGATATTGATGGTTACCATGAGTTTCGAGGCATTCCCAATGGCTGGCTAGACCTTTATGAGAGTTGGGTAAAGGAGCTTGGGTGGAGGAAGATGGCAGATATCTTGATAGAGAAGGAGAGGGAAGAGAGACGGCTCAAGTATAATGAAGCACGTGAAAGGGAGATTGCTAGATGATGTGAGGATGCTAGTGTGATGGATCTATGGAGACAGGCATTATGGGAAGGAGTTGAGGTTCATGTGGAAGATGTGGAACCTAAGCAGTCTGTGCTACCCCATCTTGGAAAGCATGTGAGGGAGACCCCTTTGGATTTTGGTGAGAGTTCGTCACATGAGGAAAGGAGATTCGTTGGCACATATATGAACCTAGCTAGTGATCGATGCCTAGTGCTTGGTTTTCCTGAACCGGGAACAAGTGTTATTGACCCAGTTAATATCAGTGGAAGAGACAGATCGGTGCCTAGAAGGTACAATTTTACAGTTCCTTCTTCTATGGCTACACATATTCCATTATTTGGAGGATTATTTGGACAAGGAGAAAGTGTATAAGATTTCAATCTCACATCAAGGAGTGGCACGTGACACAATAGTGGTAGTGAAGTGGCATCACAGACCATCAACGCATAGTTCAGTGTTCTCATGGGGGCACTTGACACAGCTCGTACAGGCCCTATTGGACGTAGTGGTTCTGGTGGATCTAGTGGATCTGGAGGCACATGACCTGGTGGACCTGGTGGATCAGGTAGCGGAGGAAACACCAGAGGGAACCAAGGCTTTGGATCAGAAGGACAGGGACCCTAGCCACCATCTCAAGTATTCTTTGAAATGTATCTACATTTACCAGATTACATGGGCATTAAGGATGACGTGGAACATGTTCACAAGTGTGAAATTATATGGCATGCAAAGGGTATCACAACCCCAAAATGGAAGGCTAGTCATTTTGCTACCATATTGCAAGGGCGTGCACATATTTGGTATAGGAATTATGACCCTCATCAAATGGTGGTGGACTATACTTCCTTAAAGAATGAATTCTTGGCAGAGTTCCACATTCCCGAGTTTGAGTAGAAGAGCATTAGTGCTTTGAAGGAGATTCAACAAGGAATGACAGAAAGTGTGCTAGAGTATGATGCATGTTTTAAAACTCTCTTGTCTAAATTATCATATGATAGTCATCCTTCTCAACATGCACAGTGGTTTTTTGGAGGATTGATCACCCCTTTTAGAAGGGCCTTGTCTCATAAAACTTTTACAGACCCGCGCAAAGCTATGGAAGCTTCCCTATGCACCGAAGTTGTTGGTAGTATTGATATTGGGGTTAGCCCATTCTTTGAGGCTCAAATTTCTGCTATGGAAAAGTAGTTGGAAAAATTATCTGTGAACTCAGCCCATGGACTCACAGTGGTTTGTGGTGCACAGATTGTGAAATAGAGGGACACGTTTAGGATAATTTCCCCTAGAGGACAGTATGTGCTATGACAGTAGATTATGAAATTTTTCATGGGGACCATGATGTAAGTAGATGTCCCTTGCTGTAGCATGTGATTAGGAAGAATTTGTGTTGTTATTACAAAATTTACACCTCTACAACCCATGATACTA
This sequence comes from Taxus chinensis, assembly GCA_019776745.2. Classification (NCBI taxonomy): domain Eukaryota; kingdom Viridiplantae; phylum Streptophyta; class Pinopsida; order Cupressales; family Taxaceae; genus Taxus; species Taxus chinensis. The sequence continues at coordinate 165,813,669 of CM034154.1, read as the reverse complement.
AGAACTGTAGGCTCATCGATCAGATCCATGAGGCCATTGATCATGGGATTCACCAAACCAGTGTTACCAATGGTTCCAAGGATAATAATCACCATTATGAGGAGTGTGTAGAAGGAGGTGTACATGGAAGATGTTTTTGAGAAGGATTCCATGGTTGAGCTAACCACAAAGGAAGGAGTGAGTTCCCGTACAAAACATGTTTCAACTGTGGATCTACAGAACATTACAAACGTGAGTTCCCAGACCTATTGCAGTGCTCATGGTGCAGAAGGAAGCATAAGTATGAGGAGTGCCCTGAATTATTTGAGCATATGAATCAGTAGCACCGGAAGGAAAAGGGTGTTGCAATGGTCAGTATTAAGAAGGCAGACATATGGTGGATGCCCCAGGTAACACGAGATGAATGTTTGGAGCTTGTCTTGGTAATAACAAGGGCAGAAGCTACGCACGTAAGAGAGGTAATAAGACATAAAACCTTGGTTTCAAGGGAGGAGGTCGTTCATGGAAAGTATCTAGACCCTGCACATCAAAGGGAGATATATCAGGACACCATGGATGCTTTTTAGAGCTTACAAGGGGAGATCAAATGTCTAAAGGAGCAATCCAAGAGGGATGAACAAGGAAGGAGGGTTGAGGCGTAAAAGGATGACCTGGATGAGGTCAAGGAGGTGTGTAAAATGCTAAGGCAGGAGAATATCATTACTTTTCTAGGATCTTGGTTGAGAGAGAGGGTACCACATGTCAAAGAAGAGTGTGAGAGATAGGTCTTGCATGCGAACCTTCCCCCTCATAACCTCAACTATGAAAAGGAGATTACTTTGAATTTAGTTGTAGATGGATGGCTCCTTAGAAATATCCTCATTGACACAGGTGCGGAGGTTAATGTTATGACTTTGGATGCATGGCATCAAATGGGAATACCTGCATTAAAGCCATATTCGAATGTGTTGGATATAGAAAAAAAGACTAAGGAAATGGCCATCGATGTCTTGAAGGATGCAGCTATTACAATCTAGGGAGCCAAGTTTACTAGAGACTTTGAATTCTTGGTGCTCTCCGAGGTGGCCAATTTCCCATAACTACTTGGGCACCCTTGGTGTTATAAAAACAATGTGGACCTTCGGTTCAACAAAGGGTACATCAGCTTTGATAAGAAAGAGGAATGAGCCATTATACCTGTTTGGAAATAAGAGATAAAATATGCAGAATAATCCCTTACAGAATCGCAACAGTAGAAACTAATATGTAGAAAATATTATAGATCTAAAATAAAAGTGAATAATAAATAACACAACACAGAGAGACAAGATTTAACGTGGTTCACCAAATTCAGGCTACGTCCACAAAGAATCACTTCCTTAGATTTTATTACAAGCCTCCACTCTCTCAATACAATACCAAGATCTGTTTGGAGCTATGCTAAACAAAATCTACAGAATTCACACCTGAATTCAAAAGACATCTGCAATACATTTTCTTGTCTATGTATCATATGCATAAGACCATATAAATAGACAATTTCTTAAGCAGCTTGATACAAAACCGTGGGTATCAAAACCATGGGCAAAAACTGTGGGTATCAAAACAATAGGTACCGAAAAACCATGGGCCCAAAAACAACCCATAATGGTTACCCATTACCCATGGGTTAATAAACCACCCATGAAAATTTGCTTCGGGGGCTTCACCCCCAAACCCCATTGACCCGCTCACTGGTGAGCGGGACCGCCGTAAGAATACCCTAGTGTAACACATAGAAGGTGTACCACACTCTAACATGAAAATAGGCTCCAAAAACATAACAATCTCCCACTTGGAGACTGATTTCAACTGAGCAAGCATCTCAACCCTTCACTGTCATCCACGAAGGCCAACCAAATCTGAACATAGATTTAGTTTATCCCTTGTGACCACCTTGGTCATCATGTCTACAGGATTTTCACTGGTATGAATCTTCTCCAACTTCAACTTATCTTCCTCCAAAGCTGTCCTGAGGAAGTGATATCTCAACTGTATATGCTTCATCCTGGAGTGGAAAGCAGAGTTCTTAGCTAGATGTATAGCACTCTGAATATCACTATGGAGCTTACATTCCTCCTTCTTATGCCCCAAATACTCAAGCAATTGTTGTAACAAAATCATCTCTTTTCTTATCTCTGTGGCAGAAACATGATCAACCTTTGTGGTTGACAAAGCCACCAGCTTCTATAGTCATGAAATCCAGCTCACTTCTGTCCCACCTAAAATGTAAATATAACCTATCCTACTCCTCCTACTGTCTACATCTCTAGCCATGTCTGAATATACATAACCACGTAAAGTGGTGTTTGATCCACTATAGCACAAAACTATCCCCATGGTCCCTCTCAAATACCGAAGGAACCACTTTACTACTTTCCAATGCTCTTTACCTGGATCACTCATAAATCTACTCACAACTCCAACTACATGGGAAATATAAGGCCTAGTGCACACCATAGCATACATCAAACTACCAACTACTGATGAGTAAGGTACCTTGGACATCTGGTTTCTTTCCTGCTCTGTCTTAGGAAACTGCTCCTTTGATAACTTCAAATGGCCTGCCAAAGAAATCCCAACCGGTTTAGCATCCTGCATATTAAACCTATCCAATACCTTCTTAATGTACTCTTCCTAAGATAAATTCAGCCTCTGTTCCTTCCTATCCCAAGTTATCCTCATACCAAGGATTTTTTTGGCTGCCCCACAATCCTTCATATCAAAGGATTCACTTAGTTGTTTCTTGAGTACTTTTATTTCCTGCATGTTTTTACCTGCAACCAACATGTAATCAACATACAAACACAAGATAATATAACTTCCATCCTCAAATTTCTTTGTATACACACAATGGTCAAAATGACATCTAATATAACCTTGCTCCATCATGAAGCTATCAAACTTCTTATACCATTGACATGGAGCTTGTTTCAAGCCATACAAGCTCTTCTTCAGTTTACACACCATCTCCTCTTTATCTTTGACCTCATAGCCCTCCGGTTGCTACATATATAATTCCTCCTCCAAATCACCATGGAGAAATGCAGTCTTTACATCTAATTGTTCTAAGTACTAGTCTTCTGCTGCCACTATTCCAAGAACAGTTCTAATAGAAGTCATTTTTACTACAGGAGAAAAGATCTCATCAAAATCTATACCTTGTTTTTGTGCAAACCCCTTGACCACCAACCGTGCCTTATATCTTTTCTTTCCTCCTTCTTCGTCTTTAACTCTGTAAACCCACTTGTTTTGCAATGCTCTTTTACCTTCCGATAGCTTCATCAAATCCCAAGTTTTGTTCTCCATGAGAGACTTATGCTTCTCATCTATGGCTTGCTCCCACTTCTTAGTGGCATCTACTTGCATTGCTTCATCAAATATCTCTAGCTCTCCACTATCAACGAGTAATAAATAATAAAGAGAAGGAGAAAAATGTTTATGTTCTTTTCTTACCCTAGAAGACCTCCTCAGTATAGGAGTTTGGGGTTCCTGTTGAGTCGGTTCCTGAACTGATTCATGGGTCACTGTCCCATCCAGAAGATCCTCTACCACTACATATTCTTTCTTGGATCCATCCCTGTTTTCTTGTAAATGTTGCTTATACATGACTTTCTCATTGAATACCACATCCCTAGACCGAATGATTTTCTTGTCCTTAATACTCCAACATTTAAATCCAAAGTCATCACCACCATAACCAATGAAAGTACATTTTTCTGATTTATCCTCTAGCTTGGTCCTATCATCCTTGTCTATATGAACAAACACCTCACATCCAAAGACTCTAAGAAATGAATAATCAAATTTCTTACCATACCAAGCCTCCTCAAGTATGCCTCCATCCAAGGCACTTGAGGGTACTCTGTTTATCAAGTACACAGCTGTGTTCACCGCTTCTGCCCAAAAAGAATGAGGTAGTACTTCATGTAACCTCATGCTCCTAGCACGTTCCATTATTATTCTTTTCATCCTTTCTGATACCCCATTCTACTGTGGAGTTAATGGAATCGTCTTTTGCCTGTGAATTCCATTCTTAGAATAGTAATCATTAAATTCATTGCTGTAATACTCCCCTCCATTATCTGACCTGAGACATTTTAGCTTAAGACCTGTTTCATTCCCTACCAAGGCTTTCCATTTAACAACAGTGTCAAATACATCATGTTTGTTTCTAATACAATAAACCAATACTTTCCTTATTGCATCATCAATAAAAGTAACATAGTAACTTGAACTCCCAAGAGATGATACCTGAGCAGGCCTCCACAAATTAGAATTCACCAGCTCTAACTTACTCTCTTTCTTTGTAGGTCCAACCTTAAAAAACATTACTCACTTCTGTTTCCCATATATGTAGTCCTCACAGAACTCTAAACCTATTTTTGTATATCCATGCAAATTCTTCTTTATGATGTCCATGCCCTTATGGCTCATATGACCGAGCCTATAGTTCCATAATGTTGTATCTGCATCTAAAGCCACAAGATTACAATCATTAGTACTATCAATGGATAAATACAAGGTTCCAACCTTCTTACCTCTTACCACCACAAGAGCACCCTTGGTAACCTTCCAAGAGTCAGCTATAAATATCACAGTACAACCATCACTTCCCAAGTGCCCCGCCGATATCAAATTTCTTCTTAATGTAGGCACATGTCTAACATCCTTCAATAGCCATGTATTCCCATTCTGCATCTTAACCATAACAGAACCTTTTTCAACTATACTTCAAGGCTCATCATCACCAAGAAAAACATGCCCAAAATTCCCTTGAACATAATAAAAAAAAATAATGCCTATGTGGAGTAGCATGAAAAGAAGCCTCTGAATCTAAAACCCAAGATTCAATAATATTATGTAAAGAAAGAATCAAAGCATCCTGACATACATTACTTGACACCACATTTGCCTCTTTGTTTTCTTCCTATTGCTTCTTCTTGTCCCAAAGCTCCCAATAGTCCTTCTTTACATGCCCATACTTTCCACAGTTCCAACATACAATCTTGCTCTTGGATTTTGACCTTTCTTGATCTTTTGATTTTCCACGGTTTCCTCTATTCTTCTATCTCCCTCTAGATTCCACTGTCAAAGCATTCCCTGAAGTAGAAGATTCCCAAAAGCTTTTTATTCACATTTCCTTTCTTAGAATCACCCCTACAACATCCTCAAACTTCAACTTCGAGTTAGCTGGAATCGAGTTTCTTACCACCATTACCAGGCTATTCTAACTTTCAGGTAAAGAGCACAAAATTAATAAAGCCCTAACTTCTTCATCAAATTCTATTGTAACCGAAGCTAGCATATTCACAACCATATTAAAATAAATTAAATGATCTGCTACTGATCTATTCTCAGACATCTTCATATTAAACAAATTTTTCATTAAAAATATCTTATTAGAGGCAGAGGGTTTTTCATACAACTTCCCTAATGCATCCATTAGTTCTTTTGTATTCTTTTCCTTTGAAACATTAAATAATATCGAAGATGCAGCACACAACCCGATCGTTCCAAGTGCCTTCTGATCTAACAAATCCCATTCTGCATATTTCATACTCGAGGGTTTGTTCACCTTGTCAGGCAGCAGAGTATAAAGATCCTTCTGATAAAGGTAATCTTCCATCTGCATCTTCCAAAGACTGAAATTCTACCCATTGAATTTATCAACCCTAGATGTTCCATCATCTGCCTTAGCTCCCACTCAAGATAAAACTTTCCCTACAATTCAACACTTCAACAAACCAAACTAGGCTCTGATAACAATTGTTTAGAAATAAGAGATAAAATATGTGGAATAATCCCTTACAGAATCGTAACAGTAGAAACTAATCTGCAGAAAATATTACAGATCTCAAATAAAAGTGAAGAATAAATCATACAACACAGAGAGACAATATTTAACGTGGTTCACCCAATTTGGGCTACGTCCACCAAGAATCACTTGCTCATATTTTATTACAAGCCTCCACTCTCTTAATACAATACCTAGATCCGTTGGGAGCTATGCTCAACAAACTCTACAGAATTCACACTCGAATTCAAAACACATATGTAATACATTTTCTTGTCTATGTATCATATGCATAAGACCATATAAATAGACAATGGCTTAAGTAATTCGATACAAAACCATGGGTATCAAAACCATGGGCAAAAACTGTGGGTATCAAAATAATGGGTACCGAAAAACCATGGGCCCAAAAACAACCCATAATGGTTACCCATTACCCATGTGTTAATAAACGACCCAGTAAAATTTGCTTTAGGGATTCACCCCCGAACCCCCCTAACCCACTCACAGCTGAGTGGGACCACTGTAAAAATACCCGAGTGTAACACATAGAAGGTGTACCACACTCTAACAAAAAAAAGGGTCCACAAACATAACAATCTCCCACTTGGAGACTGATTTCAACTAAGCAAGCTTCTCAACCCTTCACTGTCATCCGTGAAGGCCAACCAAATCTGAACATAGCTTTAGTTTATCTGTTGTGACCACCTTGCTCATCATGTCTACAGGATTTTGACTGGTATGAATCTTCTCCAACTTCAACTTATCTTCCTCCAAAGCTGTCCTGATGAAGTGATATCTCAACTGTATATGCTTCATCTTAGAGTGGAAAGCAGAGTTCTTAGCTAGGTGTATAGAACTCTGACTATCACTATCCAGCTTACATTCCTCCTACTTATGCCCCAACTCCTCAAGCAATTATTGTAACCAAATCATCTCTTTTCTTGTGTTGTGGTAGCAACATACTCATCCTCCGTTGTTGACAAAGCAACCAACTTCTGTAGTCATGAAATCTAGCTCATTGCTGTCCCACCTATCATGCTCCTCTTGCTATCTACATCTCAAGCCATGTCTGAATCTACATAACCACGTAAAGTGGTGTCTGATCTACTGTAGCACAAAACTATCCCCATGGTCCCTGTCAAATACTGAAGGATCTGCTTTACTGCTTGCCAATGCTCTTTACCTGGATCACTCATAAATCTACTCACAGCTCCCACTACATGGGCAATATCAGGCTTAGTACACACCATAGCATACATCAAACTATCAACTGCTAATGAGTAAGGTACCTTGGACATCTGGTTTATTTCTTGCTTTGTCTTGGGACACTGCTCCTTTGATAACTTAAAATGGCCTGCCAAAGAAATCCCAACCGGTTTAGCATCCTGCATATTAAACCTATCCAATACCTTCTTAATGTACTCTTCCTGAGATAAATTCAGCCTCTGTTCCTTAATATCCCGAGTTATCCTCATACCAAGGATTTTTTTGGCTGCCCCACAATCCTTCATATCAAAGGATTCACTTAGTTGTTTCTTGAGTACTTTTATTTCCTGCATGTTTTTACCTGCAACCAACATGTAATCAACATACAAACACATGATAATATAACTTCCATCCTCAAATTTCTTTGTATACACACAATGGTTAGAATGACATCTAATATAACCTTGCTCCATCATGAAGCTATCAAACTTCTTATACCATTGACATGGAGCTTGTTTTAAGCCATACAAGCTCTTCTTCAGTTTACACACCATTTCCTCTTTATCTTTGACCTCATAGCCCTCTGGTTGCTACATATATAGTTCCTCCTCCAAATCACCATGGAGAAATGCAGTCTTTACATCTGACTGTTCTAAGTGCAAGTGTTCTGCTGCCACTATTCCAAGAACAGTTATAATAGAAGTCATTTTTACTATAGGAGAAAAGATCTCATCAAAATCTATACCTTGTTTTTGTGCAAACCCCTTGACCACCAACCGTGCCTTATATCTTTTCTTTCCTCCTTCTTCGTCTTTAACTCTGTAAACCCACTTGTTCTGCAATGCTCTTTTACCTTCCGATAGCTTCATCAAATCCCATGTTTTTTTCTCCATGAGAGACTTATGCTCCTCATCCATGGCTTGCTCCCACTTATTACTTGCAACTACCTGCATTACTTCATCAAAGCTCTTTGGCTCTCCACTATCAGTGATTAATAAATAATAAAGAGAAGGACAAAAATGTTCAGGTTCTTTTCTTACCCTAGAAGACCTCCTCACTGTAGGAGTTTGGGGTTCCTGTTGAGTCGGTTCTTAAACTGTCTCATGGGTCACTATCCCATCTGGAAGATCCACTACCACTGCATATTCTTTCTTGGATTCTTCCTAGTTTTCCTATAACTATTGCTTATACATGACTTTCTTATTAAAGACCACATCCCTAGACCAAATGATTTTCTTGTCCTTAATACTCCAACATTTAAATCCAAAGTCATCACCACCATAACCAATGAAAGTACATTTTGCTAATTTAGGCTCTAGCTTGGTCCTATCATCCTTGTCTATATGAATAAACACCTCACATCCAAACACTCTAAGAAATGAATAATCAACTTTCTTACCATACCAAGCCTCCTCAAGTATGCCTCCATCCAAGGCACTTTAGGGACCTCTATTTATCAAGTACACAGATGTGCTCACCGCTTCTGCCCAAAAAGAAAGAGACAGTACTGCATGTAACCTCATGCTCCTAGCACGTTCCATTATTATTTTATTCATTCTTTCTGATACCCCATTCTACTATGGATTTAATGGATCCGTCTTTTGCCTGCGGATTCAATTCTTAGAATAGTAATCATTAAATTCATTATTGCAATACTCCCTTCCATTATTTGACCTGAGACATTTTAGCTTAAGAATTGTTTCATTCTCTACCAAGGCTTTCCATTTAACAAAAGTGTCAAATACATCAGATTTGTTTCTAATACAATAAACCCAAACTTTCCTTGTTGCATCATCAATAAAAGTAACATAATAACTTGAACCCCCAAGAGATGATACCTGAGCTGGCCCCCACACATCAGAATCCACCAGATCTAACTTACTCTCAATCTTTGTAGGTCTAACCTTGAGAAACCTTACTCGCTTCTGTTTCCCATATATGTAGTCCTCACAGAACTCCAAACCTATTTTTGTATATCCTGGAAAATTCTTATTTATGATGTCCATGCCCTTATGGCTCATATGACCGAGCCTATAGTGCCATATTGTTTTATCTACATCTGAAGCCACAAGATTACAATCATTAGTACTATCAGTGGATAAATACAAGGTTCCAACCTTCTTACCTCTTTCCACCATAAGAGCACCCTTGGTAAACTTCCAAGAGTCAGCTATAAATATCACAGTACAACCATCACTTCCTAATTGCCACGCTGATATCAAATTTCTCCTTAATGTAGGCACATGTTTGACATCCTTTAATAGCCATGTATTCCCATTTTGCATCTTAACCTAAACGAAACCTTTTCCAACTATACTGGAAGGCTCATCATCACCAAGAAAAATGTGCCCAGAATCCCCTTGAACATAATCAAAAAAATAATGCGTATGTGGAGTAGCATGAAAAGAAGCCCCTGAATCAAAAACACAAGATTCAGTAATATTGTGTAAAGAAAGAATCAAAGCATCCTGGCATACATTACCCGATGCCACATTTTCCTCCTTGTTTTCTTCCTATTGTTTCTTCTTGTCCCAAAGCTCCCAACAGTCCTTCTTTACATGCCCATACTTTCCACAGTTCCAACATACAATCTTGCTCTTGGATTTTGACCTTGCTCGATCTTTCAATTTTCCATAGTTTCCTCTATTCTTCTGTCTCCCTCTAGTTTCCACTGTCAAATCATTCCCTAAAGTAGTAGATTACCTAGAGCTTTTTCTTCACATTTCCTCACTTATTATCACCCCTACAACATCCTCAAACTTCAACTTTGAGTTAGCTAGAACCAAGTTGCTTACCGCCATTACTAGGCTATTCCAACTTTTAGGTAAAGAGCACAAAATTAATAAACCTCTAACTTCTTCATCAAAGTGTATTGTAACCAAAGGTAGCATATTCACAATTGTATTGAAATCATTTAAATGATCTTCTACTAAACTATTCTTAGACATCTTCATATTAAACAACTTTTCATCAAAAATATCTTATTAGAGGTAGAGGGTTTTTCATACAACTTCCCTAATGCATCCATCAGTTCTTTTGTAGTCTTTTCATTTGAAACATCAAATAATACCGAAGAAACAAGACACAGGTGGATAATACCAAGTGCCTTTTGATCCAACAAATCCCATTCCACATATTTAATACTCGAGGGTTTGTTCACCTTGTTAGATAGCGGAGTATAAAGATCCTTCTGATAAAGGTAATCTTCCATCTGCATCTTCCAAAGACTGAAACTTTGCCTATTGAATTTATCAACCCTAGATCTTCTATCATCTTCCATAGGTCCCACTCAAGATAAAACTTTCCCTATGATTCAACACTTCAACAAACAAAACTAGGCTCTGATACTAATTCTTTGGAAATAAGAGATAAAATATGTGGAATAATCCCTTACAGAATCGCAACAATAGAAAATAATATGCAGAAAATATTATAGATCTCAAATAAAAGTGAAGAATAAATAACACAACACAGAGAGACAAGATTTAATGTTGCACCCAATTTGGACTACGTCCACCAAGAATCACTTGCTCAGATTTTATTATAAGCCTCCACTCTCTCAATACAATACCTAGATCTATTTGGAGCTATGCTAAAAAAACTCTACAGAATTCACACCCGAATTCAAAACACATCTGCAATACATTTTCTTGTCTATGTATCATATGCATAAGACCATATAAATAGATAATTGCTAAAGTAGTTTGATACAAAACCGTGGGTATGAAAACCATGGGAAAAAACTGTGGGTATCAAAACAATGGGTACCGAAAAACCATGGGCCCAAAAACAACCCATAACGGTTACCCATTACCCATGGGTTAATAAACCACCCATGAAAATTTTCTTCAGGGGATTCACCCTCGAACCTCCTGACCCACTCACCGGTGAGTGGGACCATTGTAAAAATACCTGAGTGTAACACAAAGAAGGCGTACCACACTCTAACATTAAAATAGGCTCCAAAAACATAACAATACCCTTGGCTGATGGGAAGTCAACACCATATATTCAACTGTTGGGAGTGGAAGTTCTGGATAGGAATTATGTGCACTCAATCAGAGACCCTGAGATGATACACCCTACTAACGGGGTTATCCAGTTTGAAGATGCTCAGTCAGTGAGTGATACCACTAGTCTGGCATGTGACAGTTGGACACATGGAACTTACAAATTAATGGGATTGCAGTTGAGAGGGTTAGTGACCAAGGTGACTAAGGTGCACATGGTTAGGCACCTTGGAGGAAAAAAAATGCCCAAGTATTCAGGAGGAGCCTTCCCTTAGATATTTTTATAGGAGGTGGAAAATCAGTGGAAGGATGGAAAGGAATGAAGGGGGATGTTAAGTTATATCTTCCTTAGCACAATAGCTTGGTGGTGGGAAACACTTCAGGAGATCCTTTTAGAGTGGCATGAGGTAGGAATTTCTCTCTCTGTCAGATTTTCTAGGAGCAATGTACCCACCATCATCAAGGAGTACCATGGGAAGGATCTCACCTCTGTCCATATCTAGGAGTTTGACCGAGTCTGGAGGGAAGGCGCAGAATCTTTTCCACCATCCTTTTGGGTGTACAAGTTGTATTCTACACTACAGGGTTACACACACACATGGTACATTCATTCGGAGACACACTGCCAGACAAGGAATTGGTAAGGGCTCGCGGCTGACCTTATTCAAACCTTTGAATATCAGAGTACCAAGCCATCGGTCGATAAGGCCTTGTAGGGTATAAAGCACCTTACCATGGGGGATAGTGCCAAGATGGAAGATAGCCTACTAAAATTACTAGGTGAACCAGGATTGGAGGCACATTTTCAAGAAGAGGAAGCAGAAGAGTTATAGCTTGAGCACACATGTTTGGAAAAGGAGAAGGTAAAATTAATGTATGTGATTGATGTGGAGGAATTAGAAACCATGGATGTTAGCCATTCTATGGGGATTCACAAGGTAGTGGATAATGTAGATACTCACACGCGCACCTACCATGAGCATTTAAAAATGAAGAAAATTAACATCAGTTTAGGAGAAGAACCTAAGGAAGCTATTATTAGGGATTAATGGATAGAGAAGGAGGTATCAAAGATCATTGATCTGCTATGTGAATTTGAGGATTTATTCCCATGCGGGTAGCATGAGCTCAAAGGAATTCACCACTCCTTGGGAGAGATGAAGATAAAACTTAAGGAAGGTGTGCGCCCGGTTAGAAAAAGGCCCTAATGGATGAATCCTTACTTGCACGTGAAGGTCAAGGAGGAGATAGAAAAAATTATAGCTTCTAGGATCATTGAGGCAGTGGAAAAATTAGAGTGGATAAGTCCGATGGTAATCATCATCAACAAGGATGGTCGGATTAGAATTTGCATGGATTATAGGGAATTAAATGCAGTTTGTGTCATTGATCCATTTCTGACCCCCTTCACTGAAGAAATTTTAGGAGTAGCTGGGCGCGAAATCTATTCCTTTTTGGATGGGTTTTCAGGGTACCACCAAGTCTGGATTGCAAAGGAAGACTAGGAGAAGACAACTTTCACCATCGAGTGGGGAATTTTTACATATAAGATCATGCCCTTTGGGTTGAAGAATGTGCCAACTATCTTTTTACGCATAGTGGTGCAAGCATTCCAGGACTTCATCCATAAGTTTCTTCAGGTCTATTTGGATGTTTGGATAGTATATGGTCTTGTTAAAGACCATTGTGACAATTTGAGGTCAATGTTTGAGAGGTGTAGGTAGTTGAGGATATCCCTCAAGATTAATAAATGTGTGTTTGCTACACCCTTTGGGACTTTATTAGGGCATATGATATGTAAGGAAGGCTTGCTGGTAGATCCTGTTAAGGTTGCAGTTATTGTGGCATTAAGGGAGCCTACTAGCTGGAGCACAGTGTGTGGATTCCTTGGGCACACGGGCTATTACAAAAAAATCATTAAGGGATATGCCAAGATCGCCATGCCTTTAGAGGATCTGCTTAGACATAAAATTTCCTTCCATTGGGAAGAGCCGCAACAGAGGGCATTTGATACATTAAAAGATAGGATTATCACCATGCCTATTTGATGTTTTCCCTCTTGGGACAAGCCCTTCCATGTCCATGTAGATGCCTCAGGGATTTCCATTGGAGTAGTGCTTGCACATCCAGGTGAAGGGATTGTTGATCACCCTCTGTGTTTTGCAAGCAAGAAGCTGACACAAGCAGAGAAAAATTATACCACAACCAAGTGCGAGGCATTGTCAATGATCTATGCACTCTTCAAGTTTAGACAATATCTACTTGAAACACCCTTTGTGTTTTACACCAACCACATGGCATTAAAATATTTAGTGAACAAGTCTATTCTACAAGGACGCATATGCCGATGGGTATTTTTGTTTCAATATTTTGAATTCACCATTATAGTGAAGCTCGATAAAAGCAACTACGGGCCTGATCATCTATCAAGAATTGATTTAGGGGAGGATGCGCATAGTATTGAGGAAGCAATACTAGATGTGTAACTATTTAGGTTGCGGCGCGCACCCTCGGATTTGGAAGAGATTGAAATATTTTTAAACAAATTTGTGGCACTGGAAGGAATGAAGACATTGAAAAAGAATCTATTGGCCATACACGCCGTGCCCTACATGTTAATCAGTGGAGACTTATACAAGTTGGGATGTGATGAGGTTTTACGTAGATGTGTCTTACAACATGAGTTCCTGGCCATAATGGGGGAAGAACATAGAGGAAGTATGGGTGGGAATTATGCAGGTGATTCCACCACATGTAAGATATTAATGGTAGGTTTGTGGTGGGAAACTTTGTACAAAGATTGTAGAGACTATTGTAAAGTGTGTGACCATTATGAGTGCATTGGAAAACTGGGAAGGAGAGATGAGATGCCTTTATGCCCTATTCCTACTGCAGAGCCTTTTGAAAAGTGGGCGATAGACTTTGTAGGACCTATTGCACCAGCAACACATAGGATTGGGTCACATTATGTCATCACTTGCACAAATTATCTCACAAGGTGGGTAGAGGTAGCCCTAACTAAATATTGCATGACAGTAATAATGGAAAGGTTCTTGTGGGAAAACATTATCATGAGGTATGGATGCCTGTTGAGTTTGACAAGTGATAGGGGTACACATTTCTTGAATGAGATCATGAGGATCCTATTATTAGAGTTCATGGTGGCTCATCACAAGACTATGCCCTGTCACCCACAAGAAAATGGAACCGCGGAAGCATTCAACAAGATACTAAGTCATACCTTGACCAAAATTTGTGATGTTGGAAGACAAGATTGGGATGACAAAGAATCAGGAGTATTATGGGCTTACAAGACAACGTATAAAAGGCTGAACAAAGCCACACCTTTTTAATTGGTGTTTAGCATGGAAGCTATTTTTCCAATTGAATTTACGTTGCCTTCTCTATGAATAGCATGGGGAGGAGGGTTAGCCGATGAACAAGTGATGGAAGAAAGGATTGATGAGTTAAAAAAACTGGATGAGAGACGATCACTCACCTGATGGAGCCAAATAACGGAAAAGGCAAAGCAAAAGGTTTGGCATGATCACCACATTAGAAACAAGAAGTTTGAGGTAGGGGAGATGGTGGTACTATATGATTCCAAGTTTCTGCGCAATCCAGGGTAGTTGAAAGTCCATTAGTTGGGTCCTTACACAATCTCGTACATCCTATAATCAGGCACGTGCCAATTATAAGTGCTGGATCAGACGAAAGTGCTTGGAAACTTCAATGGGAATAGGCTGAAGCCCTACTATAAATAAGTCTTCTAGATGTTTGTAAATAAGTCAGTTTTGACAGTTAGTTTATAAGTTTCCTTCATGCATTTTCCATTTCGCGTTGTTGTTTTGTTTTACGCCTTGGGTGCCATAAACCTTATTGATACTTTTGAAGAATTTGTGAGTGTGCAGAGGACCGCACATCATTTTAAGTGTGGGGTGGAGAAATGTAAAGGAGCACATGATTAAAGTACCAAGTAATTTGTGTTGAAAATCCTTGTTGAATGGCCTGGTTGAAAGAGGTATACAAAGAAAGATGGAAGAATAGTTGGTGTCAGGGTAAAGATACTTGTAGATCCCACGTGCTAAGGAGGAAAAAGTGCATTTAAAACAACACAAGGTAGGTGAGAGCAAGAATCATGACAGAAGAAGTGTCTTCGGCATGGGTTACGCGTGCGCAAGTGTCTCATGTTAGGTTGGATTGGTTGTATGCCAGAAGGTTGGAGGAGTTTTCACGCAGGATGGGAGCATAAGTGAGGGCGTGGAAGATGGGATTTGTTTGAAAAATTAGCATTAAATGAAAAAAGTATGGTGGTAGGTTAGGTAGAATTTAATGTTAAAAAAAGATAAAAACTCTAAGTAAATGGTTGGGGCACTCTCATTCTTACTTTTCGAAATAGAAGAGTTTGAGTTATAAGTGAGTTCTATAAATTAGGGTTTTTAGACTCAATCAAGTGAAGGAAGATCTGTGGGATTGAATCGTGACTAGATAGTTTGAGTTTGTGAAATAGGAGGGGTTACACGAGCATGGAAAGAACTGAAGAGGCACTGTCTTGTGAAGATTTAATCCCAATTAGGGTCTGAGAAACTAGGGCATGGGTTTAGAAGAGTTGTATCATGGATTTGAGATCAGAGGATTAGAAGAAGTAAGACATAGTAACAAGGAGAGAGTAGGAGTGATAAAAATACCTTGACCATGGCACCTAAGAAAGGAAAGAGCAAGGCCAAGGCCAGACAACAAGAACCTGAAGTAAACAAAAACAAAGAATGGTATGCAAAGATGCAATACCCAGATGGGGTGATGATGGGGAAGGAATGGGAATCCCACCTAATAAGTGTACCTGTTAGTGACTATAATCACCACAAAAACACAATAGAAAATGAAATGGCACTGGAATTAGTGTGCCCCACTAGCAAATGAAAACCAGAGGGTTTTCCAATATACAATGATGACGTTAAGGTCAAAATGGAGAAGGTAGGGCTTCTGCAACTCTATGTGTTTCCGTATTTTGGAAATCCAGAGCACCTATACCAATGATTTATGTCGTGGGTACATGAATATTACTTCTAATTTGTAGGGCACAAGATACGCGTGACTCCCCAGCTTATTTCATAATTTACAGGCCTCATATTTGAGGGAGATAACTTAGAAGATGATCTTGGTGACAAGGAGGATATTCAAGAGACCTTCACAGAGTATTCCTGCAAGAAGGGGTCATGATATTAAAAAATTTCAGACATCAAGGACCCCATGGTGAAATGGCCATGCATCTGGTGACTAAGCTGAATGGCTAGGAAAGGTGAACGTAGGTCAAAAAACCTTGGCTACATGTCTGCATGAAGATTACTAAAGGCACATTTTACAACCTATCCACATACATTGCAGAAGAAATCGTTAAATGTGTGAAGGAAGGGGAAAATATCCTCTTTGGCAACATCTTACTCACCATTGTATTCATGGAGATTGGGGTTCCTGACGCACTAGAAATTTTTTTAAGGGAGTACCGTACCGAGGATCCTTCACCCGTGAAGAGGTTTAAAAAATATGCCTACAATACAATGACAACACACCACAAGGCGTGGCTAGAGAAATGGTACATGTGCCTGAGGAACGTGTTTGGGTTAGAGTGGAGAATCCCTGAACAACTCCCAATAGCCATTGAGGGGTAGGCCAAATTCGTGGTTCATCAACATTTCTACTTGGGCAGGTTCAAGCTAATAAACGAATCATGGAGCCTTTGGTGCAAGATTCCCTTCTCTTTTACTACCCAATACCTCCAGGTGGGATTGAATAGGTTTAAAGAGTCAAAAAAGCTAAGGTTGGAGCTAGGTAGTCTATACTGGGAACATAAGGAGATGATAAAGAAGCTGAATTACCTCGGTTGTAAACATGCATACATGAAAAAGTACATGTTGTACGAGATCCAGATGACTAGGTCGATAACACTACCCATCGCTTGAGGAGCCGTGATGTGCGTGTACCTTCGTATAAGGATGAAGTTTGAGAAGGGTGCGTATTTGGAGAATGAAGTCTACATACCTAAGGATCCCTTGGAGAGAAAGAATCTCACACCCAAGAAGAGGGGAAGAGAGGAAAAAGCACCAAGTGTGTTGACTACTCAGATAGTGAGCATGCCAACAAAAAGTGCTAATACAAGCACCTACATACAAAGAAAGAAGTATCCGGTGAAGGAAAAGATGCTAGATGTAGAGGCACCTAGGTAACCCATCACCAAGGGTCGCATGAGGAAGAAGATAAGGCTGAATCCCCTGATTAGGAGCCACGCCTTACGAAAAATAAGAGGGTGGATAAGGATGCTAACTCGAAGGAAACCGATAGCTTGGAAAAATACTTGGGAGAAAGAGAAGATGAGAGTGAGGAAGATGTTGGCAAGGAAGAAGAGGTAGAGAAAGACTAGGAGCCACATGTGTTTAGTGTCTACGACTCAGAAGAGGAGAGTGGAGATGGGAAGCATGAGTTCATCTTCATGCAGCACAAGAGCACATAGGATGAGGAAGACACCGAAGACATGAAGGGGGATGAGTACATTGCCAGGGAAAATTATGGAGCCATAAGTTTTACGAAGGATCAGATCACTAAGGTGGTGGAAAGAGAAGCATAAAAAATGTTAGAAGTCTTGGTAGACCAAGATTTGGAGCGCAGCACGGACATAGTGCTGAAGGAAGGGAAGGTAGAGAACATTGAAAAAGAGCATGACAACCTGTGAGGCCCCGCTCTAACAGTAAGCTTCTCCAAAGGCATGCACTCAGGCAGAAGAACTCTTGATGCAAAATAGAGACAAGTAATGGGATATGTTGATGACACAAAGAATGTTTTACGTGTGCAATTCCAAAGCACTGTACCCACAGAAAGGCTCCTAGCCATGGGGTCTTTTGAAAAGGATGGCATGTACCCTAGAAAAAAGAAGATGATCTCTTGGGCGTTTGAGTCCCACATTGATGAGCTAGACTTCAAAGTCTATCAGGGGATGCTTATTACATTGCTAGAATCTAAGGGGGTCAATCTCTTAGTGAATGCTCAGGAGCTCTCGGATGACAAGGTCTACAATGCACTTAACAAGGTCTTGGTCGAGACCGAGGCTAGATTATTCACACACAATGATAGGATTAGAGTTATAGAGGGGAAGTTAGGGAAGAAGGAAGAAGAATTGGCAGAAAAGGCCAAGAGCTTGAAACAGGAAGAACTGATCACAGCACAGTTAAGGCACGAGTTAAAGGAAGAGAAGGTAAAGGTGCAGGAAATGTACAAGAAAATGGATTCTATCAAAGGTGTTATCCTTTTGAAGGACCCAGACTTAGCACCACCCGCACAGAAGTACTCATCCCTCCTGGAGTGTTTAGAAGATCTAACGTGCATCCTCACTATGGAGAGATGACCCCTGTCCTTGGAATTTGTAGAAAAAGTTTCCGCATGCTTAAAAGAGGAGGACAAATTGAAAGTGGTAGCATTTGTTGCCGAGTATAGCCAAATGCTCGTGGAGGTTAAGGTCGTTTCCCAATCTCTGGAAGCCGCATATGATACATGCACAGACAGGGATAAGGTGGCAAGATCCTTGGTCACCACACTCCAAGAAGAGTTAAAAGAGTTCCAATAAAAGAAAAAGGGGAATAGGGTGGAGAAAGACAAGGTTCTGGCCAAAGTAGAAAAGAAATCATAGGTAATTGAGGCTTTAAGGAGCTCAATTAAGGCCCAGCTAAAGGAGCTATACCCCTAGATTACTAGAAGGATGGATAAACTTAAGGACCTGGACAAAGAGATGGAACAACTCATGGAAACTTTAGGCACCTAGGGAATTGGCCTGAGTTTTGATGAAGTGAGCACCCTGGTGGGTGACCTCTTCCAGAAGGCATAGGGTGAGGTTAAAGAGTGGAATAAGCTAGAGGTAGATTTGTGAAAAGATTTCCCTAGCTTGCTTAATTGATGCTCCCCACATTCTTCATTCTTTCCCCAATTCTTTCATTCCTTATTCTTTGTAAACTGTAAGACTATTCATTGATTCCCTAGATAACATGCATCTTGGTCAAGTAAAATGTTTCCAAGGATGGAGAACAGGTATAGTGTGGGGTGATGTTGGACCCTTGGAATATTGGCCAAGTATGAAGGTGCTTAGGCACAGAAGATCCCAGTTATGAAAAGGCACACAAGGTAAAAGCGTGCAAGAGAAAGGTTTAAGGAAGCACATAGCACGTGTGACACACGAAAGGAGGTTCGAGACTTAGTCAATTTGAGCACCTAGGGAAGAACACATGAAAAGCATGATTGTTTACACATGGATAAGATGCCAGTTTGGCGAGAGGTTGGCCCCGATAGGTGCATGTCTTGGAATCTTATAGAAGAACATCATGAGATAAAGTGGGAAACTCAGGCCTGGAGAAGCATGCTCGCATGAAGGACCACGTTCGACACTTGGCACCAGATTTGAGGGCGGTGGAAGGCAAGTTTGCAATGTAGGAGAGTTATAAATATAAGCTCCTATGGATTAAAAGAGAGAAACTAGGAGTTTGATATACATTGTGAGTTTGAGATATAGTATAGGCAGAGCTATGTAGAATTGCTGTGAAGACTCTGTTAGGGGATAATTGATTTAGGAGAGAATGTCTTGGGTATGGAGCTGTAATTTTTCTTTTGATAGCTTAGTTACACAATCCGAGTGATATGCATGACTACGGTATGCTCTCTGTGACACTCTGTAATGAATCGATGAATGTAATGAGGTTACCAATATAATATAGATGGAATATCAGTGGTTTTAATACATATTTCTCTCTTATAAGTTCTCTTTCCTTTCATGCTATGAATGAATGTTTATATAATTCTTTCTGTCATAATGCATGTTCTGGATCCTGTTAAAACACTCGATCTAAAGAGACTGAAAGAATCTAGAGGATGTTCTGAGCCCTATGGTTCTTGTATGTTTCAACCTCCCTCATGAAAACTCTTACACTAATCATAGATGATGTTTCCCATTAAACTCACATAAAAGAGAGACTCAGTACCTGCGCGTGCGTCAGGTGAGTGCTCAGATTTTGCTGGGTGATAGTTCAGTGCATATGGGATTCCTTCCTTTTGTGATGGGATTAAAAATGACTACATAGAGTTGAGGTATGACTACTATTTCATACTTGATGTGTGTTTCTTCCAGTATTATTTTGAAAATATTACGATGTATCTTTCTCGCAAAGAGTGGTTTTTCTAAAGGAGGTATTGATTTTTTATCCTCCTCGTGAGTAGATGATTCTTGTTATATATCAATAAGTGTATCATTTAGTATCATAGTATGTTCCTCTAATATCCTTTGTATGTATTTTGGTACACATTAATATTTAGGGACTTGACATGATTACATAACAAAATCTCATGTAGTGAAGATTTTAAATACCTTAACATCAAGTTGTTGGATTCATCATTATAAATAATAGCAATATTTTTCATGATGTCCATTAATTCCATGATAATTGTAAATTCGTTGGCATTTGATTTATTTAAGCCAATAGGGGGATAGTAATGAGTAAGTAAAAAATTTATTAATCTCTCATCAAATACCTTATATATAATATCATGTTATCTATTATTCTTGTCTAATGAAAGAGGTGTTTTTTTATATGTTTTCCTTAGTATTTGAGATTAATCTATTAGAACATAAGCATTTTTTCCTCTATGGAGTACATTCTCATCACTTGTATTAGTACAAGTATCATGTATATTGTTCATATAAAACTAATTTTTAGTAGCCTTAGAACTATATTGTTCTTTAAGAATAATGAAATTATTGACATGACTATTGGAAGAATCCTTTAGATGTTATATCCAATCCTTGTGAGGCTTGATCTTAATAATTATAGCTTGAAATTTATAGTGGAAATCATGGTGTAATTTCTAAATAGACTCTAGGATAGCTTTAAAAAATATGTTTTTTTAAATACTACAAAAGATTTAAATATTTCAAAAAATTTATCCACATGGTAAGCTATTGTATGTACAAAAAGGATTATTTGTTAGAATATTTATAAGATAGTATGTTTACATGTTTGATAACATTTAAGTAAATCAAACAAGGATAATTGAAATTTTTAGTATGGGCCATGATGGATCAAAATGATAAAATAACTTCCAATTAGAATATAAGATGTGCTAATCAACACATGAAAGTAAGATAGTTAAGAGATTATAGAAGATAAGACCTAATTAGTAATGTTTAGAAAAAAATAAACCATCATGAAATTATTAAAAGTAAAATAGATGAAATTAATTATTTAATTGAATGAATCAAGAAGAGCTAATTTTAAATTCACATATTTAGAATAAAACCTTCCAAGGAATTTTCAAAAAAATGTATAGATTTTGAGAATATCCCCTAATTCCTAAAGTAATAATTTTTATTGTCCAATATTGTCACAATAATTAAACACAATAAAAATAAGTTTTCATTAATTGTTAAATAATAAAAAACAAAATAAAAATAATTTAAAAATATATCTATCATTATATAGATATGATATGAAAGGTGATTTTCTATTTAGGAATCCCTAGGAAGAGATGCAAAGGAAAGAATAAACCATGATACCCTATGGAAAGTTGTGAAAACCATATTAGGGTATGTAATAGATGAAAATAATGATTATATATATATAATTATATATATATATATATATATATATATATATATATATATATATTTATGGAAACAATGGTTTATAAGAAGGTGCATAATTCAATTACATGTTGGGTTCACCAAATATTTACACAGTAATTGAAATATATTGGTTTTATGGGATAAAAAGTAATAAGAATTCTATAAGGGTTAGTAAAATATAGAATATATGATATATTAACTTCTAAAATCAATTTTACTTGACCATATTAATACATTCAAACTTGAATGAACAAAGTGATTGATAAAACATAAGAATATAGTCTGGAAAAAGAGAGATAGAATTAAATATTTAGGATGATTCTAGAGTGATCTAGGTGTGTAGGGTAGTGGATTACATTGATTCATATTGTGAGAATGTGGAGGTGCTGGACAATACAATGTTATTATAGCTTAAGTAGGAATTGTGTGGTCCAGGATATAGACTTTACCATTTGTAACTAAGAGAAAATCTAGTTTTGTAACTTTGTATGTGCTTCAATTGTCTAAAAATTGTGAAAACTACATGTAAATATATTTTAAAATTTTTTTATGATGAAATAAAATGACCAAAAACACATTAGACACCATATAAAACTCTATAACCATTCATAAGAGTATGGAATTACTTATATATATGAATATCAAAAGCAATAACACCAAAAATACTAAAATATGGAAATGATTATAATTTGTAATTATAATGAATTATCCACCTCTATAGGTTGACCTCTAAACTATTAAATAACACTATAGTTGTTATTAAAAACCTAATATATTAGATACTAACTCTTATATATCGCAATATGGTATGTCAAGTACCATGGATGACCTACTAAGTATGAAATCATAAATGAATGTTATATAGTATAATAATATTATACTATCAAGATTTCATCCATCCATATATTCATTTATTACCTAGGATTCAGGGCATACCATTCGCCTACACTTTAATAAAATATTTTCTAAAATGTTGTTTATCTGTGGATGTTTCTTTAGAAATTATTCATATTTCTAGTTTTCTTTGTCAATGTCTGAATTATTCAACTTGGTTAGATGCTTATTGATTAACGTTGACCTCAACTTATTAATCCATGTATGTATGATTATGTTAGCCACCAATATGATGTATCCATATTAATAAACTCTTATACCACTTATCTAGAGAAGACACCTTCTACCCAATGACATTATTTAAGAAAGCAACATTAAATATTTGATGTATTTTAGTTTATTGGGGAAGCTCTAGTTTATTTTCCACACCACTAATATTTTGTGGAACTTGATAAGGGACATAGTAAATAGGTTAAATATTGTTATCATTTTTACTATACTTCAAATAAAGTTACAAATATAGTTACAATCGTGCAAAAACAAATTGTCCAACTTTAAGTATTGAATCACTAAGGTGATGATAAAATGTGTTCCCTATTTTGGTTTTTTTCAGGACCAAATTCTCTTTAAGGATAAAGAGAATCTCATTTTAGTACTGAATTTTATATTCAACAACTCTTACTTTAGGCTACACCATCAAGTTGTAGGTGATGGATGGTTGATAGTAACCATAAAATTCCAAGAATGGGGACATTTAGAATGATATTTTAAATGAAGTGTAATACCACAATTATCTAAGTGGTAGCTAATGAACCCATGTATATTACTTATATGAAATGAAGAAGTGTAGATACCCCTAAAAAAAATTATTTATTCTCTCAGTCTTTTTATCCGATTAGGGATACTATGATGATATACCAACCATTTGAGTTCCCAAACATGACGATAAATGAACTTCCAAAAATGCTAGTACATATAGGATCATGATCAGTTAATATAATATTGGGTGTTATTTATATCTTATAAATTATATCCATAGATATATAGGAATATTACTCACTAAATATGGATACGAAAAAGCCCAAAAATGATAATATTTCATGAGTTTATCAAAATATACCATAATTAGAATTTACCCTTTTATATTTTTGAAATATTATGATGAAATCCATTATTATCCTTTCAATTCCTCATTTGGAAGAGATAGAGGGTGAAAATTTACTATAAAATTAATTTTTTGTCCCCTACTACCGTCAAACACCATATATTCTACAAACAAATTCTATACATCCCATGTCACAACTTCGTAGAATAAAATTTTGTTGATTTTGTGATAATTTTTTAAGAACATAGAGTGAGGACCCACTAGAGAATCATGGATTTGAAAGAGAAGTGTAATTTTTAAAGGTAGAATTAATTCTTGAGTAATATTGATCCTTGTACCAAAAATTGATCCCACTTCAATACATTTTTTCTTAAATTATTACATCTAATTCAATATTATGAATGAGAGTGTGGGCATATGTTGCATTTTTCCATTCTCAAATTCCCTCGTCTACCCAATCAATGTGTAAAATTGGACATGGAATATAGAAATTATTTCATGGACTTGTGTCTCTTTGATAGTGCATCACCTATAACATTTTATTTTCTTTCTTGTAAATCATTTGAAATTCATATCCCAATATCTTTGTGACCCATTTAGTTTGTTATACAATTAGCAACAATTTCTCCAAGAATTATTTAAACATATCATTATTATTATATACCTTCAAGTGATGAACCATGAGATACAATCTCCACTATATGACTTCATGAAGAATAGCCATAATGTCGTTCTCATAAGTTAGTTTTGATAAATTTTCATTTTTGAATTGACTTTTAATTACAATTGGGAGGATATCTTGGATTCTTAATGAACGTAACCCTCAACCTAAAGAATCACATTGAATAAGGATGATTTTGTAGAAATATAGATTAGATATAATAGGAGTGGTACATGTGGACTTATTTTGTGACTCAAATGCTAGAGATGCTTATTAAGTCCAATTAAAATATTGTTTCTATAACAAAATTCTGAGTTATTTAGTAATTCTTCCATAATAATAATAATTTTTAAAAAATAACCTATAGGACTAGAAAATCCCTTGATATGTTTTAGGGTTATATGAATATATTAATCCATCATGGCTTTGATCATCTATGGATCCACTATTACACTTTCACGAGAAATGATATGACCCATGTGTTCTATCTACCTCTCTATCTCCAAAATATCACTTGAAGGGTTTAACATAAAGGTGATATTGTTCAAGAGTGTTCAAAACATAATTTTGTGATGTAAATATTCATCCTAGGTTTTATTGTAGATTGATATATCATCAAATAATACTATGCAAAAATAATAATAAATTGTTCAAGAGATTTAATTTGATAAACTCTAGAAAGTAGATGGTGTATTTCTAATGCCAAAAAGCATTACTAGAAATTCAAAGGGTACTCATGTGTCCTAAATAATGTTTCATGAATATATTAATCATTAATTTCTATTTGATGATATCGTGATCAAAGATATGATTTTGTAAAATAAAAATCACCATAAAAATCATCTAACGAATCTTAAATGACTGTAATAAGAGACTTATCATTCAATATGTGTTTGTATCTATCTTCCTCTAATATAGAAACATACACCAAAATTCATCCTTCTTTCATACCATCACCACTGGATAAGGGTAAGAAATTTGGCCTTGGAAAATAAAACATTCTTCCATCATCACTTGTACGATGTTTTCAATTTTAATCTTTTGTGATAAGAGTATCATTTATGATTAATATTAGATGGTTGGTTTCCGATGCTAGATAATTAGCATTATCAAGATTTATTTAGGTTTGTAACCATTTTTTGATACCCTTAAAATAATTGGGTGTTCATTAAAATATTCTTTTAGATTTGATGGTAAAGTATATTTTGATAGTTTAGCTTTTAGTGAGAATAGTTTTTCCGCAAACCCATATCCATGATTCATATGCAATTTCAGAATTTGATGAGAACTTACAAACTCATGAAATTTTTCCATTATCCCTAACTTCAAAAATTCTCCTTTTATAATGGAACAAAATTAACACATCCTATAAGTTCAACTCAATGTTCCTAAATTAATAAGTTATTGGATCCCTAAAAAAATGTTTGCACCCCTTTTGGAAATGGAATACCCAAGGACGTCTATCATGGAATAGCCCATATATAGATTACTTTATGGAAATTTCCTAAATGAATAACTTTACCTCCATTTTAAACCAGGAAAATAATACTGAAATGGATAAACATAGTAATGTAAATGTTTGGAAAAGTTATGTTTGATGAATTTACAAGTACTTAAAAGAGTCAATTAGTTTTGTCATCCTTTACTTCAATGTAGATCTAACAACCTTGAGGTTTTTTCATCTGTTAATACCTAAAATGGCATGACAACAGATATTTTTTTTTATTCTTCAATATCTATATCAAGTTATGATTTTCCTCCTAACAATATTCTAACTCCTGTACTTCTTCCTCATAATTAACCTTAATGTAGAATAATTTCTTCAAAAGACATTTATATCCCTTAGTATACTAAAATTGACAATTAAAATATATATTTTTCTCATTTTCCATTAATTTATTGAGGATTAAATAATTTCAATTAGGTAAATAATGATTCTCAAATGAAGCATTCCATGTGATTATTGAGAATCCTTTATTTTACTATATCTCTTTTCTATTTATGGCAAAAAACTATAATAGATTCTTATATTGAACCTTGATTAAGAAGGAGAACATGAAATTAAATTTTATCCTTTTCCACCTAAGAAAATACCATTTAGAATATCCTTTAATATTTCATCCACACATAAGGATAGATTTTTTAACTATTAGATATAATCCATGAGTGTTTCTCTCTAACATAGCTTGGATATATAGATAAAATAGTTATGTTTAACATTAGTACTAAAGTGCATTTATCACTGCCTACTGAATATAGACTAGGTAAGATGGAGAATCTTCATTTTTATTCTCACACATCCATTTGTATTGAATAATTTATTTTGGTTCCAAATTCAAGGATGCCATTAAAAACTTCTATCTAATAGGAAAAGGATGTAGATAAAAAAATATCCATTTGGTTGATGCATATGATTATATAATTGCAAATGAACTTACAAATATCTAATTATTAAATAATATTAGTCTAATGGCTAGATGATCTAATGGGTTGTGTACAGGATTTACTCTAGTATGTGTGGTTTGATTCTAATTGTGAATTTTGTGATAAAACCATGTAAATTGAATGGAAATTATTTCTAGAATTCATTCCTAAGATAATCTATAGAAAATCCATCCTCAATGATTCAAATTATATATCCATTTCACTTGTTAAATGTGTAATATATTGTCTAATTATATGATCATTTCATCCTTCATTTAATTCAATACTACACGAATATTTTCCTTCACATTATTGATCTTGTTGGTATCCAAATTGATTCTCCCTTGGAGGCCGAGCGACATCATAGATTTAAAAAGATACTCAGAGACAAACGAATCATAATTCATTTTGTAGTCAGGGAAGGGATTCAACCGGCTCTTTGTCACTCGGGTAGTGGAGAAATGGATAACACCATATAAAAAGATTTGATCTATCTTCACTACTTTGGGTTATGACTTTCGACCAGGGTGAGAGGACCCATTTTGTAACCTCTGTTGGTGTAGGACATGAAGAGATCATTCTTTGTACAATTTTCAGCGGAACCTTGAGAAAATATGATCAATATGCCATAATTTAACTCTCACGAGTTATCACTTCTAAAGAATGGCAAGATTTGTTGATCAGGGTTAAGTTTACTAAAGACACTTAAAACATGTTTGCTTCTATATATTTTTGAAGTATAATTTGTTCATTTGTGGATACACAACACAAACAGGGGTATTTTGGGAACGATTCATGGTTATTTAAAATTTTTGGTGGGGGATTAGGCAAGATGAAGTTGATTTCACTAGATATTTGAGAAACTTTACAACAATTGGAAGACTCATCAACATAAAGATTCACAATAGCCAAAATGTTCCTTCAACTAGAAGGTGTGCATCAATGGAGCCCTAGATCTGCACTATTTCACACAATCTTTGAGAATTCAACATGAATCCCCTAGCTAAAGACTCAATTAAACATTAAAAACCCCTAGTTCCTCATGCTTAAGATACACTCAAAGGCTTGTAGAAAATATTTATCAACAAAATTATAGTAAAGTGATTTTAAATTGTTTTTCTCATTACAGGATGAAGGCTCTTCTCATAATGAAATTGCAAATGCCCATAAACTATCACAGGGACAAGATCCTATGTGATTCAGAGGGATTTTAACATAAGATTACAACAGAAACATCAAAACCATTTGATAACTTTTTGAAATAAAATCAGACGCAATTTTTCCAAAGATCAACACAGATTAATTTGAGATCTATTAGATTTATCAGCAGGGGAAAGTTTCTTAAATAGTCTCAGAGCTTGTCAGTGGATGTACACTCACAACCATCTTGATGCATTGAAATATATAACATAAGAGATTAACAAGTTTCTCAGATGGTCTCTCAGGAAGATGGGCTTTCTCAAATTTTCTCATAAGAATGAAAACCCCAACCATTTGCAAGAGTATCCTCATTACATTTATCCAATTCACTCACTCACTCATTCCAAATTTCCCCCCAAAAAGAAGAATATTCTAGGAATCCTTTTCTTGTTAAACATTTGTCTAAGAAAGTGATGTTTAACAAATTTACACTTGAAATATTCTAGGTGGAATAATCATGAACTGATCATGTTTCTCAGACCCTCGAATAATGCCAGGGATGCCATGCCACAACTTTTGACAGTCCTTATGATCATTATTTTATTTTATTTTGTGAGAAATCCCCCTTTTAATCATTTTCAGGTGGCTCTATATAGCTGGATATGTCAAGAAATCCTTTTCACCCTCGAGAACACACCTTGAGAAATGAGTTCCCCCACGTGGATGACTGTATTCATGCGTTGTGAGTTGGAGTTGGCCAAGTTCAAAAAGGAGTCAACGGAAGCCTCCACATGTTTCCTTGGCACAACTTAAAAGATGAAGTTATGAGGTGGGACCTCAAACGAGTGCAAGATCTCCACATGCCCTGGGCCCAAGAAAATTTCCTTTTGGCCTTTCAAAAAGTCTCAGTATAAAAAGGATCCAGCCAAAGCTTCCACATGTGTCTTTGGCACACTTTTGATATGGTGCCCAAAAGCGGATACTCTAAACAAGTGTGGGTTCACCACGTGTCTTAGCCTGGAAAAGTTGTTGAAAATGTTTAAGGACGAGTGGAAGGAGCCACGTGCCTAGGGTTCAATAAAACCTTCTTAGCCGTTGAAAAGTGTAAGTATGGGAAGGATCCCGGTGCTTCTTCAAAAGTAAAGTAAATGGGTAGGTCTCCAAACAAGCGTGGGCCCTCCACATGTCCCAGGCCTTAGAAAATTGATTGAAAAGTTTAAGTATAGAGAGGAGCCAGCAGAAGCCTCCATGTTTCTCCTTGGTGCAACTTCTAAGGTAGGACCTAGAGGCGGATCCTCAAATGAGCGCCAACCCTCCACATGGACAATATTTTAGGTGAAGCGGGCCTTAGAGTTTCAAAACACCCAGGTTACCCACCTCTCGACTTGTAACTTTTGATGTGCATCCCAGCAAAGTTGCAATTTATTTCATAACTTTTCTCCCTCGTAAAAATAGGCAAAAAACTTGAAAATGTTCCGCTGACCCGCTTCCCTGCTTATAACATGAAAAAATGCCACGTTTCCTTCTTCAGGGTTAAAGTAATACTTTTTCCCTACCACTTCATATCTATTAAATAACTAATTAGATGTTATCGGGGCTGTGGGGCCAATTTGATATTTTTTACAGATGTGACCCAAGTGACAAATTTCACCAAAAAGACCCGTTGGGCCGCATCCAATCAGAAAGGACCACGTTTTCACAGATATTGGGAAAAAAATTAAATGTGAAAACATGAATGTGGAAAAATATAAGGGGAAACCCTGAATTCATGACTAAATTACAAATTCTTTCTCATGGACAGAGAAATAGTAAAAAATATCTGGATTCAATGTGATCCTCGACCAAAGGAAAGGACTGATCATGGCAACCAAATGAAGGAAAGAGCTTTCATGCATTCATATAGGGAGACAGAAAAACCTTCAAACCATGCGGACAGAGATGTTTTTTGAATGAACAGGGTGAGATTAAATTGAGCACCAACACATTGTTGTGTTTAACATTTCCTCTGTTAAGGATGTGATTTATGGGTGAATATGGGATTACCAATCGCATCTCCTTTTGATGAATCCCTGGTCCCTCATTTTAACCCCTTAATTGAAACTTTTACTATCACACCAATGTTGATAAGGTTACCTTATTTTTCGTTACATTTCTAGAGTGAAGAGAGATTCAGGGCTATGGGGGATGCTTTGGGAAAATTCTTAGTTGTAGATCCTAAATCTTAATCTTTTGATCATACCACATATTCCTATATTTTGGTGGATATGAATGAATGATTTTCTAGCCACCATGGAGCTAAAAGTTAATAATACAAAAATGGACACAGAACTTGGATTATGAAATTTTCCCTTTTAGATGTCGAACATGTTTTTCCCTGGGTCATCTTTCTTCTAATTTCCATATCGTCAAGAAAAAAATTAAGCAGTGGATCATGTGGCGGAAATAATTTAACTCAAACAATCTAGTGGTATACACTCAGGAGGATAATGATCATGAGAACGATTCAACTAGTCATACAAGAAATCAAGGAGAGAAGAAGGAAGAGTAGGCGAAGGTTGTCTCCTCTCCCACTAGACCGAAAATTAACTCATAGTAGGCTGATAGAATGGGTGGGGCTCTTTAGTGATACTATTGGGTGCTTCACAAATTCAGAGTCCAAAAAATATAGAGGTTCTTGAAATTGTTCTTGTTGCCCACCTAGATGAAAAAGTAAATCCTAATGGGGGGATGGATGGAACATTGTGAACAATAAGAAGAAAGGAAAAATTGGAAATTCACCTCTCAAGATGGAACCTTGGATCTCATAAATGGAAATAATTATGGAGTTAGGGTTTTTCCTTAGGTAGAGGACCAAGTTGCTTTGTTTGGTTTACTTTAAGATTTCCTCTCTCCATTCTTGTGTCTTTATTTTTTCTTGGTTCTTGGTTGGTATGGTTGTTTCTCCTTAATCTTGTAGGGTATTGTTTCATGATGTTCCTTTAATACTCCTCATTGTTTATGTTTCGGTTGTACAGGGTTCCCGAATCCTTCAAAATTTACTTCTTACCTAATCTATTAAAAATATATGTTAAATTGTAGACAAAGTAAATTCCATTCTCAACCATAGTTGTTAATAATCGACACTAATAAAATATATTAATTAAACTCTAGTTATGGATAACAAACTGTAAAAACATTGCTAGTGAAGAGGATAAAACATATTAAACTATATTAATAAGTAATAATCACACCACCATATATTTAAGAATTATGTTTTGACTAATTCACATATTCAAACAAAACTTATGTTTGAATAATTTGCACGAAACATAAGAAATATATTATTTATTTCTAGCCCATGACTCCTATAACTTAAATTACAACAATATATTGCTAATACACATTGCATTATTTGAGTATTAGTTTTGAATATTCTATACCATTCAAGCATCTTAAATATAATTCAATTGACTTTGGGATTTTTATTTCATGGTATTGAGTAACTAAAAAAATTAGAGTTCTATTTTATTACCTGTCATTATCTTTATGTTGTCGGTTAGTTCTTACTTTTTAATCGAGTTCTTACTTTTTAATTGTTCCTTTTTTCTTCACATTTCTTCCCATTGACCTTTTTCACTTTTTACTTTTTTTTTTCCTTTTTTTTCAGTTGATCTTTATAATTATATCTTTAATTAATTTCATCTAAATTTAGTTATTTATATTTCGTATTATTTTCTTCTATTTTATTTTTTATGTCTTCCATTAAATGTGAACATCCTAACTCCTTTACATCCTTCTGCCTCTCCACAATACCATTGTAGAAATGCCTCTTGATATAATTATACAATTAGCCTTTATAACTTATATTTCTTGGTTAATAATAGAACCATTTTCTCATAACTGTATCCATTATAAAATATTATAATACATTTATATAATATCCATAATACCATTTAAATTTTAGAGTAACACATTGTTTGTTTTCAAAAATATCATAGGGTTATATATGAAAACAGAAATGGTGGATATTAAACAATTTTTAATATAGTTAATTTACAACATCTCACACATTTTACACATTTCTATAGGGTTAGAAATAAACTTGAGAATCATACACCTGAGCTATACTTAAGATCTCGATGACTCATACCAACAAATTTAATGTGGATAAATTGTGAATTAGAAAATAATTTACTAAAATATAGATTGTGATAATTTGGGAAACAAGGAGATTGAGACTATGGAGGCCAAACCATCCACAATTCAAAAGGAAAAATAATTATGTTGCTCCAAAACTTTCAGATGTTTTTCGGCAAATTGTCTCTATTTTTTGGTTTAGTAATGTACTTTATATTTTGCTCGCTGGTTGGGTTTCAGTACCTTGATGTTTTGGGGTTAAACTTTTTTAACCATTTTTGGTCATGTTCCTCTGTTTGTTCATGTCTATGAGCTTTCACGATGTTATCTTTCATGTATTGGCCTCTGGGAGAAAATCCATGTTTTTATCACTATCTAATAAAAAAATATTTGGGAAATAAATATGAACTTTAACTAGAGGAATACCATCTAAAAGTTTTAGATTTTCATCCATTACAGACATGTCTAGTTGACACACAAGAACAACCATAGAGTGAAGTGGGAAATGAAATGAGCAGATCAATAGAAAATTTTATCAATGTTAATATGTTATTGAAACTTATTCTTATACAATGTAAATTTTTTGTTTTACCCATTTTTATTTTTATTTATATAATGAAACCCATTATCTTCCCCCTCCTTTGAGGTGAGGGAGATAGATTGTAGAATATTTGGTTCAATATAATCAAAGTGTTTCTAGATCAGATATATCATATAATCATTGAAACATTAGAACATGTAGAAGGTGGTTGTAGACAGTTACATTATGAAATCAAACCTAGAGGAAGGGCTTGATGAGGATCATAACACACAGAGATAAAAACCATAACAATAATATATGAACACAAGCTTATGCATAATGTCATGCAAAAAATTACATAAAAATTACCATTATGAACATATAAGGGACACATTTAATCATTGCAATAATGAAAGAGGTTAAGGGCCACATAAGAAATTATTATTAGGTTGTGAAATAGGGATATAAAAATGTTGCACATAAAAAATAGGATAATAATTGCATACATAAAATAAGAAACAAACAACCCATTGCGTAAAAGAACAAAATTGTAGAAAATAGGTGCATATACCAAGAATTAATGGTCTGGTACTATCAATGTGTTTTGTTGCCAAGAATCATGATAATAACATATATCAAACTATAAACTATGAGCATATCTTTGACATGCATAGTGGAAAAAAAAAGAGTTGTAATTTAAATAGAAAATTACACCTGATAGTGTAAGAGGTGTCCCAAAATTTGAAAGTGTACTTAATGAAGGGGAAGTACAACATCTAAAAGCATGTAGACTAATGTGTATCCTATATCATCATCATATACATCTTGTATCACATGTGTGTATAGAAATATAATATGTTATGTACAAAAAAATTAAATAACTCATACTAAAAGTGTAATCTATAAACTCACGTCATGCTTGGCTCGTAATTTTGTATATTTGAAATATTTTGAATTTTTTAATTAATTAATTTTTAGTATTGCTTTCATTTGATATGAAATAATCATAAGCCTATTTACTCAAATTAGCACAAAATAGTGTACCTTGTTGCCGCTAAACCATAAGGAAAGATCCCATTTAACCTACAGTAGTTTGAAAAAGGCCCCATGTTACCACACCCCATTTAATCAAGAATCATACTCCCGAACTAGGCAACATACCTCATTTGTTTAACTAGAAATAAAATATGTGTTTTGTTTTACTAGATATACAAAAAAGTTTTATTTTACAGGAAACAAAACAAGCATTTGGTTTACTAAAAATACAACAATGGTTCATTTTACCAAAAATAAAATGAGGGTTCATTTTACCACAAAAAACAAGCGCTCATTTTACCGTAAACATGAAAAGATCTTTTTTACTATGAATAGAACAAAATGTCATTTCATTATAAATATACCAAGATTTCATTATATTAAACATTGAACAAAACTACATTCTACAAAAAACAAAAAAAAGGTTTTGTACTATTAAAATAATAAAGTTAATTTTTCCATTGATAGAAACAAATTAAAAACAATGTAAAAGTTTGTTGTGCATACAAAAAAAACCCATAGTTTATCAAGAAAGAAACCTCACAATATCCATAGTTTCTTACCCCATAAGTAATGTTAATGCTTCCTTGCCAACTTGTACCAAACTAATATTTTATCCCCATGTAGAATAAATGAGAAAGGCATTGTTATCTCTTAAAAGTGCACCCTGTAGAGAGATGGTTGCATGTATTCTAAGCCTGCAAATTTTATCTCTATCTTTCATAGATACAATGGAAACACCTCAGATCTGTGGGTATACCTATTTTGAGGTGAGTCTCCAATATCAAGACCAATTCCTTATTGGTGTATCCTAAACTATTTTTTTGGGGTTTAAGGGTAAAAGATGACTGTAAAAAATGAAATGAAAACTGAGGTGATACACAAAAATTGTATGAGGTCATTTGACTGAGCACATGCACAATTGATATGAGAATGAATTTTTGATGCACAAGCCAATAGTTTTCTGTAAAATATTAAAGGCCAAACACTCGGATGTATTGAGGGAAAATAATCACAACAACACTGTTAAGTTAAACATGCACATCAATATCATAGAAGAATATTAATGAAATTTGCAACATGGTAAGATGATTAATCAGGGAATTCAACATTCACAAGGATTAATGGGAACATACAAAAGGTTGAAAATAATTGGAAAGGAAGAAAATACTTCACATTCAAAGGGAAAAACTGGACAGAAAACTACTTCAGCACTCCTGATATCTAAAAGTTCCTCTTCTTGTGCTTTGCTAAGGCACACAATATATAGAAAAAATTGATTCATTCCACCCTTCCTAAAAATAGACTAAAACTGTACTCACCCATGCATCCTATTTTTATCCTTTATTTTGTAATAATTAAGGGAATCAAAATAAGGAAGTTAATACAAGGAGGTATTAATAGCCTTTGGTTACGAAAATACCATTCAATCAAACTGTAGTTGATTGTTTTATTTTTATAAAGCATGGGGGAATAATGCTAAAATAAACCTTGCTTGATGAGCAAGTATTTCCAATGTGCATGTAAATTTGTCTTCTTGTTTTTGATGTGACATCTGCAGTGTTGATCCACTTGTAATTGCAAAATAGCATTTAAAAATCCCTTTTGGATGCACATGTAAAATTTGATCTCTCTCTATGAGTAATAATAATCCATTGTTTATGATACTTTGCAAAAATAATTCACCCAAGAATCCATCTTGATGGGGACCACCTTTGGTTCTGATGCTAACACTTGTTTTGTCCTCTTGTGGTCACATGAAAAAGATACTCCTGTGTAAATATAATTTGACCATTTTCAAAAACCTTCCACTGTGGGGACCACTTATTATGTGTGCACACCCTAATTTCATGGGGGGGCGGGGTCTCCATTGAACTTGGCACATATTTGTTCGATTCGAAATTATTTGGATCCCAATATTATCCTCATAGCATAATTTCAATAAGGCCTTTAGACAAGATCAAATAATAACATTCACTCCTCCACATGGAAGTAATGCTAAAAGAATCCACTTGTGTCTTTTGGGTTCTAAATAACACTTGATGGTTATAGGTTAAACCTTACCTTTTTGGTGATCATTGTTGTCGGCATTCCGTCATGGTGTTGGACTATAGTTTGGGATCCCTTTTGATTATTAAATGCGAATAATTTGAAAGACATGGGGCCAAACCCCTCGTGATGATGACTCACCCATTGGAAATTTTGTCGATGGCATTCACTAACTCAGGTTGAATTTGCTTTGAAATTTGGTGCCTTGATTCAAGCCACTGATTGGTTTCCTTTTTTATCTGTAGCTGTTGATTTTTGACACTTGGTTAGGGTATCTGATCTGGCATTTAATGAGGTAGTTTTTTTGAACCATGGTTGAAGAGGTACTTGGCAGTGGTTTGCAGTATTGGTCATTGATCTTTGTAGTTGGCGATATCCATCATTGATGTTGTAACTCTAGTTGAGTTTCACTAACTCCCCTCTCGATCTCGTGTAGTTATGATCATTCGAACCCTAATGATCATTTCATTTTGTATTTTGGCTTGTTGGGGAATCCCTGGAAAATGTTTTTCTTGATGCCATTAATGATCTTTGTGAGCTTGATTTAGTTCATTTTTTGGTCTTCTGAGCCCTCGTGTATCTGCATCTTCATTGTATTTTTCTCTGTTAGATATTTTCTTGGAAGTTTTGCGAGCTCTCTGCTTGGTTTTTATTCGAAGTGGCCATCATTATCAGTGCTTTCGAGCTCTGAGAAGTTAGTAGATTCAGATTTTCGAATCCCTATGCATGTATATCAGATTATATCATGCTTTCTCCAATGGCTTCACTGTGGTTTCTAGACTCTTGGTTGTTGGTGTCACTAAGCTGAACTTGCCTTTTATTGACTATAGTGGTGTTTTGTTTCATTTGATTCTTTGAGATTTATTTTACTACATTTCGATAATGGTTGAAACCACTTATCTTTTCTATTTTAAATACACTGATATTTTTAATTATGTTGTGCATTTCTCTGGGTTTCTACCTTGATCTCAAGCTCAAAACTTCTCATGGGTATATGGATTTCTTACTTCATCATTCATTTTATCAAGATTTTTAACTGTTCGATTACAAACGGTGATTTCTTGTTTCTCTACTAAAAAACTCTTCGAAATTTCTATAGAAACCATGAATGGACGTTGATACAAGGCATTTGATGAATATACTGTAATGACTCATCTTTTTTCATTTTTGATTCATACTACAAGGGTTTTGATCTCTATTTTTATTTATCCTTTTCTCGGATGCCATATTGGAAAAAGGGAACTTTATTCTTGTTTGGGATCTCTTTCATTCCTTGAGTCTATAAATTTTTTGCATCTATTTCGTGCTTCAAAAATCACTAAACCATTTCTTCATCATTGTGTAGAGCTCTTAAATTTCAGTTGTCTTATTAGCTCTTATTGCTTCTAAAAGCTCTCCATATTTGTGCTTTGTTTCACTATTTAAGCTTCCTTGGTGCATTTATCTTCGCTCTGTTTCATCCCAAGACTGTAATACCTTGATTTTTTTGAAGAACTTCAGAGTGTCACCTTGCTCGAACTTTCAAACTCTAACACCTTGCTCGAGGTTATATTTGCATTATTTTTACTCCTATACCCATATCTGGGGCCTCATATTACACTGAGTATTCAACAATTTATTTATGCTTTTCTGAGTATCTAGAGTCTTGACATGAATCCTTTCTATGTTGTTCTGAGTATTGTAACCAAGCTCTGTGCTTTTGTGGTTTTTGCAAAAACTGATTCATTTATTTTGAAACTTGCTTTCTCCTGTTGACTCCTTTAATGGCCTTGATTACAACTATTGTATCTTGACTTGTTTCTATGAATTCATATTGTTGATACTGTTACACCCGAACTGGGTTTGTTGATTTTGTGATTATGAGATCTTCTTAGTCGATTATATATGTGCAATCATAATCATATTTCCCTGTAAAACTTAAATATTCCTTGATGACCATGTAAGTTTAAAATCTCTTCTCTTTTTGTACTCATAAATTGGTCTTGAACTTCTATTTGGGAGTTGATAAAACTTTTCTGTAATCTGGGTACTTTTAGGTTGAAGTAGTACCTATACTTTGCAACTCTACTTGTCTTTTGAATAACCAGAACATAATGCATTCATTAAGACCTTTAGTGTATTAAATCTATAGATTTTGTTACAGTTTACTTTCGATAATGAAGACTGTAATTTCCTTGAATCTTTGACTTATGATTAAAGATTGAGTTCTTTGATCTTTTGAAATCCTATTGTATGATTACACCTGCACCTCTTGAATTTCTTATAACTGAAATCATCTCATATTCCTACAATAATGTTGGGGATAAGAAGTTCTTGAGTCTTTATTGTAGAATGAATTTTCTATGTGGATTAAAAAACTCCTTGATCTATGGATTTTCTTTGATGAAAGCTACCAATATCCTGATTCTATTTCTGTTGTCTTTCATTTATGAACTAAATTGGCATACTTGATCAAATCTAAATTTGATGATCTTGTTGATTTATTGGACTTGAGTAGAATATTGTGACTCAAATAAATTACTTTTCCAACATTATGCTATTGATTTATTGGACTTTGAGGTGACTATTGTGATTTATTGGACTTGAGGTGAATATTATGCTATACTCCCTTTTCAAGTTTTGAAATCTTATCCAGTGTACTCAGGATATCTTTAAATGTAGAACTTTTCTTTATCCTAAAGTAGTTGTACTGAAAACATTATGATAAGTCATTGAAACTAAAACTGAAGCTTCTCCATAGCCTAAGCTGGGAATTTATATTTGATCAAGGGTTTCCA
The DNA here is from genome assembly GCA_019776745.2 of Taxus chinensis. Taxonomy (NCBI): domain Eukaryota; kingdom Viridiplantae; phylum Streptophyta; class Pinopsida; order Cupressales; family Taxaceae; genus Taxus; species Taxus chinensis. The sequence continues at coordinate 165,775,320 of CM034154.1, read as the reverse complement.
GTTTTTGAATAATAGCTGTAATGTTTATGCATTGTTCCTTCTGATAGAAGTATGAAGTCTTTACTTCAATTAAATTATTGCTTTAAGTGCATCTGTACTGTTAGGAATTATTATTAGTGCTCACATTATTATAAAAGTTAGATTATAATTATGTTGAGTTGATATTACAATTGTTATAATATATTGTTTTAACAATATATTATTCATAGAGTTTTGTTGTACCCGTAAAGTTATAAACGGGTAAGTTGTTTGTTGACTTCCTATTTTCTAGGAAGTAGTTCTTCTATTATATTGGCTATTTATTAGCCAAATATGTTGAGAAGAAAGATATAGAGAATTAATAATATATTCTATGTTCGTACTGTGCAAATATGTAGCTGTTCCATCATTTGGTATCAGAGCGACATTTCATTCTACCTGTGATGAAAAACTAAATTATTTGGAGGGGCAGACCATTCTTGTAATGCCCTACGAATTGCGTTATCCATTATCGTTTGGGTTGGCATAAGGAAGACGTCTCTAATCTTTTACCTTCGTGAACTAGCAGAGGCCTGCGTTGATCACTGGAATCGATGTTATTGGCATTTTCTTTCTGTTACATGGATTCTATTGGTGTCGATTCTACTCGAAGATATTGTGATCTTTGATATGTGCTAATAAAATGTGAAGACGTTGGACTTGGATGCCTGCCCCCACTCGTCCACGTGCAGTACTGGAATATTGTTTTTGTGTTTTTGGTGTATGTGGAGTGCTCGCCTAAAACCTTCGTGGGAAAAAGCAACCAAAATTCCACGTATTTCTGGTGCAGTCCACGCATCCACAGGTCTCTTTTGACACCTTCGTGGCCTTAATTAGTTATGATTCTGGCATCCCTTCCTATGCTTGCTTAGAAATTGATGGATCTCTCAGTAAAAGGGGATCAATTTCAGTGATTTAGCATTGACAGAGATGACTGTATCCGGATCTGGATCTGCTACGCATGGGAAATAACATGTAAACTGTACAAAGCAACCTGGTTTGGTTCGAGCCTATCAACTGCCAGCACATTCCAACACGTGGCGGCCTGTGTCTACATGCAATCTTATGTGTTAAAATTTGGTTGTCAAATTTTTCTTGCTTGAATAGTCGATAGGTAGTTTGCGAGTTGTGTTGAAGTCGTTTTCAATAGATAGTTGGAATTTGAAGTTATCTTAGTTTGATTGTCTTTAGTGTATCAACCCATTTTTTATAACATGCATGTGTGTCATGTTTTTAATGTCAAAGGATAGAGGACATTAGGATGATGAATGTTGTCATTCTTAGTGAGTGTTCGGTGTTACTTTGGTCAAATTAAATATTTGGTATTCAAAATTTAAAAATATCATTGTGAAAGTTAAGTGTAGTCTTATTACATTTGGGTTATTTTTGTCTTGTCTCATAATATTATTTTGTATGTTTTATGTCATATAAAAGTCCGTAAAATAAATAGGTGATTTTAGGATATTTATTTTTTGACATTTTTTATTTTAGTCAAAATTCGTGTCATTGTAAAAGTCCAAAAATAAAAAAAAAATTTGCCTCACGAGTGCATTTTCGGTTGAAACCGACACTCTAAAATATAATGGACATTCCACTAGAAAAATTCAATGGTCTCAATTTTCACACATGGAAAGTCAAGATCCAGATGCAGTTGATGAACAAAAATCTTTGGAGAATAGTAGATGGAAAAGAACCAGCACCTTCAGATCCGACCAGATTGGCAGAATGGGAAACACGGGATGATAAAGCCAAAGCCATTATTGGCCTTGCCCTTTTGGACTCTGAATTACATTATGTTGATCTAGATAAAAACTCGAAGGACATCTGGGTTAATTTGAGCAAATTATTTGGTTCAAAAGTAGTCAATGCAAAGTTTTCGCTAAAACTTCAGTTGTTCAAGCTCAAAATGAGTGATGGAGATACAATGTCTAGTCACATCAACAATTTACGATCTCTTTTGAGACAACTTGCAGAAGTAAAAGCTCCAGTAGACGACGAGGATGCAAAAGCTATTCTGCTGAATAGTTTACCACCCAAATACAATAATGTTGTTTTCACTCTTGGTCAGATACCTTCTAACTCATTGGAAGATATGATATCAGCTCTCCTAGCTGAGGAAAAACGGACCAAAGAAGATGTAGAAGAAGAAACAACAATGTATGTAAAAAAGGAAGTACAAAATTTTTTCTAAATATAAAGAGGAAAGAGAATGTTTCTACTGTAAGAAAAAGGGGCATACAACTTCATTTTGTAGAGCTCGAGCTCAAGATATACTTAGTGGAAAACTCAAAGGAATTGAGGCCAACTTTATTACTGAAGAAAGATCAGAGAATGAGGAAGAACAAGTAAATGAAGATAGTGGTTCTGAAGAATTCTTATTCTGAGCATGAAACCGGAGGCAGGAGGCATCGGAGGTTGGAGGTCAATTAGCACCTCTCGTCAGTCTCCAACGACGGGGCCGCATATCAGCTTTGGTGATAGGTGTGTTTGCAGTTTTATTTTAGTGCTTCCAGTGTGGTGTGCCTCCATTTGTAGTGTTCCTGATTTCAATAAGTAGAAATTTCACATTGAGGGGGGGAACATGATTCCAATGTTCCATTTCCAATATGTCATCAGAATTTCCTATGTTATTCCCTACAGTGAAATGTGATGAGGGCCGATGATAGTACTTGGCACGTCATGATGTGGTTGTAGGTAAACCACTTGAAAACCTTCATTTGTGGTTTGTGGTAAACCAATAGCAAAACCACCATTCTTGGTTGTTGGAAATCCATTTGCAAAACCATCACTTTGTGGTTTGTGGTAAACCAATTGCAAAACCACCATTCTCGGTTTGTGGTCAACCGTTTGCAAAATCACCAGATCATGAGCAGGTGCAATTATAGGGCAGGTTTTCCCCATGTTCACACTAAGGAGGGGAATGTTAGGAATTATTATTAGTGCTCACATTATTATAAAAGTTAGATTATTATTATGTTGAGTTGATATTACAATTGTTATAATATATTGTTTTAACAATATATTATTCATAGAGTTTTGTTGTACCTGTAAAGTTATAAACGAGTAAGTTGTTTGTTGACTTCCTATTTTCGAGGAAGTAGTTCTTCTATTATATTGGCTATATATTAGCCAAATATGTTGAGCAGAAATATATAGAGAATTAATAATATATTCTGTGTTCGTACTGTGCAAATATGTAGCTGTTCCATCATGTACCTGCTTAGCTTGCTTTTATTTTGTAATTTGGCTTCTTTATTCCTGTAACTTGAACTCCCAATTTATCTTTATCATATAATTACTCCAAGCTTATAAAATTTCTGTTGCCTCCCTGTAATAACAGCCTGTTTTAAATCTTGAATTTAATTATGGATTATCTGGATCAATGCTATTAAACTTACCAAAATAAATCCCTATCATAACCTAATTCTTAGCACCTTTTGAGATCATGTAGCATGCTTTTAATGGCATCTTGAATCTTTATTGGCTCAAACTGATCTGGGTCTATCATTATCTACCTTGCACTTATCATTTCTTGATCTGATTCTTTCAATGTTGAATCTGAAACTCTAGTTGTTGAACAATTTCTCATAGTTAACTTCATGTTGTAGCTTGGATTAATTTATTTTTTTGATACACCTTGTTACTTCCAAATTTGAAATATATACTTTTTTGAAATTCATTATTGTAGCTGAGTCTTACTTTGCTTGTTATAGTTATACTCCATTGGTACTATAGCATTTCTGTAACATTTCTATATATGTTCTGATGCAATCTAAAAGTGTGCACTTGTAACTTAATATGACATTATAACAGTTCATTTAGATGCTTAATGGCTTGTTGTTGGGGCTAAAATTTGATAAATTTTTATCTTTGATCATGCCATACATTATCTACTTTTTGCATTACTGTTTGATTTACAAAGCTATTAGAACATGTATTAGTTTGAAATAACATGATGGAAAGATGTAAAATGTCCATTTTACATGGCGAAGCCCTATCAAAATTTCCTCAGATTTCCTTTTTTATTTTGTTTCAGCTATAATCTTATCTTTCCAATTAACTTCGGCCTTTGATTCTTCTGCTTCACCTATTTGAAAATTTGAAACATATACTATTATCTTTGAATGGAAGTAAGCATGTAAGTTTCTCCTCTGATATGTACTATAAATCCTTCTATTTATAGAAAAGCTACTTAACTTTGAGTTACAATCTTCTTTCATACCATTATGTACTTGTGATTTATTCCAACTTGATGTACCATAGGATGGGAGTCATTAAAATCTATTTTTATGCAATATTTATGTAATAGTGAGGACTGTAAGACATAATATTATTTTATCCTTCACTGCAACCTATACCTTCACACTTACAAAAATAGTTAGAAAATATTTAGGCTTTTTGTCCTCTCTTATGTTCCATAATTTTTATTTTCTTCTCTCATTATTTCTGAGTGAATAAATCATGTATGCCATTACAGAAAAGTACTTTTATCAATTGTTCCTTTGATCCTCATGTAATTTATACCTCCTGTTGTTAAGAGATCCACCTACATGAATTTGGATAGTATAGAAATATGGATTAACTCTGAGCTCATAAACTGACAATTTCCCTTTTTTATTTTCAGGTATAATGCCTTTTGCCAAGCAACGAAGATGATGATGGAACAAATCTGGAGCTAGAGATACATTGACTGAAATGAAAGAAACCCATAAGGAAATGATGGTTTCATTCATACTCTTCTACTTTCTTTTTCATGCATATGTACCTCTTACTCCAGTAGTTGTAATTTACTCTTCAGTAGGTTTATCTTACTTTTGAGTTACATCCCACGAATTGTGTGGGAACATTTTAAATTCCTTATGAATAAAACATTGAATTATGAAACTGAGTTGTGTATTTCTTTCTAATGGATTATATGATGAATTAAAAAAATCAATAATATAATTGAATGTCTAAATCATGAAGGAAAGAACCTTAAAGATACATATAACATTTAGCAATGAACTTTGATTTCTACAATCTGTAATTATGATTGTTGTTCCAAAACTTTACACTTCATCTATTCTGCAATTCAATGTCTTCATCAAGATAACACATCTATCCTTTGGGGATTTTTGTTCATTTTCTTAAGATAGTAATAAAATTGTAGACTATGTGATTTGTTACGTTTTGTAACAACACTCATAGCTATAGATTTCATGTAATCATTAATTAATTCAATAGAAACAACATTAAACTAAAAAATCTCCCTAATCGTAGGTCCACTTCACCAATGCCATTTATTGTAACAAAATTTTGAGTTTCCCATTTTTGCACAAGTGAAAAATTTGTAAAAAATCTCCATTATAGATCTCTACACCATCGTATAGTTTAAAAAAAAATCTGTTGCAGACTTCACCACCAACTAGAGGGGTGTAATTAATAAATTATCCCTTTCCCTCCCAAAAATTGAATTGATTGAAATATTTTCTTGATTTTTCACTAAACACATATCATCAACACTTAAAATCCAATAATTTCAAACATTTGATGAAGACTTTCCCATGGAACATAAGCTATAAATTTGTCCCATCAAAGTTATTAAAGTCAAACTACAATCAAATAAACCTAAGCCCGAGTAACTATTCAAACCTTATAGTAATGAAAATTCCAAAAGCTTAGAAAACATATTAGTAATAGTAAAAGATGTGTCAAAAGTTCATTTGGATTCTTAACGTACTCGACCCCAAAGTAATTATACACCCATCAAATAATTCTATAACCCGTTCTTTGATAAAGTCTTATCCACCTGTATGATCATGCTTCCTCCTATTTGTCCCATCAAAACATCTATTTTAAAACCTTCATTGTATCGAGAAAATGACTATTATAAATAGCATCAAATTTGAGGCAACAACATCAAAAAGTTTCAGTCGTTTAGAAATGTCCTCCAGGGTCTTATCGACCAAGGTGATTTATAAATTGACAATCCAAATGTGATTCTGAATAAGAACTTGCACATCTTTAGACAAGAATTTCCAATTCATTCCCTATTAACTAGATAACCCAAGTCCAATTTCATCAACTGTTATCAAACCATCACCAATAATACAGATATCTAACCCATTCCTCTAAAATCTAGTGCTTCAAATATGGAAACACAAATTAAATAATCCAATGAATCTATTCTTGCTATCAACAAGACATGTTCTACATCTACCACATTTGCTTAAGACCTTCCCATGACCTTTATGAAATCCTTAGAATAGAAACTCATCTTGTAAATCACTAAAAGTTCCTTCATTGACCATGTCACTTGACCTCACATATAGAGCTTGAAACAATATACCATACAACCAAAAAAGCATCTATCCAATCAAACATAAACTCTATCAAAAAAAATTAAGAAACCTCACCACAAGATATAAAACCCCTACTTTCCATCTTAGGACCTCATCCTTCCTCCAACTTCATAGTCACTAATGCTGAATTGAAGGTCATTTCTTGACTGGTACCCAAAGTCGTCACAAAAACATTGCCTTATCCACACCAACCTCTAGGTGATAAAAGGAAACACAAAACCTCTTGACCTCATATTTAATAGGATGTTATATTAGAACCTTGGAAAGGCTCATGCAACTAGCTATCATAACATTACCTCCTCTGAAGTGATTTTGGTTTCTATGGTGGAAACCCTCTTGGTTAAAATTTGAATTTTTCTAAAATACAATCGTACATTAGGAAATTGTACGGAGGAATATAAACTCCTCCACACTACTATTCAAATCCTTGCTAGCAAATGGATTCTCCACGTAGATCTAGAACATACAAATCAAATCAAGAAAATTCATCTAACCCATAAAACCACACTCTCTTCAAGTATCACCTAACTCCATTAAATAAATTTTATTCATATAAATAGCATATCCCATGCACAAGACAGTAAAGTTTCAGGTAAAAATAGTCCCAAGGTATCTATTTCACTTGGTCACGAATAACCTAATTTGCCACCATCTTCTAAGACTAAATTGTCTATACCTAATGCTCCACACACCCAATCCAATACATCAATAAAAAATACCATCACAAAATAACTCCATCAATCCCTCATAAAAAATTATCTTCATGAGCTTGTCAAAACATTGTCACATCGTCGATAACCAATGATTGTGGCCCTTCAACCTATATTGGTACTATTAAATGGTACAAAACAAAATGAAATCTTGGTTGAAATACTCTAAGTATCTACCACTATCACTTCTTATGATTATGAGTTCCAATCCTTAGAACCAAAATATCATGATCTCCCACTCTTTTTCTCTACAAAAATTGATGATACTTTCGTCAAGAGAGTCTTTATATAAAATGGTGCTAACATCAATATCATATAATATCACACTTTTAACCATATCTAACTACCGAACATTATCGTCGCTGATTCACCTTCAATATTATGTGGTTTTAAGAACATCGGTCCCCACACTTTAGTCACAATTATCTTACCTATCAAAGTAGGTGTAAAAATCCTTCACAAACTCTTTGATCTTGTAGAAGGATAGTTTCAATACAATATTCTGCTAGGTCATCCTTGCATGTGTTCCATGCATTATATACCATCTACCTTACATATATGTCTAAAATAAAAACACGAAGGTAAAACCTTTACTATTCCTGCAGACATAAACTCCTTTAAAGCATGTCACATGTCCTATAGACCAAATAATATGATCATTCAAAAAAAACTTAGGCTCCTATGATGAAACCCCTACCAGTTACTTTATTTCTACATCTGATCTACTGGATGATAGCTCCTTCGATGATTTCATGCAACATATTTTGCTAAGGGAGTATTGTCTTCTAGCCCTTCACTCACTTCCTACAACAAATACATATGGGGTACCTCAAAAAAATGATGTACGAACCCAACGTTGAAGATATCATCTCCTTCGGACCTCCTCATCTTAATACCAACATATTCTATGGAGGGATCAATCATTCTTCCCCACATCATAACAATCAACACAATCTTAAACCATTCATATCTAATTTCTCCTTTCTATACAACCAATCCTTTGCGTAAATTTAGATTCCTCATTTTTCCTGGAATGGTTTCAATCTAGGATGTTATGAATAAGGAATACATGACTTGGTATTTTAATATTCACACAAACCTAATGAAAAATATGGATTAGGATTTGAAAAACCTTCTTCAGATACCTCTATGACCACCGCATCTAGATCTATGACAGAACCAGAGTCATCCTCTTGATCTAACCACTTATTAACACATATTATTATGTTTCCATCCCCTCTAATTTTTTTAATCAATATGATCACCTTAGGACTTCTCACTTATTAGATTAATGATGACACTAAGACCATCCTTACTTATGTTTCCTAGATTGGTAAAGGAAGACTCCACTACCATCTATTTTCTTCAATGTCATGATGACCAATCCATTTTATATTATACAGGGGTAGAGGATTAGTACATTCAAAAGAATCTACCACAAGAAACATATAATATTCTTAATGAATTCCCTATCAACATCAATACAGGGAATCCAGAACACCCGCACATAGTTAAATTTTTCCAGTCATTAGATTCAAAAGAATTAAAGGTCTTTACCGCTTTCCTTTCTAAACATAGTCAGGCCTTTACGTGGGCATACAATGACATGTAGGGTATTGAACCTAACATAGGTGTTCAAAACATTTTCGCAATCCCTAATGATAAGCCTGTTAAAAAAAATATGTAGGATGCATCCTTGCGTAGCCTTCCTTAGAAAATAAGAATTGTAACATCTTATTTTTGTTAACTTCATATTACCCATTGACTATCCACAATGGGTTTCTTATAGCATACCCATAACAAAAGGCTCTAGAAATTTACACATATATACAAGCTTTCATGATCTTAATCTCACCTATCCTAAAGGAGAATTCTCTCTTCCTAATATTGATCAATTGGTCGACCTCAACATTGGCCGTGAAATGATATATCTTATGCATGGCTTCTCTAGCTACGATAAAATCCTTATCATGTAACATGAATAACATAAAATATCATTCATTACTCCTCAAGGTAATTTATTGTAACATGTTATGGCCTTTAGACCAAAGAAAACATGGGTTACATATCAATATGCCATGGCATACATACTTTATGACCTCATTCATAAAACAGTGGAAGACTACGTTGAAAAAATCTTTGGAAAATGTAAACAACCTAGGTACCATCTATTTGTCCTTAATATCACATTTTCTCCACTTATTTAATACTTCCTCTTCCTTAACCCTGCTAAGTTTGTATTCAGTGTTCTCATCGACAAGATTTTAGGGTTCATTGATTCTATCAGGGGCATTGAACTGGAAACTGGAAAAATCAAATACATCATTGAGATGCCCCCTCCCTTGAACCTAAAACAACTTCTAAGCCTTCAAGGTATACTTTAATTATTCCACTACATTATCTATCAATTTTCATATTTTTTTCAATATTTTCACCTTCTCCTTCAAAAGGATGTGCAATTTAAATGGGATAACAATTGTCCAATATAATTCCAGGACCTCAATCAATAATTTATATCAATGCCTTTTCTCACACCTCCACACGAGGGCGAGCTGGTTTATCTATACATATCTACTATTTACCATTCCATATGTGTTATGATATCTCATCAAGCTGATAAGGTTAGAGAATAGGCTGTCTACTACATAAGATGCACTACTCAAGATTACGAAACCCCTTACATTGAAGTAGAAAAGATTTGTTGTGCCTTGTACTTTTTCATTATCTCTTTAATCATAAAATTTATGTTGTCACAGGTTTCAATTCTATCAAATCAAGTCACTCCAAACCATACCATAGTGACTTTATAACCTGTTGATCATGCTGATAACTTAGTTCAATATAGAATTCATGTCATTGAAATCTATTAAATGGAAACCCATGTCTTATCAACTAGAAGAAGTTCCCCTTCCTTATAATCGACTACCTCATGAACAATTTTCTAAAGAATATATCAACACATTTGATCAAGAATATACTCTTATCAAAATGACACTTTCCTTTAATGGATCTAAGTGTCAGCTGGGGGAGGTGCTAATATTATCATCATACCTACTTGGGGGAGTACTATTCCCCTATCCTTTAAATAAAATTTTGAACGTAATAATAAAATGGCCAAATATGAAGATCTCATCATGGGTATCTAGACAATAGTCATGCTTGGTGTTCAAATTCTATACATCTATGAAGACTCTTAGCTCATTATTAACCAAATAAAAATAAATTTTCAATGCAAGAATGTTTTTACACAAGTAAAAAAGCATGTTTGAATTCCTCTCATAAGAATTTCATCAATAAACCATCCAAATAGTTCCACAATCTTCCAATAAGTTTGGAGACACCATAGCTTCATTAGTGTCATTCATTCCATTATCAATTAACGATTCTAATTTTTTTATTGTTATATATAGAGTTGATCAACCATCTTACAAAAATGAACTCCCCTCTATTAACCTTATCAAATACAATAAAATGAACCTATGGTACACTCAAATATATGACTATATCTTTTAATCAATAATACCATCTAGCCTATCTAAATATGTGAAACAATATTTTTTTCAATGCGCTACTTGATACGTCATCATAGCTAATGTTCTCTTCAAATACGGGTTTGATGGAATCTTAATATGATTCCCCAAATCCCATGAGTCTACCAAAGCTATCCAAGAATTCCAAGATGACATATTTGGTAAAAATTTTAGTGGAATATCTCTTACTAAGAATGTCTTAAAGATGGGATATTATTGGCCTACAATTACTAATTGTTGTACATATGTTGAGAAAATACATTAAATTTAAACAAAATTCCAATCTTACTTACATTCCCAGTCAATATTTATAACCTACTCAATATATATGGTCTTTCTCACAACTAGGATGTGACCTCATTGGCTTCATCAAACCTCATTCATCATAAAGACATCACTCTATCATTACTTATCCTTAATATTTAACTAAATGGGGAGAGGATATTCCTGTGCTCTCAACTAAAGTATATTAAATTTTCAATTTCATCTATCAACATATCATATGTCACTTCGACATCCCCCACAATATTATCATTAATAATGGAAAGTATTTCAAAAACAAGGAAATCAAGAAATTATGTCACACTTTCAACATCAAACAAATATTTTCATCACCTTACTATAAACAAGAAAATGGACAAGCGGAAGATTATAAAAAAAACTCAATAAAATCCTAATTAAAAGTTTTGATCAAGCAGGTAGGAATTGGTGTCTTCAAATTCCATTTTCTCTCTTGGATTATCGAACTAGCATCTAGACTCCTATAGGTGCTAGGCCCTCCTCTTTAGTATATGGATATGAGGTAGTTCTACCCCTTGAAATTCAAATCCCATCCCTTTGTGTATCCCTCAAATATTTTATCCTTAATGAGGATCATTGTTAAGAATTCCCAGTCTAACTTGAATTGTTAGATGAATTGTTCTTATCATCTGTCGAACATCATGATGTATATCAATAAAGCATCAAACGATAATATAAAAAACATGTCGATGAACTTGAATTTGACATTAGTGATCGTGTTCTTAAATAGAATCAAAATGTCACTACCCTAGAAAGGCGTAAACATGTAAAGTTTTCCCCTAACTAGATAATTTCATATGTCATCACTCACAAGTATGGGTCAAGAGTGTATTGTTTCACCTCCCTCAATTATAAACTTGAAAATGAACCTCTAAATTTCTTGCACTTGTGGCCTTTCTATTGTTAACATATGTAATGTCATAAATTTATTCACATAGATGATCTTTATCCGCTACTATCTTGTCATTTGCTAACGTAATGATGTGGAAGCACATGTTCCTCCGTCAACATCCTATATCACAACCTTAAAGATAAGAACCACTGATTTTTTCATCACATCTTTCACATAGACAAGTTCCTCCTTAGTAGGAATCCCGCAATAATTACTCCCATCTTTCCCTTACCTAATAATTGAAACATATATTAAGGGGTCACATGTGTAGTTTGTACATGAGTTTTATCTCCTCCTCAAATGGTCTACTAAGCCTATCCTCATGTTAAAAATAAAGTAAAAATAATACATTTGGATGCTTCCTATAAAAAATATGTAGAATAATCCCTCGAAGGATAACTATTAATCATATTATAAAAATACAAACTGATCCCTTAAAGAAACAAGTGGTAATCAAATAAATATAGACCGATCCTGCGAAGGATGACTATCTCTCAAAATCAAAATCGTAGACCACTCCCTCAAAGGATGGTTACCCATATCATTACAAAAAGCCTTCCCAAATTTATCATCCTTTGTGTCATGAGATATTTCATAAGAATCCTAGCAAAGGTTCCTACATTGATAAACTTTCCCATCAATAAAGAAAACATCCTACATTGATTAGTTTTTGCATTAAAATTATAGCTTCAGTATAATCCTACAATCCATCAAAAGGAGAATCCACTCCCCCCCTACAAACTAGACTTTAACCCTTCCCATGTTATAATAAGGTTCATAAGTTCATTCCTATTTGCATCCATGATCTTACATTTGACTAATTAATGTTAGTTATAAACTAACATTTTTATAAGGCCTCAAGTGTACTGTCACACATATTTAATTTACCATAATATCACATATGCATAGAATCTAGTCCAAAAAAAACATTTTAAATTTAGTCTTTACCAATATTAAAGTACATATTGAAACATACATTAAGATCGTTGTGCCATATCGATATCAAGAATCACCTAAAAAATCATATAAAATGTATATAAACAATTCAAATTTCATCAACAAAATCATATATAACTTCAATATCAAGATAAATAGATAGCACATGAGTCCAAAATATAAACTATATATATTATCAAATGTTTGTACAAAATTCCATCAAAGGGATGATATACAAAATAATCTATATCTAATTCATATACAAAACCTACAAACTATGTGGTAAAATTAGAATCTGACACTCGTTCACCAACCTGACCTCTTATAGCTCCTCCATCTGGTGCCAAATATATTTGTGGTTGTGTAACAGTACTAGTTATCAACAAGGTAGGATGACGAGTTTATCTTCAATGATTTGATCTATGCTCCACCTAATGAGGAACACTAGGTAGGTGCTATGTCACAGAGTGCTCATAGTATCTCATATCCTTTCCCAATGCTTGATACTGCTCAATGATCACAAAATAAGAGCCCTATATATCCTCTTATCACTCGCAATGATGCCATAGGTTCCAATGTGTTCCTTGCACTCACCCCTTCTCCTTGGGAAACACTCTTGACAGCCTCTAAAGCTGACCTTAAATTTCCATACTCTAGTTTCAATGCCTCCTTCTACCGGCACTATCTATCTTGCTACTAAAGATAGGTATCACACTCTAAGATTTCCTGGCCACTCTCTTGATGCCTATCCATCTACAATTACAAACTTTCATGAGATTCTTGTAACTTGGCTAGCTCATCCAAACCATCACCATCCTCCTCCTCATATCCACCACTCTTCCACCTCTCCACTCTATCTCCAAGAGTAGCCCAGTTCTGTGTCCACCAATAATTGAATCCCTCCACCAACACCACATCATCCACATCCACCACCTTTGAATCTACTTCCTCCTCAACTTGTGCCCCCTCATATACTATTGGCATGTGTAAATCTCTCTTTGAATCATCTCACCTATATACTACTAGCTCACCAAGAATTTTTTATGGAATAATGAATTTCCATGACACCTAAGGAAAATCAACTACCTCAAAAATATCCAACCTCGACCCCCATATCTACCACACCCTCGTTATCCACACCAACTCCATATCCATCCTTGACCATGCAGATTACCTCACATAAGGTCTCCAAACTACATAATATATGTATAAAGTATGGAGTTTATCCACATAATAGGCCTGATATCTCTAAACCTCGTCCTCTATCATCAAATTAAACCTCCATCTCATGAACCCTACTAAGTACTCCACTAGGAATCTGAATCTCTAAGATAGGCTTGGTGGCCTCAAGATAACTATATGCTCGACTACCCAACAATGCAGTAAGAACCCCACATCTAACCCATATATCCTCCCTTTCATAAACATCCAAATATCATGGTAAATCTAATCCAATAATGGATAACCCCATGCATACATAGTCAAATACTCCATAATCTCTATAAAAACACTTGAAATCGTACAAGGAAATATTCCACCTCTTGAATCTGGCAGTTCATAACATGATACCGCCAACATAACAAATGAAATAAACTAGTTACGTGACATATCTTCATCATAATAAGTATTAATGTGAAAACCCCATGTGATGTATCCAATATATGTTCCCTCATCAAGTTCCATATAGCTACCTCATAGTCTCAACACATGCCTCTGAGGTGATAGGTACTATATGTTCACCCAGAATAGGAAGTCTCAGGATACAGTAAACATGCTCCAATATAATGGTCATCTCACCAGTATGTATCGAAAATGTCCTGATTCACGGATCCGATCTATCATTTGAAAGTATCATCAACCCTGCATCCCAAGTAATACACAAGTAGTGCTAGAATACTCCTAATCCTAGAGCTATCAAGTGACAACTCTACACTGGTAAAATTGGATTGAATCCTCTCTATCATCTCTAAGACCTTGTCATAGAGATAAAGGGTATCTCTCTCCTATAAAACACACACAAAACATATATTATTCAAAACCATAATTAAAAATCAAACCAATCACTGGAGATTTCTAATGGATGACACTTGCACTAAAGCAATCGACGACGATCCACCTGATCAGGCATTCCCACACTAAAACATAAAAAAAGCAATAAAAAATAAAATAAAATTACTAAAACAAACAAAAATTTAAAGCTACTTACCTCTCTCCTCATGCGCTTACTCTTCTTGTCACTGCCACTTGCCTCCATCTCTCAAGAAACCTCAAAAACACTTACTTAGAACTATTGAATCACACCAAGACATGTCGTAAATGAAATATTTGCATGGCTACCGTATATTTTGTAATTTACTTTATTAGAATCGCTAGCAAACCTAAATCACCGGTGATTTCTTCCCCCAAACAATGCCAATCCATAATCACCATCAATTTCAACCCTATTTACACGTCTTATTTATTTTGGTCACCTAGACCTTGATTATCACAATGCAACCTCACTAAAATCTTCATGCCTTTCCTTTGATCCTTAGCATGTTGTCAAAACTTTTTTTTTACCATACATTAAGTTTTTCATACCCTTATGATGTTTTCTTTGACCCTTTGGTCCTATGGCTTCACACATCCCTATGAGAGTGATCCCTTTAGATCATCTGTATGTAGTCATCTTCCCAAAAAATGCGTATGTCATTGTTCCACATTATCGTAGCCTTTTAGAGGTTATATAATGTCCCTGACTAAGTGTTCCCAAGATTACTATTATCTCTAAAAAGTCCTCAAGCATGGCCATTTAAGAATAAAACAAACAACCGAAAGCATCTTAAATAAAACCTACCTAAACAAATAACCTATCACAAATCAAATGACCAACATAGTTGCTCATTGGATTGAGTGGGGAACAACATCCTTATCATAAAACTGGGGCACCCTTATGCTTGTATTTTTCCCCCAACCTATGATTATAGACAACTCATCAAAAAGGGGAAAATGTAGATACCTCATTTTTATCCCTAGGTGACCTAACACACATTAATCACATTAATCATAATTATCAATATCATCAGCATCCTAATTAATCTTTAAAAATATTATCGTACACTCTCATTTACCCACGTAAGTCTCATTTACCATACCCTAACCTCTCACAACCCAAATCAGTAACCTCCCACTGCTCACATAATAACCTAAAACATAAGATGATAAGTTGTTCTAAACATTTTCCATCTTCCTTTATTGGTTTGAAACCTCTAGGGACAAATCAAAATATATCCCTGATAACCAGTGATTGTTGTAGTCATCATAGATTCTATTTAGTTATCCACATCATCCATTTCAAAACTAGTCAAAGTATGTGTATGAGGATGAACTGTTGCACCTATGAGTAATTCCATTACACTCAAAATCACCAGCCTGCTGATACCAAAGCCTTGGAAATATTCATTAGATCAACTAGCCATTCCCTTGGGATCTTTACCACCTTGATAACAATTATCAAGGTTAGTAAAGTATTTCCGATCCACATCAAGCTTTTTTTTGTTTTCATTATAGGTAGAAATATATCATCTACTTCATCTTACATAGCCTTCTCCAATTTCTTCACACATTCAGTCACTTATCCAAAATGTAGAATATCTATAGTTTAAACAAGGATCACTATCGATCCCCAATCATGATCGATCGGTCCCCCAAACTTGGTTTCCTTCATTTCCTCCTAAACAACCCAAATTCCTATTTTCATAATCTTACATGTTCCTAGATCCCTTATAGTCTACTTCATCATTGTTAAATTTATTTTTCATCAATCAATTTCTATTTTACCAAGTTTTTTTTCAAAGTAAGCGTTTTCTACTTGATCGTCATAGACCAATATTCATAGCATCTTCTTTCATATTTTTCCTAAAAACACATACAAATTTCTATATCCTAAGTTTCATATACGTCTAGAATCCTCATAGTCCACCTTGGCATTGTTAATTCCTAAATATAATTTAATTATTTTCTATTTGATCTATCTTTTATCAAAATAATGATTTTGTCTCTAATAGTCGTTGATCCCTGTGTTTTTCAATCATTTCTAGCATATAACATACTTTCAACAATATTTTTTATATAATTAGTTCCTTGAAAGATGGATGTTCTATAGATGATTTTTCTATGTCCTTCACACCCAATCATCGACATATATAATCTCTCAATCCTCTAGCTATTGTTCATGTGAGAACATTTTGACATTGTCAACAAATTCAGTCTTTGCACCATCGCACTCACACAAAACATTAAGGATATCAAGGATCATATAGAAATCATACAAGAAGAAAAATAATCTATTGAAGATTTTTGGTACAACTCCTTTACGGATTTTGATCTTGTTAGTACCCTATCATGGGTCACATATTACTCCAAATAGGATCTTCCATTTACCTTTAATTATAAAGTAATCATTATTATCAGTTAGCTTGTCATTAATAAAAACCACTTGATTGTATCATATGAGTTGACACCATTTGAGGAAGTCCTCTAAATTCTTGGGATCAGGTTTTATCAAGCAACTCATTATCATCTTTATATAATATATTTTCTATTATCTTCATACATAGGGATTTTAACTTGGTGATAGGAGGATCCTCTCTTATTTATTGTAGTATTGATCATGTTGACATTAAAATTATTGGTGTAGGTATCAGTAAATCCTACTCATTTGAGTTTCTGGTATTTTCTGTATTTACAAAACCTAACATAAAAACATGATAAACAACAACATAGGTCAATCTGATAAAGAGGTTATAAGGTTGGTAATAAGGAAAAAGAGTGTTTCATAATCTTTAGTCCACTCTAGCTTGGTATAATATTGGAGGAGAATATTAATGACATGGGTTTGATAGGTAAACCTAGTGACAAATCATTTAATTTCTCTAAGTTTCTAGAGAAAAATAAGTATGTCAGCTATGGAGGATGGTCGTACCATGTCAAGGATAACTTTGATATTTACAATGTCAACATCAATACCATGCTTAGACACCACGAATCATAGTATATTTCCTCGTGTAACTCTTAATATGCACATTATATGGGTTATGTGAACCTTATATTTGTGAAGGCATGCTAATGAAATGATTGATTTATGTGTGTGATCATCATTACGTTAGGATTTTATGAGTATATCATCAACATAGACTATGACGAATTTTTGTATAAGGTCATGGATCATTGATATATTGCACCCATATTATTTAATCCGAAGGGCATGTTTACGTAAAAAATATGTGCATCCTTCCTTAGTGAAGGTAGTTTGTGTTGATCTTAAGGAGAAATCTAAATTTTGTTATATCTTGAGAACCCATCTATAAGAAATAACATTCATATCCCACCGACGTGTCGATGATGGTGTCAATGCAGGGTAATGGAAATTTATCCTTCAGAAAATTAAGGTTGATATTTCAAAATTACATGTAGACACAGATAACTAAGTTAGGATTCTTACAAACTATAATGATATCAGATACCCATTCAAAATAGTCCACTGTATGAATGCATTTCATGTCTAAGAGTTTGATGATCTACTTATAAAATAGGTCATTGATTTTGGGAGGGAAATTTTTTATCTTTTACCAAATTGGTGCGGTGTCTAGATAAGTAATGTCGTTATAAGAGACAATTTATGGATCAATACAAAGCATGTCAGCATATATTCATGTGAACACCTCCTTATATTTTTGTAATATTTCTATGTGACGTTGACGTAGGTGAGGAAAAAAGTCACCAAATATGACTACATTTGTGGGGTCGCCATCAAGTTGTATAGTAATGGTTGATTTGGCCAACATAACATTGTCATATTTGAAATAATATGAGGCCTTGGGTAATATGGGTACTTTGTTCTGGCTAGGATCAATAGTAGTGACAAAATTGTCAAATTATATAGGTTTCGTATAGATTTTTCTGAGCTTGTGATGACTTTGAAGGATTTTATCATCTTAGCAATATAGAATTTATAAAATAGTCTCATCATTGGTGATGGTAGGGAGAGGTTATGTTATTCTACGTATATTTCTAGGCCTACGTGTCATGTATTGTCTCTATGTTGCCTAGAGTTGGTCTTTCGTACATCTAATACCCTAGCATATAAGGTGACCTATTTAGGTGCACTATCAACAAAGGCCATGCTAAGAGCACCAGTTCTAGTATTGAGTGTAGAGGTTCCCTTAGAAGATAGTGTAGGTGATGGGTCTATTATGGGAGTGTGATACAAAACAAAGTTAGATACGTTTTCAATAATCCAAGGAGTATTGTGGACATGAGGATTAGTGGGAGGAAAATATGGAAGCATTTTCTCCTCATCCTCATTGTTGCTAATTTCATAGATATGTCATTTGTGTTTGATTCAAGAAAAGGGGGTTACATCTAACCTAGGTAACATGGGTAGTGTAATACTTTCAGGTGTCTAGAATCAACTTGTGAACTTATGTAATCTTCCTTTAACTTAATCCATTTCCCTTTAAGCTCAGGTTATCACTGAATCAAAACACCCTTAAATTTGTACAAGTATGTGTGCTTGAGCTCACGGTGTGAATGGGTAACATGGGTGCTTTCTCTAAGTTGTGGGACTTGATACTTGAGATAGACCTCCAGAGAAAGTTGGTTCTTATGCCTAAACTACCTGCCACAATCTACTTTAATGAAGGAAAAAATATTTTATCCTAATCTAACATTTCTGAGGGACTAGGGAGAGAGAGTGCATGAAAGTAAATCCTACACTAATAGAGGTGATACACTAGAAAAGGAGGGAATGATAATATCTTTCCAATGTGTGAAAAATGGAAGGAAAGTGCATACTAGAGAGGGTGATAACAGTTCTCCACAGTCTAGCAAATGCATTAACAAAAATATTTCATACACACACAATGATAATGAATCCCTGCAAGAGCATAAAATAGACACAATATATCTGCAATAAGATTGAAGAGGCAAGAATAATTCAAACAACACAGCAAGGGAAGATACATCCACAAACTTGCATCTATTAGTTCATGATATACATAGTTCAGTATATTACAAAGTAAATGTTAGTGCAAAATCACAGCACCCATGAATGTCTGCAACTTGATGGTTTGAGATCCTCAGTGTGACTACACAACATGGAGAATATCTCAAAGTGTGGGACTTTTTGAGTCAAGAGAGCTCTCAAGATGAAGGTTGAATCCTATTCCTCTATTCAGGTGCACATGTTCAGATTACAGAGGGTCATTCTAAATCCTACTCTAATTTTCCAAGGAGACAGAGTTAAGGAGATGTAATAACTAAAACCTAATCTAACAGAGGTGATGCACCAAAGGAATGCTGAAAATTTGCATTTCCTTTAAACACAAACATTTAAAATGTGAAACAATATCCATGCACAGATGACCAAGATTGCAATGAGGGATCAGGGAGAAGCAATAAAAACATAAGAGAGGGTTGAAATCATCTACGGACTTATCTTATTTCTCCAATAATCGATACAGTACATTATAGTAGCCAAGAGGTAGAAATCACATTACAATTTGGATGGAGGGGTTCAAGGCTTCACGAATTCACCTGCAGAGTAGAGAAAAAGAGAGGGCAAAAAGTAAGAATGTCCAACCCTTTACAATGAGCCAAGCTCTTACCTTTATAGATGAAGCAAAGAGAGGAGAATAAAAGAGGTGAGAAATCTGATTTGGAAGCTCAAATACCATCCATCGATGCCCGTGAAAATCCTCCCACAATCTGTCAAATTTTCCTCTCCATGTTTTTGTAGCGTGTTGAAGAAGGAAGAATGGTGGATCAAATCGAATTTGATCTAGTTGTTGAAGTAATCAGATCGTACATTAATGGCATGAAAGACAATTTCCTATTTTTCACCTAGAAAACCTTATTAAAATTAAAGTTTCAGGCATCCACGACATAGATGAGGTCAAGAAATTTCCAATGGTACCAATTTTGTTGAATTTCGAGAACTTGATCAAAATATATGCCCATTTGAATACTTGAATTGAATCCATACAAAAATGGCAAAAGACTAGTTTAGCAAAATGGATCCATGGGATTGAAATTCACCTTACACATTTTGCAAAAAAATGTAAAAAAATGTAAAAAATGCCCCACAGCCCTGCAAGCCCGTAATTCAGTTTTTCCCAAAATTCATCTCTGGGCCTGCCAGCTCGCATTTTCCACTTGGGCGAAAAATCTTTCCTAGGCCTGTCGGCCCGCTTTTGACAAAAAATCCTTCCAAGGCCCGCCTCCTCGCATGTAATTTAAGCATGACACGTGGCTTCTATAGGATTCGGTTGAGGTGCAGATTAATTTTATACTTTACACATTTTTGAAACAAAATTCAAAAAAATCAAATTGCCTCCAGCGATCCACCTTCCCGCTTTGTCTTGAAACATGGCCACATGTCCCTTTTGTTTAGCATGGGCATATGTCTGATCCTAGACACGTGGAGGCTTAGCACACATTTAGGACCTTAACCTAGATTTTACCTTTGAAGTTGTGCAGATGAGGCATGTGGAGGCTTCTGCTGACCCTTCTATACTTAGTTGATTTCAGTGGCTAGCTCTATACCCTTTTTGACTTTTGGACATGTGGTGAGCCTGTGCTTGTTTGGAACTAGCCTTTAGGTCTGACCTTTGAAGATGCATTGATTGGACACGTGGAGGCCTTCGTTGTCTCTTCTTTCCTTAGCCAATTCAATGTATGTCTTTTCCCCCATTTGGGACTTGGGACATGTGGAAGCCTCGCGCTCATTTGAGTCTCTACTTTAGGCTACGCCTTTGAAGTTGCTCCGATGAGACACATGGCTCCTTCCACATGTCATCTCTGTTTCTTTCTTAGCTGATTTGGGCCTAGTGCTTTTATCGGTCCCTAGCTACATGGTGGGCTGGCACATGTTTGAGTCTCTGCCTTGGGCTTCAAATTTGAATTTTCACTGATGAGACACGTGGTGTCATCCACTAGCCTGAGACTTTGTATATTTTTGGGACTTGGGACACGTGGAATCTTGGCACTTGTTTGAGTCTCTACCTTTGGCTTTGACCCCTGAAGGTATGCCATTAAGACACATGGCACCTTCCATCAACACTCTTATACTTAACCGATTTGGGCCCGCTCTATCCCATTTTTTTACTCTGACCACGTGGCTAACCCACGCTCATTTGGGAACCCACCCTTGATTCTTTCTTTGAAATTGATCCAAGATGACATGTGGAGAATTCCACTGGATGATCTATACTTAACTGATTTGGGGTCGGTTCAAATTTCGGGCTCTAACCACATGGTGAGTTGGTGCTAGTTTAGGGTCCTTCTTTGGGCTACGCCTTTTGGATTTGTGTTGTTGAGACATGTGGAGGATTTTGGTGGTTCTCCTTTCCTTAGCCGATTCAATATCTTGTTCTGCCCCCTTTTCAAAATTTTCAACGGTTGACTCTCCTCCTCCATTTTCAAGTCCCACCTAAAACTTGACTATTGGATTTGAATATGATCTCACAGGATAGAGCCAACCCTTAGGTATTCTTCTATCTGGGATCATGTTTGATTACTTTTTTTGTGGGGGAAAAACTGGGATAACAGTTTGGCGACTCTTAGGGACATCTTCCTGCCAGATGAAGAGACCAGTAGCCTTGGAAGTATCCATTAGGCATGGAGTCTACTGGTAATTTCAACTCTGGTCTGCAACTGCCTTCTACTACATGCACTCCTACCTTTGCAAGAAAATTTTGGATTCAATATTTGTGAGAGTAGAGAGTTTTCTGAAACCTAGAAAATTTTCCCTCATTTGATTTTCTGTAAACCTGATCTGTTGGACTGTAATTAAAACATCCAGACCTACTCCAATATGGATACTCTACAGATTTAATTTCTTGTGGCCATAAGTCTTTTCCATGAATGAGATGAACTGTATACAAGCATACACCAGAAGTAATAAAGCATGTGCACCAGCACTTAGGGAAATTGAAACCTAAACTATAACAAGACAATGTGCATATGCACTCAGAGGAATAAAACCTACTGCTACCCTACACTAACGAAAGAGACAAGTAATTTCAAACAAAACATGATACCAGTAATGTAAATTAGCTGCCCCTTCTTAAATTTTGCAGCCATGAAGATGATTTTACACTTAATTTGGTTGTTGGTCTGAGCGAAAAATAGACAATAGGCCAATCCTCCACCCAAATCATCAAGGTATCAACTAGAAACAAAACAAATACCTCTTTTAGTTGCTCTGCATTTGGATTGAAGAGGCATTGCATCTGATCATTGGTTCTTTGAGGCTCTCCCTCATGCTTAGAAGCAAGCATGATTGGTTTTGGCTTCTCCCCTGGCTCCAATGAAGCCAAGTATCTGATTGGGAAAGGTTTGGTCCTTTGAATGTGCCTATTTCTATGATATTTAACTCCAAAAATGAAGTCTTCTTGTGGACCTCCTTGGATGGATGGTGTGATAGGGATGGTGACATCCTCTTTCTCTTTTCCTTCCTTTGTAGTAGGTGTGGCTTTTGGAAGATCAAAATATTCCAACTTTGATTCAAGAGGCATGTTGCAAACTATATGTTGTGCTTGTATGTTCTCTTCTATGACAGCATGTCCTTGTGGTTGAATGATGAATGATGGAGGAGAAAAGATTATAATTTCAACTGGCTCCTCCTTATGAAAACATTCTTTTGACTCTAATAGGAAATCAAAATTTTTACTGTCCTACTGTAGCAAGGTCTCTCCCTCTTGCATAGTGATCTAAAAACCTTCATTATTTTCACCATATGAAGCTTCATCTTCAAACATGAAGCTAGTGAGTTCAAACTCTTCCAAAAAATAAGAATTTTGGAGAGGTTGAATGGGATAGGGGTTTGTAATCACTTTTGCAACCAGCTTATGATCCAGTGCCTTTGAATCTATCTTGGTCACCTCCATATGCACCTCTTCAGCTAGACGTGGCACTGATTGTTCTTCTTCCTTCATGGAGTCATCAATAAAATAAGGCCCTTCAAATGAAAGAAAAAAATCTTCAATGATGTTTTCTTCATCAAGTGGCTTCAACTTTGATTTGATCTCTTCCATATGCTCCTCCTCAATGGTACTTGGAGCTGGTTGTTCTTCCTATATCTTAACTAGTTGTGCAGCTTGGATTGGATCAACATTCTCTTCAGACAAAGTGCCATTATGGACACTACATTCAGAGCCAACAAATATTTGATCTTCTCCTTCTCCTTCTTGTTCTTCTTCTAATGCAAACTCAACCTTAGCCACCACTAGATCTTTAACATTGACCTCTTCTTTTTGCTTAACCATCAAGGGAATCTTTGTAAACCCAAATATGGCAGTCATACTCTTCAGATTTTCTATTATTTCTTCTCTGTTGGGTTCCTCTTCTTACTGCCCTTGGCTGGTTGTCTGATTTTCATCTTAGTAACTTGGATTTGGGGATGCAAGAGGAGGGGTAGGTTAGGATTCAACCATTTTTGCTACTTTTTGTGGTGGAGAGGGAAGTGGAACTATTATCCAAAATTCACCCTCAAGGTAATTTTGATAACATGCATCAAATTCTTTAGTCCCAGGCAAATAGATTGAGTCAGGGCAAAAAAAAAAATTCATGTTTCTAGGGTCCCCTCATATTTTTATAACTCCCCTGTCCAAGTAGAAGAGAGCAAGTTCTGAGAAAATGTGAAAAAATTTGCAAAAACAAGCTCGAGCCAGGAAAAATCACGAAAAATGGCTAAGTCCCAGTCCTCGCAGCATTTGGGATAGTTGGGACAAAAGGGCGCGGATCGGCCCACTAGACGGCCCAAATAGCAACTGGGACATCTGGGACAAAAGTAGGCGGCAGGCGCGAAACACCGGTTCGACCGAGAGGAAAAATTGGCTAACTGCTAAGAGGGTCGCCTTTGGGACAAGCGGGCCAAAAGGCGCGAACCGGCTGAACCAGGCGAAATCAGCACAAACAGTCTGAAACAAAGTGGGACAAGCGGGCCCAAAAGTACGCGAACCGGCCGGATCAGCTGAAATGAGAAATTTCAGTCAGGGACGCGCGGGCAAAAGTACGTGAACCGGCCGGATCGGTCGAATTTGTCCCAGACAGTCCAAAAGCAAATGGGACGCGCAGGCCAAAAGTACGTGAACCGGCCGGTTCGGCCGAAATGGGAAATTTCAGCACTATGCTAAATGGGACAGAGGGATGCGTGGGACGCGAAAAGCCGAAACGGCCGAAGGAAGAGGAGAAAAGTCAACATTTGACCCGTGGAACTTCAAACGGCCATAACTTTTGACTCCGAACTCCGATTTTCACAAAATTGGACTTTCTGGAATGAGCACGACTTCCTCTACGCCACAGAAACTGGATTTTTTATTTTTAATGAGGGTAGATATGTTTAAATAAAAGAAACATATTCGGCTCCAGTCAGTCAAGGCTCATTCCCGTCAAATGACAGAAAACGCCTGCCAGACCCAAAATTGCTGCCCACACTCAGAAGGCCATAACTTTTGCATTTCTCAACGAAATCACACAAAATTGGTATCGTTGGAATCGTGGTTCCGAGCCCAATGCACAAAAATCAAGAAATTCTAGATTTGATCAAAAATTGATTGAGATTTTTGAGGAAACGTGGCCAGGTTGAGAACAGTGTTTTATTTGGTAGCTGGGAGTGCAATTAAGAGACATGGCCATCATTCTTTCTCTACTGCAGCACATGGGATAGTATGGGGAGCCTTTTACAAGTAATGTATAACCATTCCACTTAATTTAATGCCTCTTACAGGTGGTTGAAGGATAGATTTTGGGATTTCCACTTTCCCTTCTCTTCTCCTTCTCATTTTTTCTATAAATTGGAGTGTTGGGCTCATTGTAAAAGTGAGAGTTTTTGGGTAACAAAGCTCTATCAAAATTGCTTTGTGAAGCCAGCGTGTTGCAGGCCCTTGTAGTGGACTCCTTGCATGGTGATCCAGGCCCTTATCTTGTAATAGATTGAACTGTGCATATCATGAAGCAATAAAATATCAGTTTGTGGATATATCTTCCCCTGCTATGTTTCCTTGCATTCTCCTTGCCCCTTTAATCTTTCTACAAGTATATTGTGTCTATTTATTATGTTCTTGTAGGAATTCATTATCATTGTGTGTGCTTGGAATATTGCTATAAATGCATTTTGCTGGATTATGGTGAACTGTCATCACCTCTTCTAGTGTGCACTTTGCCTCTGTATTTCACACATTTGGAGATTACTCTCACACCCTCTTTTACTGGTGTATCATCACTTTAGTGTAGGCTTTCATTTTATGCATTCTCTCTCTCTGGTCCCTTGGAATTTTAGGTTAGAATAGCTAGTTTCTCCTGCATTAGAGTAGATTGTGGAAGGTAGTTTAAGAGCAAGAACCAGCTTTCTCTGGAGGTCTATCTCAAGTAGCAAGTCCCACAACTTGGAGATAGTACCCATGTTATCCAATCACACTGGATGCTTAGAGTGATCAAACTAGAAATCTGATCAACATCCAGGGGTGCTGTGATTCGGTGATAACAGGAACTTCTTGTTTATTTGGAGGGAATAACTTCTTGGGTGGGAAAAGTGTTGAAAAATTAAGATGCTATGGAAGATTAGGAGATGGAGAAGGGAAATCAACACTTGGGGTAGCAAGTGAGGGGCTTGAATCTTGACCATGCTAAAATGAAGGACAAGGAGCTGGTTATTGACTTACCCATTGTCAAGGTTGTCTTGCACTTTACTCATATGCCTCAATATCCTCAATCCAATGTGCAATATGAGGCAACATTTCAACCATGAAGTCAATATTCTCTTGAGGGTAGTAATGCCTTGGCATAGGGCTGGCCCATGGACAAGGTTCCCTATAGCCAATTATGAACACTTTCATCTAAGATGTGGTCCTTGATTGTACCATGCGTGCCTCCAAAGGCCGAATCTCCTTCTACAAATCACCATCCTCCATGTAGCTATTACCATTGTATGCATTTCCTTATTCTTGATAAGCTTCATGGCCAAAATGGTTTTGACCCTGCTCATATGGGTAAGCATAATGGTTCTAGATCTGATCATAATGCTGATATGGAGGAGTTGGGAAATACATTAGACGTAGAATGCATTGCTGTAAGTGTGAATTCCATGAGGGGAATGAAGTCATGATTGCATGACTTCATGGGATGGGAGAAACTGAAAGATATAGAAAGAAAGATGAATGAAGATGGGTGGAAATGGATGGAAAAGGTCTGTAACTCAGATAATGGGTTGTTGACCAGATGTAGTCGCCAGATGTGCTTTGCATGTGCCTCAAAATATTGAATCCTAATAGAAACACATGAACCTGCTAAGATGAAGTGGTAAGGTGCTTCAGACGTGTCCCACCGGTCATACCAAAACTATTAGTGCAAAATCAAAACACCCCTGAGTGTCTACAACTTGATGGGTTGAGATCGTTAATGTGACTACACAACATGGAGCATATCTTAAAGTGTGGGAATTTATGAGTCGAAAGAGCTCTCTGGATGAAGGTCGACTCCTATTCCTTTGTTCAAGTGCACATGTTCAGGTTATAAAAGGGTCATTCTAAATCCTACTCCTATTTTCCAAGGAGACAGAGTTAAGTGGATGTAAGAATTAAAACCTAATCTAATAGAGGTTATGCACCGAAAGAATCCTAAACATTTACATTGATTTTAAACATAAACCATTAAAATGTGAAACAACATCCATGTGCAAATGACCAAGATTACAATGAGGGATCAAGGAGAAGCAATCAAACATAAGAGAGGGTTGAAATCATCCACGGACTTATCCTGTTGCTCAAGGAATTGATACAATACATTACAACAGCTAAGAGGTAGAAATCACATTACAATTTGGATAGAGGGGTTCGAGGCTCCATGAATTCACCTATAGATCAGAGAAAAATAGAGGGTACAAAGCAGGAATGTCTAACCCTTTACAATGAGCCAAGATCTTACCTTTATAGATGAAGCAAAAAGAGGAGAAGAAAAGAGGTGTGAAATCTGATTTGGAAGCTCAACTACCAGCCATCAATGCCCTTGCAAATCCACCAAAAATCTATCAAGTGTGCATCTCCATGTTTTTTTAGCATGTTGAAGAAGGAAGAATTTGATGGATCAAATTGAATTTGATCTAGTTGAAGCAATCAGATCGTACATTAATGGAATAAAACACAGTTTCCTATTTTTCACCCAAAAAACCTTGTTAAAATTAAAGTTTCAAGCTTCCATTGCATAGACGAGGTTGATAAATTTCCCATGGTACCAATTTTGTTGAATTTCAACCTCTCGATCGAAAGATATGCCCATTTGAATACTTGAATTGAATCCGTACAAAAATGGCAAAAACCTAGTTTAGAAAAATGGATCTGTGGGCCCGAAATTCACTTTGCGCCTTTTAAACAAAATTTAAAAAAATGCAAAAAATGTCCCATAGCCCCACAAGCCCAGAATTCACTTTTGCCCAAAAGTCATCTCCGGGCCCGCTGGCTTGCATTTTCCACATGGATGAAAAATATTCCCTAGGCCCGCCAACCCGCTTTTGGCAAGAAAACCTTCCAAGGCCCATCTCTCCACATGTATTTTAGGCCTAACACATGGATTATTTGGGCATTGTCATAGCTGTGACTTACTTTTATACTTTAAGCCTTTTCGAAACAAAATCCAAAAAAAATCAAACTGCCTCAGGTGACCCACCTTCCTGCTTTGTCTTGAAACATGGCCACATGTCCATTTTTTTTGGTAGGGGCATATGTTTGATCTTGGACACATGGAGGATCAACGCACTTTTGGGACCTACCCCCAGATTTTACCTTTGAAGTTACACGGACAAGGCACGTGGAGGCTTCCATTAACCCTTCTATACTTAGTCAATTTAAACATCCAGCTCTGTCCCCTTTTTAACTTTTGGACACATGGCAAGCTTGCACTTGTTTATAACTAGCCTTTGGGTATGACCTTTGAAGATGCGCCGATTGGACACATGGAGGCCTCTGTTGCCTCTTCTTTCCATAGTCAATTCAATGGCCATATTTTCCTCCATTTTAGACTTGGGACACGTGGAAGCCTCGCGCTCATTTGAGTCTCTGATTTGGGCCATCCCTTTGAAGTTGCGCTGATGATACACGTGGCTCCTTCTATAGCTTAGCTCTGTTTCTTTCATACTTAGCTGATTTGGGCCTACTACCTTTCTCGGTCCCTAACTACATGGTGGGTTGGTACATGTTTGAGTCTCCACCTTGGGCTTCGACTTTGAATTTGCATCGATGAGACACGTGGTGCCATCCATTGGCCTAATACTTTTCAACTTCTGACTATATCTTTTTCGGACCTGGGACACATAGAGGCTTAGTAATTATTTGAGTCTCCACCTTTGGCTTCAACCCCTAAAGGTGTGCCATTGAGACATGTGGCACCTTCCACCGATACTCTTATACTTAACTGATTTAGACCCTCTATGTCCCCCTTTTTTTACTTGGACCACGTGGTGATCCTATGCTCATTTGGGAACCTACTCTTTGGACCCAACCTTGGTGTTGCACCGATGAGACATGTGGAGGCCTTTTGTAACCCTCCTCTACTTAGCCAATTCAGGGCCTTGAGTGAACACTACCTCATCAGGTTCTGGGACACCTGGAGATCTGGCACTAGTGTGAGTCTCCGCCTTGGGCTCTCACTTTTAAAATGTGCCGAGCTAACACGCGGCTCCTTCTGCTCATTTGGAATTTTCAATGGCTAACTCTATCTCCTTGGAAAATTAGAGTAGGATTTAGAACAACCCCTTGCAATCCAAACATATGCAGCTGAACAAACGAGTAGGATCCGACCTTCATCTGGAGATCTCTCTCGACTTCGCAAAGTCCCACATTTTGAGATATGCTCCATATTGTGCAGTCACACTGAGGATCTCAACCCATCAAGTTGTAGACATTCAGGGTTGCTGTGATTTTACACTAACAGTAAAGGTCTGGATCACCATATAAGGAGTCCACTATAAGGGCCTATAGCACATTGGCTTCATAAAACCAAAATGACAGAGTTTTTCTACTTACAAAAAATCATCTCTTTACAATGAGCCCAATACATTAATTTATAGAATTTTGAGAGGTGACAGAGAGGGAGAGATGAAAATCCTAAAAATTTACTTCCCACAAATTGCAAGAGGTAATCGATGAAGTGAAATGATGGTATGTTGCTTGCAAAATGATCCCCATACTGTCCCATAACTTATAGCAGTGAAAAATGTATGCCCATGCTTCAATAAATGTTCTCACAACCACCAATAAAAACACTATCCTGAACTTGTCCATGATTTCAAAAAAAATTACATCACAACTTCATCAATTTATGCATTTCTTGATAACTAGGCATTGGGCTCATAATCAAGATTCCAACGAGACCAATTTTATGTGATTTCGTTGAGGATTTCAAAAGTTATGGCTTTCTGAGTGTGAGCAGTTATTTTGAGTTTGCCAAGGATTTCTTGCATTTCACGGGACTGAGAATTTAATTTATTGGAGTTGGATATGTTTATTTTATTTTAACAAACCTACCCTCATTAAATTCGGGCCCCTTCTAAAAATTCATTTTTTTGTGAAAAATCAGAGGTCTGGATCAAAAGTTATGCCTTTTTTAAGTTCGGGGTTGGGATGTTCTTGCAATGTGGGTATGGTAGATGTTTATGTCCTATTCCTTATTTTTTTCTTGAAATCATCTATTTCGGGTTCATGTTGCACAAGTGTCTCATGGTCCGTTCGAGCCTCTTTCCTCCACGTCACTCAACATTGACTGGGTCATCAGGGCCATTGACTCTCACCCTACCCGCATTGCATTGAGTGTGGAAATTTCTAGTTTCGGTGTCCCAGTTCTCCTTGTGTGACCTAGGCCAACATTTTCTACTTTTTTTGCAATACACTGGTTGTGCTCCTCGATCAGCTACTTAGGATTTTTGGGGTTCAGTTATCTTGGATAAAACATTTTTCCATACCCACAATACAAGGTCTTGTGGCCATTTTGGATTTTCGAGTCCTATGCATAATTTCCTCCTAACTATCCCATGGATAGCACGGGACACTTTTATCCACCTTTTCCACATTGAACTAGTTGTGAACAAATTGGCGACTTTGGTAATGTAGGTAACTGGTGGTCTAAGTGTCCTTGTATAACATGGGAAAACATTTTTCACTTTTTCCACAATACATTGCCTCCTTTGCATATCGGACCTGAACCAGGTATGAAAAACCCTAGTATGATAGGCATTGGTTCCATATGTAGCCCTCAGACCCAATTTGCACTAAAATAGGCCTTTGACTTCATTTTCACAAATTTTTGCAAATTTTTGCTATCTCCTTGGATTGTTCTTTGGATAGGGAAGTTAGAGAAAATCCAAGGGATCCCTCAAAACCTAATTTTGGGCCTAGAACCATTTCTACTTGCTTAATCCTAAAGAAATTGTTTAAGTTATCAAAATTACCTTGGGGGTAAATTTTGTATTATAGCTCAAGAACCTTCTTCTTAGCTAAAACACCAATATTTCAATAAAATATTTGAAAAAGGTGAGGGTTATAATAGAAGAGTTGTGTGATTCCTAGGTCACTACATTCTAAGTGATAGGAGGTTGAGGTATCACTCGTTGGCTCCTCCATGTCAGTTTGAGGTGAAAAATGGTCGAAAGGTAGAAGAATTTGAGGTAATTGATACACAATATCATCGGGTAACATTTTCTTATTGAAAAAATTTTGAATATCATTCGGCTCGATGTAATCTGAGTTTTCTAATGTATTTTTTTATTTTGATCCGAAGAAAAAATGATTTTTAGTAGGGAATACTCTGGATCTTAAAAGCATTTGGCATTAGAAAAGGATTACTAGTGAATGGTATTGGGACACCCCAAGGATTGGGATCATTTTCATGTCTATTACATTTGTTTTGTGGATGAATTTAATACATTGGTAACCGCATGGTGTAATTACGGGGATGTGATGTGTCCATGGTCATCCCAATAAAATGTTATAAGAGAGAGAACCATCTAGAACCATGATCTTAGTATAGACCATTTTGGTTATGACTATGATTACTAGCTAGATACATCCAATGGTTTTTTAGTTGGTTTTTTCAAATCCATGAAAAGTCAAGTGAGTAGGATTGAAATCCTCAATAGAATTTCCAATTTTCTTGATAAGAGATAATGATTATAAGTTAACTCCTAATCCTCCATGAAAAAATAACCTACACACATACATATCGTTAATGATAATGCTAATGAGTAGGGCCGGGTCATATGCACAAAATAGGAGTTCATCGGTAATCATGTCATCGTCTAGAAAATCCAAAGCTGAGTAGCCAAAATGTATATTCTATAAGGATGATCCTGTAGTCTCTATGTGGTGTTTTTTTTATTTGGATATGTTGTAGGAATTTTAAGGGGCCACATAAGAAGAATTATCAAAATTTTACAACTTCTAGAGGAGAAACCTTTAATTTGAAGCCAAATTTAGCACGAGTTCCATGCAAGGTATCTTGTACAAATGGGATTTTATCTCATCTAAGAAGTTCTAACTAGGATTTGAATAAATTACATAGTGATATTGTGGTGGTGTTACAATGGAAATTACATCAAATGTGATTTAATTGGAGCTATCTTGTCTGAAGAACTTAGGATACTATCCTTACTTAGTGCTTCTTGTGACAGAATAGATGGAGGCTTGACTGTAGCAGTAGGATCTGTTGTTGGTGGGTCATGGTAATTATCAAGTAATGGTGGGTTGTTAAAGGATTTATTCTGTTTGATAAAACTATATTTATGGGCATGTTTATGTCTATGGTTTACCTTAGCTGCATTGATATATTGAGGGTATATGAAAATTTGATCATATGAAGGATATATGGTGCCGAAAACATTATTCATGGGGATTTTATTACATTTACTTTGAAAATTATAATTGGATTTCCTTATAGATTGATATTTCTCATAACTCTCTTACATAATGGAACACTAATAGAAATATGAGCCAAGGAAAAAATCAAAGGCTACCTTTCTAATGTCTTCTTAATCCCTATAATAATGTCGTATAGTCTCATGCCACCAACAAAATAGATCTCCTATAAAGTTAGGAAAATTTTAATTGAGGGGGGAACTAATCGTGTTGTAGAAATAATTCTAAGAAAACCTCCTAGAGATAGATGACTAAGAAGGGAGGTGTAAGGAGAATCCTCATGTGCTCCTACATATTTCTCTCTAGGATGATTCATATAGTTGATTACATGTGTTGTGCTTTTGAGTTTAGTCAATGAATTGGAAGTGCATCCAAATTCATGCATGAGATGATCTTATCTCTTTTATTTTTAAAGGTCTTCTTGTAATGTGTTCACAGAGAATTACCTACATTTATATTGGAGAGTAGGTATAAGGCCCTTAAGAAAGATCTGACATAAGTTATGATTATCAATATTATAGTTAGTTTGTATGGAAATTGTTTTCCATTTCTTAATAAATATTTGGGAAGATTCATGAGCTAATTGATTAAGGTTTATGAACCTCTATAAAGAGTTTTCGGGAAGGTTTTGTTGGTGAAATTTAGAAATGAGAGTTTTTACTAATCCTTCCAATTCAGCTATCAAGTGTGGAGGAATTTTTTTTCACCATTGTAATACTTCTGCTTTGAAATTCATTTCTATAAGCTTGGAATTTACATAGGTATACGTTTGAATCCATTATCTGTAGAGGTTGCCCAAGGTCTTTAAATAGAGGGTCAGATCCTTAGAACATCATAAGATATAGTAGGGACAATCTCTCCTAAGTCCATGGTGGTAATGCATGGACCTAAAGTTTCATTTTAGATATTTTGTAACAATTTTCTCTAGATTGGAAAAGTAGGAATAGGATTCCCATGTACATCCGCAAATGGAGAGTGGGTGTAAGACGGAAATATAGGCACCACACTTTGAGATGCTAAATGAAATTTATGATTTTACATTTGGAGCATGCTAGGTATGGTGGTAGTTTCGAATAAGGTCATATGATCTTGGAGGTTAACTATTAATAGGTTAGGATCCTTGTAAGAAGGATGACCATTGTTTGTGAGTGTTTATTCCTTAATTTCATGTTCATAAGTGGGGATTTTGGGAGATTCATTCTTATGATTTTTGTAGTGTGGAGTTTAATAATAATATGATATTTCCTTTTTAAGACATAGTATGCTCATTTCCATAGCATGAGTAGATATTTTTTGAAAACCAGGTCGTCTTTGTCAGGGGAGAAGTAATAATTGTTTTCAAGATTCTTGATCATGGATCTGGGGTCTATATTATTTACCTCAACCACATTACATTCTACTGTAGGAACCGATTCTTAGTGATCAAAGGTATAATGTTGGGACATAAGAGTTTCCTAGGTGAGATTTGGGTGATTATGTGGATTAATTCCTTTAGAATAAAATCTAGAACACTTAGGAGCATTGAGAGGCTATGTAGGAAAAAGGAATATCCCGTAAATATGTTTAGAGGGTTCATTTGTGCCAAAAATATCCTTAAAGGTGACATTTTAACAACTTGGAAGCTTAAAACAAGGTTGTGAAAATATACAATTTAAACAGAATTGTCCATGTAGGATGCTTATAGAGTGTATGATAGTGTAAGTAGATAAATTTTAGAGCGACATATGGAATCGTCCCTACAAGTAATATTGAGAAGGGGATGATTATATGTAGGAAGTGGCATGAAAATAACATATAGGATCGACTATGCGATATAGTTTACATAGGGGCTGAAGGTGTTTATAAGGAAATGTAACACAAAAAGAAAAAATAGCTCGTGAGTGATGGTGTCTATGTAAACAAGTTTTTAGGGATTTTAGGATACTATGATGCTTAAATAAATCCAATATTTAAAGTAAAATAATTTTAATGAGATGTGGCCAATTAGAGGTCTGTAAGATTTGTGTTGGGTTTACAAGAAAATATATTTGGGAAAAAATGTCTCAATTAATCATGCACTCGGACTCAGCCATTCAACTACAGTATTCAATGCAACGACTAGGAGACACACACATAGTGAAAAACAATGGGATAAACTTAAAGTGATATAGTTACCACTAG
The DNA here is from genome assembly GCA_019776745.2 of Taxus chinensis. Classification (NCBI taxonomy): domain Eukaryota; kingdom Viridiplantae; phylum Streptophyta; class Pinopsida; order Cupressales; family Taxaceae; genus Taxus; species Taxus chinensis. The sequence goes on along the minus strand of CM034154.1, from coordinate 165,740,493 downwards.
GGTCTCATATATAGAGATAAGTAACCCTTATAGTAAGTCAACCTATGATTTCCAATGCTCGTGATCGAGATAAAGAAAGGAACCCTACTGAGATATCATCAATTGGGTGTGGAGAGGTATGGATTAACAATATATGATATAAGAATGCAATAAAAGAAATGAAATTAATTAAGGAGATAATATTCAATAAGATTACTTTGATAAATAGCATCAAACATATACCATACTAAGATAACTTAACATAATGAAGAGGAAGCAAACTAATATATGGAAGATGAAAAAGAAGGGTTAGAGATCTCACCTATACCTATAGGGTGGTTTTTGAGGCATCTATCCCCCCTAAGAAGAAACAAGAACATAGAGAATCTCTATTAGGTGGAGTACAAGAATACTATTCCTATCCTAGACTCACTAGATGATGATCGAATAGTGCAAGAAACTCCTCCAAAATGAAGATTGTCTAATACAATTGAATAACAATGCAAGATGAACCAAAAAAAGAGCGAGTGATTGTGAAAATGATATAAAAGAGTAGAGAAACTAGAAATTCCTATCTTAGCTTCCTATTCCTTTTGAATTTCAAATGAGGTGATGGTATATATAAGATTTCATCACCTAGATGCGATGAAATCAATCATGGGAAAATATAACACCAACATAATCAACCATGGGTGATTATGTCGACCAATGATGAAAAAATAAAGTAATGTGTCATGAAAGGTAAAATTGATGTGTCATGGGTCATGAAAGAGGATGGACAAGGTGAAAAATTTTCAAATGTAAGAAATATATCATGAATATGATATGCATGAGACCTAGGAGGATAAATATAACTAATGCAGGGAAAACTAATGATGGGACCAAATAGCAACACTCTCTCCATGTATTCTCTCTAACCCATAATAGTTACGTGGATAACCATTTCCCATTACTTGAATCCCACTTAAGAAATCCTTTCCGTAAATAGATGCATCATTGACCCTTATTTGCACAAAGGAAATTGTTTGTCATATGTATGAAAGATGAAAAGTGGAAAATTAGGTGTATACAGAACATTGTGTTGTCATATGATCATATCTCACCATGCATTTGTTTTTTCAATATGGTGATATTATGGCTTGTATTACTTTGAGGGTACATGTAGATCATAGTATCTCAACCTTTATACGCTTATTTCAATAAATTTGGAGTTCTTTCAGTTCGAGAAGCTCAAAAATATAGGCAATATTGGAATCCAATTTATTACTAGTTTTGGATTCTAAAGTGTTAAATTTTTGAATTTACTATACTCCAAAATCACATATATTGGAATCCAAAATAATATATATTGGAATCCAAAATCACCTTTATTGGAATCATAAATCACATATATTGGAATCCAAAATCACATATATTGGAATTAACTACACTCCAAAATCACAAATATTGAAATCCAAAAATTAAAATATAGGAATCCAAAAATTAAAATATTGGAACCTTTTACACCTGCATACAGTGTCCAATATATCATATTTTAGAAGAAATTAATGAATCTAGGAAAAATTATTTAATTATTTCAGGGAATCCAACATTGATCTACAAAATAATAAATAGAACATATTTTTGTTTTATATGGGCTAGCGGTCACTAGGCTTAATTGTTACTTTTGAATAACGTTCTTATCACTTTTAAAAGTTCTTGAAGATTAAACTATGCAAATCTAGGGAAAAACATTTAATGATTGCAGTGAATCCAACATTGATCTGCAAAATAGAAAATAAAACTTGTTTATGTTTTATATGGTCTAGTGGATGTTAGACTTCATTATTGCCTTGAAATAAGGTTATTATCAATTTTAAAATGTCTTTAAGATTAAACTATGCAGATCTAGGAAAAAACATTTTATTATTTTAGAGAATCCAACATTGATCTGTAAAAACAATAAACATAACATGTTTCTATTTTATACGAGCTAGCTACCACTAGGATTAATTCTTTCTTTGTATAAGGTTCTTATCAATTTCTTTAATATTCAACTATGTAGATATAGAAAATTGTTTTTTTTTTAAATTTTAGGGAATCCAAAATTGATTTGTGAAAAAATAAATAGAACATGTTTCTATTTTATACAGGATAACAAACGCTACACTTAATTTTTCTTTAGAATCAAGTTCTTATCAGTTATAAAATTTATTTAAGATTACATTATACGGATATGGGAAAAAGTGATTAATTATTTAAGGGAATCAAACATTGATATGCAAAACAATAAACAAAACATGTTTATGTTTTAAACAAGCTAGCGACTGCTAGGCTTAATTTTCATTTGGAATAAGGTTCTTATAAGTTTTAAAATGTCTTTAATATTAAACTCTTTAGATTTGGGAAAAAGGTTTAATGATTTCAAGGAATCCATCATTCATCTTAAAAATAATAAAAAAAATATGTTTCTATTTTATATGGGCTAGCGGCCGCTAGGCTTAATTTTTACTTTGGAATAAGGTTCTTATTAGTTATAAAATTTCTTATAGATTAAAATATGTAGATTTAGGAAAAAGTGTTTAATGATTTCATGGAATCCAACATTTATCTACAAAATAATAAAGAAAACATGTTTCCATTATAAATGGGATAACGGTTGCTAGCCTTAAATTTTTCTTTGGAATAAGGTTATCAACAATTATAAAAAGTCTATCATATTAAACAATGCATATTTCAATAATTAAAAATGTCTTGTTGTTGAGCAGCCACTAGGCTAATGGAATTAAAGAGATGTGAGAGGCTTCCATGTTTATTTAATATGTGATTTAAACTTGAGGTAACATGATAAATAATGAAGATACTATGAAGAAAATAGAAGAGGATGACGATCCAGACTAAGAGAACGTAATTAACTGTAAAACCATTCCAGATATATTTTTTATATTTTAATATAGATATCGAATTAATTGTAAAACCATTCTAGATATATATTCATATTTAAATATAGATATCAAATGAACAGTAAAACCATTCCATTTATATTTTTATATTTAAATCTGGATATGAAATTAATTAAAATTAACTGTAAAACCATCACAGATCTATTTTTCTTATTTAAATATAGATATCAAATAAATTAAAATTACTTTACTAAAGGTAGAACTATAGAAAAAAAATTAAGAATTTTTTGAATTTTATTGCAACATTATTCCTTACGATGGGCTTCCAAATTTACAAAAGAAATCATAGAAAATTAATATTTTTTACACAATACTTATGAATGCACTAATTTTTTAGGTGGTTGGGAATCTGTCAATTCCTTGAATTCCTGACCACCCCTAAAGATATTTTATATAAAATGAAATAGCTTAGTGGGCAGTGAGATCTAAGTTTTCCTATTCTAAGTAGAGTGATAGTGATTCTTATCATTCTCAAGAGGTTTTCATTCGATAAGCATTTTCATATATATAAATCGATGTGAACAATTTGTGCAACAGACATTATGAATTCAAGGGGTTTATATGGATTTAACAAATTAAAATAGGATATTAAAAACTTAGTAGTTGCTAGGTAATACTAATATAGCTTATCTAAGTAAATTAACATTAATAAAATTTGAATTAACCATAAATAAAAAATATATAATTTAAACCTTTTTATATAATACCATATCTATTGATGGAAATGCATTTAAATCCTTTATCGTATTATGATATTACTAAAGATAGTCACACAAGTTATAAAAAATAACATTACTAAAGATAGTCACACACATTATAGAGAAAGGTGTTCTCAAATAAATTTAGGGAAAAATTGCATAATTATAATTGGGTTTTTGATTTAATGACATCACGGATGTCTTCCACATCCTTCAATAGTTGCAACATAGGCCACAACTCTTGTATCAAGTAGTTTTCTGATTATTTAGATTGCATGTAAAATGTGTCGGTAGTTAAGTAGTTCCCCACATCATTGAACTTATTTTTCTCTATAGTTTCATCTATTAGCATTGTATTTTTACAATATTAAAATGCATTAAACATTCTCCAAATGGTGCTAAGATATTCCAGAAATATTTTGGGATTTTCCAAACCTCAATTATTGATACATTTGGACATGATGAAATATTCTTGGGTAAATATTAACTCGAAGCTTCCAACCTCCTAGCAAGTGTATCGAAGGAATGAAGGAATCATGTCATTAAAATTTGACTTTCATACCCATATCCACAGTACTATTTTGAAATATTTTTTACAACATTGCAAGCACTCTTTGACATTAGGTATTACAAAATAACATTTATTTTTGAGGTCGATATCGCTAATTTTTTTAACATCTCATGCAGCGAATCATCCTGATGAATGGTGTGTGCCAAAACGCCATTTATATTGAATATTTTCAATTTCATCTTCAATATGTTCTCATTTGGAAATGAAGAAAAAAATAATCAAAGAGATTTCGGTGGTGAATTTTGACAAAAATAAAAGTTACATTTCTTTTTTCACATTGTACTAGAAATATATTTTTTGTTGCAAAAAATTGAATAAAAAATAGAAATATTACACACTGTGAAACTTTAAGAAATTTAACGTAGTTATTTTCTTCCATTTAAATTCACAATACATTGTTGGATTTGAATGAAAAAGTAATAATTCAAACACTAATAGTGTTTTTGAAGGTTTTCAACGATCAACACATGTTCTTGTGTTTTATTGCATGTTTTGGCCATGGAAATAATCGAGCGTAAATTAATGAATCAGTTGAATATTTTCAATCAAATATCAAGAATTTTGGGGTTTTGAGAGTAATTTATTATTTGACTTTGTATGTCAGTAATCTTGCATCGTCGATCAAAAGTATCTTCTTTTAACCATATACATTACCAAAAATTTCTAGTATATGCTTATTGGTATTTATATTCATATTACATTTTTCACACCCCCAAACGAAACTAAAGTGGGTGTCTCATTGAAAAATATCCTTTTATTGAACACGTACTTCACCATATTTGAATAAATTAATGTATACCATAAAGAAATTTAGAAATGTTCTTATTCAGTTCTTATCAATTTAGCACTAAATACCCATTCAAAGTATTTAGTATTCCCAACTCTATAATATCGAACCATATTACAAGGTGTTTTGACATAAATACTAGTAATTCACAAAAACAAACCTTCAACTCCCAAAAATATTAATTTCTGAAGCTTTTCAATTGAATCTATAAACACAACTGAGAATTAATTTAGTTTTCCAAATTTGATAAAATACTACTCAAAATATAATTTTTTTATTGGTAAATGGTTTTTTGCAAGGGGCCATACCACGGAGTACAAAAATCCAAAATTCTGGATGAGGAAGAATAACATAGTGGTTTTTTATATTTGGGGGAAACAACCTAGCTACAAGTCAAATGTTGGATAAAAGATAGAGAAGAAACTAATTTTTTGATCAGTAAAAGGGCCAAAACAGCTAGATAGAGCAAGTAAACCAAAGGTAGGGTCAAACTTCCAGAGAGGATAAAAAAATAGAGAAACTATATCTTTATAATAGCTACACATCGAGCAAAAAAATAGTAGGAAAACAAAAGGAACCAAAAAGGGAAAATTCCTCCTAACTGAGAAAATTTTGAAACACCTTTTTGACTTCCTCCACCACCTTGAACATATTCCGGGTAGGATTCATTTAGGGATATTTTCTATTAGAGGAGATCACCTTCTTCTTTACATTAGCCCCTTTCCATAGTTTGTCTAGAAATCCACTCACATCAGTGATATGTTTTTATACAAATATTTTATCAAGAAAATATCTTTTAAACAATTTCTCCACTACTTTTCCTCCCCAACATAACATTTTTTGGAGGGTTTCCTTTTTTACCTATTGTGATACACAATGTGTCTCTAGAGATGAAAACAATATCGTATCTATTGTAAACCTTTTTTATATCTTTTACTGTAATTTCATCTTGTACAATGCAATGTTATTTTCCCAAAAAAAGTATTGGTTTTAATTCATCTACTATTTTTTTCTAATTCTTTACCAATTTTTCAACTTTGGTAGAAGCAGAAATGATTGACTGGAACCTGAGCATGCAAAATCACAACGAAAAGTTTCTCTGCATATATGTTTCATTTCCTTCAAAAATGTGTTACTACACATCATCCCTTTTTAGGTCATTTGGATTTCTCAAGCTCCACGATATCATTTGTACAATATAAAAAGGGAAGAAGAATTATGTCCCTTTGTTTAGGAATAACATTAATCAAAACGTAATGGAAAATAAATTCAACATTATCATCATCTATAAAACAATATTTATATTCTCGAGGTGCTACATGAAACTTAGAAACATCAATTGGAAATAAATCATTCCATTAAACAAAAAAAAATTAAATTGTTCAATAGTTGAAGATTATGCTTTCTCAAATCTACTATTCATTTTTTTCAAAAATGAAGCCGATTTATTATTATTTTTGAGCCCGTGAAAATTTGAATTAGAGGGATGCATCTCTAATTTAGACAAATAAGATCACTTTAGAATGTGAAAAGCTTGACATGGTTTGGTTAAGAAAGCTAAAATTTTCTATTCAATTAATGACAAAACAGAAGAGGTATTATTGTATCTATACACTTTTTTTAATACCAAATTCATTTCATTATGAATTTTATATGCATTTACACAACTTGTTTTTTCAGAGTCTATGAACATAAAAAAATTCCAACCTTATTTACAACAAGAACGTGCTGATTTTCTATAGAAGCCTGCATTTCCTTTTCCATTAACAAGGAAACTTCCAACTCCATTTCAAGAGTATGGTACATATTAATTTCAATGTCAATTCTTTTAACCTGAATACTCAATGTTCACTGATCAATAACTTCTAAGGATAGAACCATACCAACTTCATTTGTGACATCACCATTAATAAAAAAGAACCACAAATCAGCATGATAAGTTTTCTAGTGAATGCATTTCTACAAACCATTCCTTTACACTCTTCTTCTAGTCGTATGCTCCTTCAATGCATGTAATTTGTGTGAACAAAGTGCCATCAATGGAAGACATATTTTAAAAGGAATTACAAAAATAAATAATTCATAAATATATGGGAAGGATAAATGTTTTTTTAATAGATCAATAGCAAGGAGTTGTTGTATCTTAATCTAATTATTTTTTTCGATTAAAAAATCATTAGCAATGGAACTTCAGAACTTAGTGATCACTAGGAAATTTTTCAACAAGATATATAATACAAATGGAAAGGATAAGTAATTTGAAGATTAATTTACATCATCAGTTTGTATAGACTGTAATAATCTTCCTAGCAGTTGGTAATCGAAATTATTCGTAATGTTACCAAAGTATTGTAATACATGTTGCATTTAGTGGCCGCAAGGCATGCAATATCATTTCAGAATATCTAATCACAATAATGAATTTTAGTGTTAGCTAAGTAGTGTATTTTATGCAAGCAGAAAAACATTATATGAAGAATAAACATTTCGTAGTATACAAAATTATATGTCGATAACAAGTCAATCTAATATATTTATTTCTTAGCACTCATTACACAATGCCTTACAAAATTATAGAATTAAAATGGGAAGGATGAAAAATTGTATATTAATTTCCATCATAGAATTTTGAAGAATGTAATAATCTTCATAGTTGCTGCTAATCTTAATATTTAGTCTTAGCGACTCTGAGGATTGAAATATAATGTGAAAATATCCAATCATATTAATTGAGATTAACATTAGTCGAGTAGTGTCTTTTATGCAAACCAATCAATAATATGTGAATAATAGACATTTCGTAGAATATTTGGAATTGTGTAAGGGAGAGGAAATAAACCAGTCATTGTTTGTATTAATAACACCCGCTATGACAACGAAGGCTAGTTGTTGTAGCCTTGCATGCATTAACTATCACGATATTTTCCAGCAAATCTCCATTAACTCTTAAATGGGATGAATTAAACTACCCTCATAACTTAGTCGTGATTGTTTTTGGTGAGGTGGGAGATATTTTGGAGCAACAAAGTTTTGTATTTGGTAATTCGAAAATTTAACTTTCAAAAGTATAAATTTCATTTTTTGCATTAATGTCACCTGCTTTGATAAAGAAGGCCAACTGTTGTAGCATGACACACATTAGTTATATATAACAATTTAATTTTTTTCAAAATAGAAATTGAATAATAAATCATGGTCTTCTTTAGAAATTGCTAGGATCCTACCATTAGATACATTCAATGTAAACACTATATGTATAAATTTTGATCGCTAGTGTTTTTCATTCATGATAAATGTATCATATTGACTAGACTATCCTTGGTAGATCCAAGTGCTGCACTATAGACCCTCAACAGGGATAAATCCTTATGTATTTATCATAATATATAATGTGTATAAAATATACATAACATCATTTCGTATCAAAGAAAATGCTTACCGACCAAAAATATCCATTACTTATTGAATGGAACAAATATTTTGTGGCTATGCTCAACAATTTCTTATTTTGAAAATTGAGATAGAATCAAAAATAATGGTCTATATTAGTGTCTAGGTTCAAAAAATTACGTCTTGTCACTAAAAATACTATCTTTACAAATTTGGATCGCTACTATTTTTCATTGATTATGATTGCATCATATGGCTAGACTATTCCTGGCATAGCCAAGTTGTGCACTACATACTCTAGAGAGAGATCAAGCCTTATGTAATTCTCATAACATATATTGTGTATAACACATAATTAATAATAGTTAGTATCAAGGAAAATGTTTAGTGACAGCTAATATCCATTACTTATTGAAAGGAATGAATTGATAACCACAATGCTAAATTGTTTCTTGTTTTCATAATAGTGATCAAATAACAAATCATGGTCTACCTTATCGGTTGTTAAGATCCTATAATTTTATTTAGTCATTGTGAAAACTATATGCACAACTTTTTACTGCTATGTTTTTACTTTTTATAATTATATCATATTGGATGGATTATTCCTGGTGGAGCAAAGTTCAACATTACATACCTTTGAGATGGATAAGGCCTTATATACTTCCCATAAGACATAATGTGTATAAAAAATAAATTACATCGTTTCATATCAAGGAAAATTCTTAGTGACCGCTATGATATTCCTTTCAACGATAATTAATGAACAAAAATGCATGTGTTATCACCAAAAAACAACACCCTCCGATTTTTCATGCCTGTGTGAATGAGAAACTGGTGTTTTTATGTAATATGGGACAATGTCTCAAGTTATAGGACTTGGTAACTTGAGATGATCCTCTAGAGAAGGTTGGTTCCTCTACCTAATCCTAGCACTAAACTAATTCTAAGGAAGGAAATGTGACTATTTACTCCTAATCTAAAAATTCCAAGGGACCAAGGAGAGAGAGAGAGAGCATGAAAATTAAGAAATCCTGAAAAAAAGAGGAGATAACACCAAGAAAATGGGGTGAAATATCCTACTGAGGGAGAATACAGAAAGAAAATGGAGTTGAGAGAGGCCAGACCAATGTGACACAGACCCAGATCTTCATTTACCACTCAATCTCCATGAAACACATCCTACACCTGCAAATGAGACATATATGCACAGAAAAATAACAAAAAATATAGGGGAAAGGAGATACAACAAACTAATTTAAGGGTTGAAAGAACACCATGAACACAATTTTATTATGCTTAGAATATGCACAGTCCTTTACATTATTGAAATAGAGGCACAAATACACTTTTAGGCTCATGAGAGGGTTTGTAGCTCAATGGTGTTAAGAAAAAAATGTTATGGAGTTTCCCCACATCCATGAATATCTCTCCTCTCTAATGAGAAGTGTTTACAATATATATAAAATGAATGAGAGAAAGAGAAAGAGTGAAACTCAGATTTCTACTCTCACCAACGAACAACTACAATTAATTTTTTTGAAAAAGGCATGTGAACCCTTACAAATCATCTTAAATACATAATTTAGCTTTCTGAAGAAGAAATAGGGTACCATACTTCATTAATTGTGGTGGTTGGGCCTGAAACTATGCATTCCCATGTTGGAAATGTTTTCCAATTTTTTACACATCTAACCTCAATGAAACTAATAAATACAATTTCTTTGGCCTAAAGGATGTGCTCCTTGTGTTAGAAAGTCAAATTTAATGAATTTCGGAGCTCTGGGTCAAAATTTATGACCATTTGAAGTTTGGAGGTCAGGCGGGCGCGGCTGACAAAAAGGAGGGCACATGATAGGAAGGGTGTATGCAAGAGCACAAGGGGAAGAGAAAGGAAAACCAATTTTATAAAAGTTTTCAGAGGGGCATGCAAGGAGGGCATGAGGGAATAGGAAATAAAGTGGGTGCACATGAGGAAGGCACAGAAGGTGCAAACGGAAGATGAAGGTGATGAAGGGGAATTGGAAGGAGGAATGTAAAGGGAGAAGAGAGAAAGAATGCATAGGTGCACAGAAGAAAAGAGTGCCTGTGAAAAAATAGGTCATGCATGCGCATAAGAGGAATGCCAAGGACTTAGCCATTTTAGAAGGCAAGTTTGTAGAGGGGTGCGTGAGGAGTGCACAACATGATAAGGAGAAAGCGGGCACGTAGAAGGAAAGTGCAAATAAAAAATTAAACGGGATAAAAAAATACAGAGGAAAGGGAGCAGGGAGGAATGAAGGAAGCAAAGCATGTGGGGCATGTGGAAGAATTACATCTTATTCAAAATGCCAAGTGAGCAAGCCTGTGGGTGTGCAACCTAAAATGTGGAACATCGGAGGCAGAATGAAAGCGTAAGTTATCCAAATAACTAGGAGAATTATTTGGATAACAACATTTTTTATGTTATCCATTTATTTGTTGACAAGAATCCTCATGGCTACTAACGTCTATATTTTCTACGATACCATTCCAGGATTGTGAAATCTACCTGTATATCATTAGATTGCTATGGTTTCTATTATTTATAATTCTATTATATTTTATGGATTATCCCTGGAAAATCCCAATGTTGCAATACATACCCTCAAGAGGGATAAAGTGTTATGTAGTTCTCATAAGATATAATGTGTATAACACATAATTCACATCAGTTTGTATGAAGGATAATGCTTAGAGACCACTAAACTCCATTACGTATTGAAAGAAAGAATTTTTAAAAAATTGAATTTTATTTTTTGTATTAATGTCACCCAATATTATAAGGAATGCTTGTTGTTGTATCCTAACATGTATTAGTTATCCACACATCTACAACAAATTCTCTATTAACTATCGCATGGGAGAGACGTTCCAAATTTTGGAATGATTTTTTGTTGAAATTGTTGGGTACAACGAATAACACAAAATTCTAGAGATGATTCCATCTTGAATAATTTTATTCAACAAGGTTGGACAATAGTAATATAGGTTCAACATTTAACCATGAATGAAAATCATGTGCATCTTGGTCTTACATATTTTGTAAATTTTTTGTCAATTTTATTTGACGGATGATTTTCTTAATAATCTTCTTTATGCCGACAACAATAATTTGGGGTTGGTTTTGATGCTTAGTTATAATAGAAAATAAATCATCAAATTCAACTCCAAAGTCTTGATGTGTGTGTAAAGAAGATTATTCTAAATATAATCCATAAAAGAAAATAGACACACACGATTTAGAAAATATACAAGGGCAAGATGTACATGACTCTCCTTAAGGAATAAATGATGAAATTTTATTACTATGATCTAACCTTACTAAACAGTTGTCGTAAATAATGATTCGCTATTGGAAATATTTTTTATGCAATGCACTAAGAAATTTCACAATGCAAACACTCAGAAATTGGGCACAACTCTCCCAGACATGCAGTCTTTAACTATTTAGGGAAATCATTACTATTTTTTTCTTTTCAAATGTAATGACTATCCTTATGGATTCTTTTCTCAAATGGTTGTTAGGCTACAGAAATACCCTCGAGATGGATGAAACCATATCTAGTTGTAATAACATATAATGCTTATAACACATAATTCACATCGTTACGTATCAAGGAAATTTCTTATAGACCTCTAAGCTCCATTACTTGAGTTAGGTCTTAGCGTAAGCTAAAATATTCATTTGAAGAGGTGGTAGTGAAAAAATATACATGGTTTATGTTTTCAATTTATTTTTCAATAATAATCCTAATGACTAATAGAATTCTATATTTTCTAGGATTCCATTATAGGAATGTAAATACTATTTTGTACATCTTTGGATCACTAATATTTTTCATTATTTTTAATTATATCATATTGGATTGACTATCCCTAGCAGAGCCAAGTGCTGCACTAAATACCCTCTAAAGGCATAAATTCTTATATAGTTCTCATAAGATATATTATGCATATCACATAATTCATAACGATTCGTATCAAGGAAAAATATTAGCAACCACAAAGCTCCATTACTTAGTGAAAGGATTGTCTTGGAAGATGCTAGGATTAACAATTTTTTGTTATTAAAGTAGCAACCAAATAAAAATTCATGGTCTACCATAGTGGCCTAGTTAAGAAAGGTTATATCATAGAAATAGAAGTTCATCATTTAAACCTGAAGAAGTATCATGTCCATTTTAGCCTTCAATATTTTTTTAAAATCACACATCAAAGAAAATAGACCAAAACAATTTACTAAATATGTACGGAAAAGATAAACATGATTCTCACTTAGGATTAAGTGATGAACTTGTGTTATTATGATATAATCTTACTGAACAACGGTCTTCAATAAGGAAACACCACTATAATTATTTGTTATGTGTTGCACATAGAAATTTCAACAAGTAGTCTCTACTTAATTTGGCACACCTATCCCATATAAACAATCGCTAAGTAATAAGGAAAATAATTACTAGTTGTCTTGTCTGGAATGTAATGACTAGTGTAAAGGATACTTGTCTCAAATGGTTGTTCTACTGCAATACATACCATCGAGAGGGATCAAACTATAAGTATTTCTCATTAGATATATTATGTATAACATGTAACTCATTTCGGTTTGTTTCAAAGAAAATGTTTAGCAACTGCTAAGATTTATTCCTTGCATTTAATATTAGCAAATGCTAAATTATTGCATCCAATAGGAGTTAATGAACATCAATACATGTTTTATGTTGTCTATTTATTTTTTGACGATAAGCCTAGCACCCGCTAGCCTCTATATATTCTAGGATTCGTTTCTAGTAATGTAAAAACTATCAATATAGCTTTAGATCACTAGTATTTTTCATTATTTATAATAAAAGCATATTAGCTAGAATTTCCCTGGTAAGGCCAAGTTACATACCCTTGCGAGGGATCAAGCCTTATGTAGTTATCATAAGATATATTTTCTATAACACATAATTCATATCGGTTTGTATCAAGGAACATGTTTAGTGGCTGATAGTCTCCACTACTTATTGAAGCTAATGGCCTGGTGTCTTCTAGGATCAACAGTTTCTTGTTTTCAAATTAAATTTTAAATAGAAAACCATTGTATACCTTAGCATCTTCTAGGATTCTACCATTATAGTTTTTCATCATTTTCTTTTATGGAATGTAAAAACTAGAATAGTGGTCACTAATGTCAAATGGTCATTTTCTTGAATTAGCGCAATTTAATAAACTCCAAACTTAGTGGCGGGTAGGATTAAAATATCATGTTGAAAAATATAACCATAATAAAGGAGCTTAGCTCAATTTTTAGGTAATTCGTTACTAATTGTCTTGTATGAAAGACAACAAATAGCCTAGTGGCCGATAATCTCATATTTTTGTTATGTTGTTTCAACACAATGTAATAATATTCGACCTTAGCAGCCATTAGAATTTGAATATCATGTTAGGCTTCAAATATCATGTGATAGGTTTCAAATATCATGTTAACCCTAGTGACCGATAGGCTTAAACTTTCATGTTGGAATATCTTACCAGAGTACTTATATAATTTTTATAACGAAGATATTTTATAAATCTAAATTTTTAATCTTTTTGTATAAAAAAATAGCAAAATAAACTAGCATATTTTTTTACTTATTTTCCAATAAGAAAATCAAACAGCTAAGCCACGCTACAACTAATCTACACAGATGTTTTCGCCAAAGAAAAATTAAATCTTAGCGGGCTCTAGGATAGACAACAATTTTCATGATTGATTTTACATAGATATACATACATATACGTGTACAATCATGTATTAATATATTCAACAAAAGTCTATATATTACCAAATAGATGTATCATATGAAAAATTAAATTTTAAATGAAATATATTATTGTCTGTGTTCACATTTAATTAGATATAAACCTCTGATTTCATAAAATGGTCATTGAAATAAATAATTATATCGTAGAGGGAAAAAAACTATGTGATTTTGTGGGATAACATAAGGTGTACAAAAGTTAATATATATTTAAAAATATAATGATTAAAATTTATATTTAATAATATTTACGCTTATATATAATATTTTTACCTTCCATTTTACAAAAAAAAGATTTCTCAATATATTATATTTGAATATTTCTACATGGGAAAATGTATATAATTAATTAAATAATACAATTGGATACTTAACTTACTTCTATAGTTTTAAAGAATTTTTTTAACGTGAAAAAACTTTCCCGGATGTCAATGTGGAAACCATATAAACAATTTGAATTGAAATATTTAGTCACATTCATTTATTTCATCTTAATAAAAAGAATTGAAGGAAGTCATACTGAATACCTAAACTATACTTTAAGTCTCTCAAACCATTACAAAGTTTAAAAATGTAAATATATGACACATGTTTTGTAATTGGGAAGACATGCCATCACTATCGGGAAAAAACAATCGCAAGAATGAGAACAAAAAATCCAAAAAACTTTATCGAGAGAGAGATAAAAAAGAGGTCCTGAAAAGGGAACCTATTTAACAGAAACAAATACAAGAGCTCGGGAAGAATGAAAATTTGTAAAGGGGATTACATTTACTTCATTAGAGTAGAACAAAAAATATCAGTAAAGAACAAGGTAGTCTGGCATGGTGGTGAAAAAGAACCGCAAAGGCAGTGGAGGGCAAGGTAGGGATGGGCTTCCATGCAAAACAAAAGAACTGGAAAAAGAAAGAGAGATTGAAATTTCCCATAATCAACAAAGGTACACATATACTATAATATATGCTTTGGATAAATACTTGATTTAGTATTATGTGAAACTATTCTATGCTTGATGATGTCTGTGAAACCTCCCTCTCCTCTCTCAAATGAAATATCTACACAATTATATATTCAACCTCTTTTTCTTTCCTCTGTTGATTTCATCCTTTGTGTGTCTCCTACTTTGCAATCCGTATTTATAAAATTTTCTGGGAGTCATGAACTCAAACTTGTAATCATTCCGCAATCTCTTTTTATTTCCTCAAATTTGTTTGTACTTTGTAAATGAGATTATAATCATTGCCTCATTGTTCCATTGTAAAAAGGACCAGTATTCATGCACTTAGTCCTATAATCTACTGCCCACGCATATTGTATTTTGATTTCAAGAGCCTCTTTTTTGTAATGTAAAAAAATGAAAACCTAATCTCTATTTCTTTGGGGTATTTTAAAAAACTTATTGATACATTCCATGAAAGATATTTCAAAAACATAAATAATGCAAAATATGTAAAGTATAATACAATAATATACAAACATTTATTATTAGTTTTTATCAAAATCGATATCGATATTGTTACATATAGTGCACACTAATTTAGAATAACTATTCAAATAAAATATGCCATGTGGAAATTTTTAACGAGATAGTTAGGGAACAATATAATTGACACATTTATTAAGAAATTAATATTTAAAGAAATGCCTATAAAATATTCCTAACCTATAAAAATATGCAATATTATTATGTAAATATCACCCACTAGAATGATGACAACTGGCATTAAATTTCTAATATCTCTTATGTTTGTCAATATTTTGGTGTTATTTACATTTTACATTAGTAAAACTCAAACATAATTTTTTTCTTCACACATATTTCATATCATCTTATATATAGGAATGAACTTTATGATTTGTTATTGCAACAAAAATATTAAAATAAAAATTCCTTAGCTATTAATAGCCCTTAAGTTATCCATTTAAATAGGTGTTAATGAATAAATATGCATGTTTAACATTGTCCATTTATTCATCGAGGAGAACCCTAACGACCGCAGGAATCCATATTTTCCAGGATTCCTTTCCAAAAATGTAAAAAATTATCTATATAGCTTAAGATCAATAGTATTTTTCATTATTTATAATTGTATCATATTGGCTAGCAATCTCTGGAGGATCCTAGTGCTGCACTACATACCCTCAAAATGGATCATGCCTTATACATTTCTCATTAGATATATTGTGTTTAACACATAATTTATATAGGTTCCTATCAAGGAAAATTCTTAGCGATTGCTAAGCTCCATTATTTTCGTTAGGTCTTTGCATTCGCTAAGTTATTCCTTTCAATAGGTTTTAATGAACAACTATGCATGTCCTATGTTTTCCATTTATTTTTGTATGAGAATCCGAATGTCCACTAGCATCTATAATTCATAGGATTCCTTTCCAGCAATGTAAAAAACTATCTATACAACTTTATATTGCTATTATTTTTCATTATTTATAAATGTACCACATTGGCTATACAATCCCTAATAGATCCAAGTGGTGCAATACATTCCCTCATCAAGGGATCACGCCTTAAATATTTCACATAATATATATTGTGTATAAAAAATAATTCATATCTGTTCATATCAATAAAATTTATTAGTGACCGCTAAGCTCCATTACTGTGTTAGATCAAACATCGGTTTTTATCAAAGAAAATGCTTAGCGAGCACTAATCTCCAATAATTATTTAAAGCAATGGTTTGGAGGACACTAGTCTTAATAGTTTCTTATTTTGAAAATAGAGATCAAATTGTAAGCTAGGAAAAATACACTACTAACAAGGAAGTAAAATATCAATAATCATACCTCCTCCTTTTTGTTCCGTAGCAAACCTCGGAATGGGCTAGGAAACTTGGATTGAGCTCTGATTGTGTGAAATGTAGGTGCATTTCTTCAAGATGAAGCAAGACCTTCCTACAACAATGATCCTCTTACTTTGCACCAGATGGGAAAAAGGATTATAAGGCTAGTTGGGCATTAGGATGAGGTAAAAGGATGTTCTTTGCTCAAAGCATGCAAGAAATAAGATATGGCATTCAAGATTATTCTCCATGTGTTTAGAGGGGAGGGGTAAGGTTATATTTATAGCCTGGGGGAGTGATTAACTTAGAGTAATTTAAGTAATCATGGTTTGAAAATGTGGGCAAGATTAAGTGAGTGGTTTAAAAATGTGGGAAAGATTAGAAGGGGGTCACGAAGAATGGGTGAGGATTTGAATTATATTTTTAATTCATAAGTGGATTATTTTTGGTGAGTGGGGACAACGAAGGGTGGGTGAGGATTTGAATTTGAATTTTTAATTCAATAGTAGAAAAATATGGAGAATAATGACATGTGGTGAGGATTGGGTTATTTTTTGGATTTTGAAATGGATAATTAATGAAATTATATTTGATTAATTCGAAGTGTATTTTTGTGGGAAATGAGGAAGGGGAATTAATTGATTTAGGATAGATGTGAAATTAGGGTGACTACATTTTCCCCTCTTTGGAAGGGTACTATGAAAGTAGTGTCCTTTCAAAGAAAGTAGATGGTATGGAAGAATTCAATCTAATTTTTTAAAGAAAAATCTAGAGTGAATATTTGTTGGGGAGAATAGAAAGTGGTGAGTGATGGATGTCATAGTATCCTCTAAGAAAAAAATGTCACGAGAAGATGTGATTATGGATAGATGTGGTGATGCCCCCTCGAGAGGATTGACGAGAATGGAATATATGATAGAACTCTCGAAAAGAAGATAAATAAATTCTATGGAGAAGAGGACGATAATGGAGTGGAAGAGACTGGAATGACCGTATGACACAAATGGAGAAAGGATTCAATTGGCCTTGAATGCTTGGTGTGAGGGTGTGTGGGAAAGATAAAAGGGAATGGATAGGATTGGGGGTTGATTACGAGAAGAGTAAGGGAGATAGGGGAGGGGAAAATAAAAATAATGAAAGAGGTAGAAATAAGAGAGAGGGATGATAGGGGAAGAAGGGAATGATGAAGGAAAAACAAGGTAAAAATAGGAAAATGAAAGAGTAGAGGGTGAAGGGATAAAATAGAGAGATGTGCAAAATGAAGAAAGCAACAGAGATAGTAAAGAGGGATGCGTGAAAGTAAAAGAAGTGATAGAGATGAGAAAAGAAGGAAATGGGAAAGGATAAATAAGAAGGAGAAAACAAGGTGGGAGTAGGGGGTGAAATGGATGAAAATGGAAAGAGGACGAAAGAAGAAGTAGAATGAAGAAAAAAAAGAAACTATGAGGGGCAAGGAAAGTGTGAATAAGAGGAGAGAAAAGAAGAGAAATAGATACAGAATGAACGAAAAGGCAGGGGTGGTAGAGAAAAGGAGAAATAGTCAGAAGAAACGTGAAAATTAGGTGAGAGGAAAGGAAGATAGAACGAATAGAAGGAGAATATTGAAGGAATCACGTCATCGCGAGGAAGAACAAGGCAAAGAATATGGAACAAACCATATGGAGATGCATGTGGAGGGTGGTATGATAAAAAAGATAGGACAATACTGAACAACTAGGTTATCGATGGGGAATTAAGGAGGAAACATGATGGAAAAAGGGGAAGAAGATGATACAGGGGAAGTGAAATAAGACGAGGGGTGGGAGAGAGAAGAGGATAAATAATAAAATGATGTAGAAGGAAGGGAATATAGAAAGGGGGTAATAAGTGGAAAGGGAACAGTATAAGGAATGTTCAAAGAAGAAAGATGGGAGGAATGACATCGATTGGAAACTATGCGGAGATGCATGAAATGAGGATACTAGGATGACGAGAAAATAGATAAAGGATGTATGATGAAGACAGTAAGGATATTGAAGAGGGCGAAGAGAAGATGGAGAGATGGGTAAGAAGTGACAAGAAAGGGTGGGATTGAGGGAAAATAATAGAAGAGAAAAGAGAATGGGGGATAGAAGAGGCAATGCCAATGAGGGGATGTTAGGGAAATCCCCTTTAGAATGAGTGGTGGGGAAGGGTGAGAGAAAAAATGAAGAAAAGGAGAAAGCTAATGAGGATTGGAAAGGGTAATGCCAAGAAAGGTTCGTTAGGGAAATCCCTTTTACAATGAGTGGTGGCCTTAGAAGAGGGAAGAAATAAAGGGAAACTCTAGAAGGTTCAAGGGAGTGAATGAGATCGTGCAGAATGAGGATTGATGATTTTTAGGGAAATCCTATTTACAATTATTAGCGTGGGAATAGAAGATGATGACAAAATAATGGTAGAGGAATGTGAAAACCAATGGTGAATGCGTGTGTGGGTAGAAATGTGGAGGGGATTTGAGAAGATGAAGTGGAAAGAGTAAAGAAAATGGGAGGGATGATTTATGACTAACTGAAAGCGAGGAGAGGATGTGGGTGATGAGGATGAATGAGGTGAGGATGAAGAACCAAGACATGAAAATAATGGGAAGAAATGGTATGAAGGATGATGGATTAAGAAGGGGAAAATGAGCGAAAAGAACGTGATTCTAGGGGGAAGAGATTAGATGTATGTTGTAAGAGGATATGTGAAGAAAGGATAATAGTAGGAGGAAAAAGTGGGTAGTAGGAGATACCAGGCGGAAGAAGTGATCAACAAAGTTAACAAAGAATGAGGTGGGGGGGAAGTTCACGATGACAAGTTAAGTGTAGGGAGGACCCTGAGATAAGATTGTCATGTGACGAAAGTGGTTAACTAAGATTGCCAAGTGATCGAAAATGGAGATGACAAATGGTCAAGCGAGAATCGAAAAGGAGGTGAAAAGATGTGATAATGGGGAATTATGAGAAAAAGTGAAGGGTGAAGAGTGTGTGGTGATGGGGAAAGGTAAGGAGATAGATCATCCTTAAGAGGGACTCTTAAGTGAGATCGTTATGCCGGGTGAGTGGTTAAGTAAGATTGCCAAGTAGAGGAGGGTGATAGTGGTGGTAAAAAGATGTTATGATGGGGAATGAAGAGGAATGATGGATGGTGAGATTGTAGAGTGATGGGTGAGTGTAAGATGACATGTCATGCTTAAGAGAATCTCTTAAGTAAGATCATCATGCTACTGGAGGGGTTTCGTAGGATCACCTAACCGACAAGGATGATATGCAAGGAGAAAGACAAGATGATATTGGGGATAGGGGTGGAATGGTAGGTTGAAGAAGATGATCATGACGAGAGGAGGGAGAAATAAGATGGGGGAAATATGATGGGATGGGGGAAGGCCATAGGGCAGATCAACCTTAAGTGGAAGTCTTAAGTAATATTTTCATGTGGCCAGAATGGTTAAGTAAGATTGCCAAGCTGAAGGAGAAGGATGATGATAGAGTTGGTGGGAATAGGGTATGACAAAAATGGATTGAAGGGGAACCCTCAAGTGAATTTTCCATACTACGAGAGTGTGTAAGTAGGATGACCAGGAATAAGATGGATTTGGGGAAGGATGAGAAAAGAGTGAGTGAGGTATGCCTGAGTGGTATATGATATGAGATGAGGTGATAATAAGAAATAAAGGAAACAAAGGAGTGTAACATGAATGGATGAAGGAATATATGTAGTGGAGGGCGGAGAGTGTGAAGGGAATCCTTAATTGGGATGCCCGCGTGGTGAGAGTAATGATGTGAGAATGAGAAGCAGAAGAGGTGGAATGGGAAGATATGTTTGGTGGTGATTGTTTTTTGATGAGATGGGAGGTGGTGAAGAAGCTTCTATAGCGGGAAGATCTTAGGAAGAGAGTAAACCTCCACGGAGGATCCCATAGAGAAGGGGTTATTAAGTATGATTGTCAAGAGGGAAGTGAAAGGGGGAAAGGAAAGAATACAAATGGGTGAGAGGGGACAGGAATGGTGAGAAGGGTAATATGGGTATAAGTGGCGGAGAAAAAATGAGGAGTGAAGATGAATGGATCAAATACATGGTGATCATGGTGGGCGAGAAGGAGCTGTTGGATAGTGAATGCTACTTGAGAAAGATCGTCAAAAAGGATTACCAAACTGGGGAATGTATTAGTATGGGTGAATGGATGGGGTGCAAAGTAAGATGTTGACCATGCAGGAAGATACTCACGTGACGAAAAGCATCTTAATTTTAATATAGCACATAACAGGATGCATCGTGATATGAAAGATCAAGATGACTAGACTGTAATATGCATGATAGCATAGATAGGGGCCATCAAAAAGGTCTGATGCCCCATTACGATATGAAAATGGAAGAGAGAATAGAATGAGGCCATCTAGAAAGTATGATTCCCTAGTATGACATGTAATAAGATAACATAATAATATTAGAGAGAACACCAGGATACATAAAATCAAGATTCCCCTGTAATATATCAAGATACAAGAAAGTAATTAATAATTTATAACTAATAATGCAACACAAGAACCAATAAACATATCCGTAATGTGTTCCATAGTGAGGATTGATTGAATGTGCCCCTAAGAAGGGGTACGAGGACATAGTAAAAGATTGGGTCATTTTTCTCAAACAAGGAAGCAATGAGAGCCAGATTTTCCCGAAGTGAGGATTCACGCGAGGAGAAGTAGTTTGAATTTGGTAGTCATAAGGTGATTGGATCATTCATTAAGGATAATAGTTCAAAGGTTAAATTGTGTTGGTTATTTTAAAGTTTTTGCAATTTTGTGGATTTTTTTTAATTTGTTTTGTTTATTTTATATATATATATATATATATATATATTAGATTTCTGACGATTTTCAAATGTTTTTGATTTTTTTGATGATTTGCAAATGTTTTTGGATTTTTGGATTTTTACACTATTTTTGGTATTTTGACGATTTTTAAATGTTTTTAGATTTTTACGCTGTGATTGGCAATTTATGGACCAGAGTGCAGACTTATTTTTGAGAGGTGATAAACCAGGATATTGTCCGTATGTACCATGTTCCGTGTTTTAACTTATGCTTAGAATAACACATATTCTCTTTCCATTAGCAAAATATGATGGTGATGATATGATGAAAAGAAGTCCAACTCTATTCTGGACTCCACATAACTAGTAAGATGCGTGGGCTCATCACTGAGAATCAAGAAGGACGCAGGAGGTAGATAATGAATATAGAGACAAATGCTAATAGCAATCCCTTTGGGAAATTGTGAATCCATTCTTCATAATGGTATTGAACCAGTTTAAAAAATGGCTTTCACTTTATGAGTCATGTACTAGACTTAGACAATTATGTGGCCTATTGATTAGTAAGATATGAGGTGAAGGGATAGTTCTCTCTTCACTTAGGCATCTAAATTACTTCTTTGGGGATTTAATAATTTGCAAGCACTGTAATATTTTGTATTCTTGAAATGACTCCCTTAGCCTTACCCCATGCTACTAGTGAGAAGCAAGGGCTCATCACCAAAGGTAAAATATAGGTGAGTGAATTACCTTTTTTTTCTTTTTTTTGTTTTTTTAATGTTAATAATTATTCTTACGCTTTTATGAGAATGACCCTCTACGATTTGCCCCATGCCACTTATAAGAGGCAAGGGTTAATCACCGAAGACAAGACGTAGATGAGTAAGGGCACCTTCTTCCATTCCCAGTTTCACACTACCAGTAAGAAGTGTGGGCTCAACACCAAAGACTATGAAGGATGAAAGATGTGACGATAAATTATTCATAAGTTATTGAATTGATGGATTTTTTACAATAGTGCTTGTTATTTGGGAAGAAACGTCTTTCCCCAATCTCAGCCCCACAAGACTAGTAAGACGTGGGGGTTCAAACCCCGAAGACTAAGATGGATGACCAAACAAACTGAGTAACGAAGTTTAGAGCTTTGTTATGAAAGAGAGAATGTCTTTGAAAGGAATATATTACCATCAGTAAGCTTCTAGGTATGACCATAGATGAAAGCAACTAAAAATGGAAGAAGTATGATGCTCACAAACTTAATAGGATTTATATTAGCACTTGTATTATGATGATAAATATGAAAATGTGATTTTGATAAAGAAAATGTCTTCCAATGGAAATGAATAAATTTATTCGGAGATAAGCAAGATAGAAGAAACAATGTACACGTTGTTTCCCAGAATAGTGAACATCTCAAGGATAAAATTTCTTTAAATGAACTGCATTCATTGGTTCATCAAGATCTTGAAAATCTTCAGTCACCAATTTATAGGCTCCAGAGCCAAATTTTGTTATGATTACATAGGGTCCTAACCAATTAGGCTGAAATTTTCCTTGTTTTTCTCTTTCTTTAGTGGTATTATTTTGATATTATTTTAAAATGAGGTCACCAATTTCAAATTCTCTGCGTGTTACCTTTTTATGATAACTACGTTGTAGTTGGTTTTGATAGACTTAAAGATGATTGAGAGCATTAAGTCATTTTTCAAGAAGCTCAAGCTCTTGAAGTTGTGACTGTTGGTATGCATCCTCATAAATGACATATTTAAGGGAGATCCTCAAGGATGGGAGTTCTATCTCAATAGGTAAAATGGGGTGGCTCCGGTAGGGATGTGGTAAGATGTATGGTAAGCCCAAAGAGTGTGGTAAATTTGAGTTTTCCAATTACGTCTATGGGTGTTGACAATCTTTTCCATGATGGATTTTAAGGTCTTATTGGTTGCTTCCGCTTGACCGTTTCCCTAAGGGTAGTATGGAGTGGACCATTTAAGTTTGATGTGAAAACATTTGGCTATGTTTTTTACATCCTAGTTTTTAAATGATTTACCATTATCTGCAACGAGAGTGGATGGAATACGAAATCGATAGATGAGATTATTAAAAATTAATTTTGATATTTGGATACCGATAACATAAGTGAGATGCATAGCTTCTACCCATGTAGTGAAGTAATCGGTAGACGTAATGATGAACTTATGTCCATCGGATGATGATGGTCTGATTTTACCGATGAGGTCAAGTCCCCATTGAGAGAAGGGACATAGTGTGGTTATCGATTGTAATGCTTGGGAAGGTGTGTGGATAAGATTTCCATACTTTTGACATGCTTGACAATGTTTGACAAAATGACATGCGTCACTTTCCATGGTGGGCCAATAATATCCAACTCGTAGGATTTTCTTGGCTAAGGTAATACCATTCGTGTGTGCTCCATAGATACCATAATGGACTTCAGCTAAGACACTCGAGGATTCCTCCTAATTAAGACATCGGAGCAAGGTGCCATCATATCCTTGTTTATAAAGAGTTTCTACTAAAATGGTGTAACGAGAAGCATGTTGTGCTAAAGCACGTTTATGCATTGGTTTCATGTCGGCAGGAAATGTTTTATCATGAATGAAGGCATAAAGATGATGGTACCAAGGGTTATTTAGACCCACGATCTCACATACCGTAGTGCTTTCAGGAAGATCATAGGCAGGCATTAAGAGATGTTCAATGAGAAAATGTGCCTGAGTTGACTAGATGTGATTTCTAATAGGGATCCGATGGTTGCCATTGTGTCTGTAGATTTATTATGAATTCTGGGAATTTGATCAAAGCTAATTAATCAAAAATAGCTTCGAATACTATCCACCATGCATTTATATGGGATAATTTTTTCATCCTTGACCTGGTATTCATTGGTAACTTGTTTGATGATAAGTAAAGAATCACCAAATACAACTAATTCTATAAGATTCCAAGATATAGCTAGTTTTAAGCCTGCGATGAGAGCTTCATATTCTATGATATTATTGGTACATGGGAATGCTAAGAAAAATGATTTGGGGATAACATGTCCATTGGGTTTGATAAGCAAAATACCAACCCATGAGCCATGGAGATTACAAGATCCTTCAAAAAATAGAGTCGACGCTGGTGCAATGTCTATGTGTAGAATATCTTCATCAGGAAAAGAGAACTGAAGTGGTTCTGTGCCAGGAAGGGGTGCCTTGACAATTTGGTCTGCAAGGGCTTGTCCTTTGATTACTTTCTATGGAACAAATTTGACATCAAATTCACTAAGTAATACAACCCAACTAGACATTCTTCCCGTGAGAATGGGTCTAGACAAAAAATACTTGAGAGGATCAATTTTGGCAATCAACTTAGTTGTGTGAATGAGAAATTAATGACGTAACTTTTGGAAGGCAAAGGTGACCACTAAGCATACTTTTTTGATTTGGGAATAATGTACTTCGTGCTCAATAAGTGTTCTACTAAGGTAATATACAACCTATTCTTTTCCTTGATCATTACATTGTGCTAGTAGAGCTCCTATGTCATGTTCAAAAGAAGATGTATAAAGCAACATGGGTTTATCGGCAATTGGTGACATAAGAATAGGTGGACTAGAGAGGTATTCTTTTAACATAGCAAAAGAGTATTGGCAATCATGGTTCTAGTGAAAGTGTGCATCTTTCTTGAGTAACTGATTAAAGTGATGGCACTTGTTAGCCAAATGTGATATGAAATGCCGAATAGATTGTATCTTTCCCTGAAAACTACATAATTATTTTAGGTTTTGAGGAGGAGGAATTTCCATAATGGCTTTGACTTTGGTAGGATCCAATTCTATACCTCTTCATGAGATAATAAACCCTAATAATTTACCAGAAGTTATTTTGAACACACATTTCTTTGGGTTAAGACGAACCTTATACTCACATAATCTATCAAAAATTTATCTCAACACACTTGGATGACCTATTCATGTTTTGGATTTTGCTAATATATC
This sequence comes from Taxus chinensis, assembly GCA_019776745.2. Lineage (NCBI taxonomy): Eukaryota > Viridiplantae > Streptophyta > Pinopsida > Cupressales > Taxaceae > Taxus > Taxus chinensis. The sequence goes on along the minus strand of CM034154.1, from coordinate 165,714,696 downwards.
ATCAACATATTCTTCCATGATATCATGTAACATGTCATGGAAGAGGACAGTCATTGCTCATTGATAGGTGGCACCATCATTTTTCAAGCTGAAAGGAATGACCTTATAACAGAAGGTGCCCCATGGTGTAGTATATTCCATTTTATGTTAATCCCCTTCAACAATACGAATTTTATTGTAATTAGAGAATCCATCCATTAATGAGAACATTTCATGACCTGCCGTAGAATCAACAATCATGTCTATATTTGGAAAGGGAAAGTCATCTTTGGGACAAGCCTTGTTGATGTTGTGGAAGTCTGTGCATATTCTGATGCCAAGAGTTTTCTTGGTGATGGGAACTATGTTAGATATCCATGCCGAATAATCAATAGGTTTGATAAATTCAGCTTCCAAGAGTTTCTCGAGTTTAGCTTGGACAAGCAATGAAACTTGGCGATGCATTTTGCATAGTTTTTTCTCTACATGTTTTACATCTAGATGCACCACAAGATGGTGTACTACAAGAGATCGGTCCAGGCCTAGCATGTCCTTATATGTCCATGCAAATATATCTTAGAATTGAATAAGGAGTGTTGTGAATTCCATGCATTCTTGGTCAGATAGACTAATGCCAAGTTGTAAAATTTTTGGCTGTTCGGTGGTGCTAATGTTTATGTCTTTTGTTTCTTCTACAAGCAATTTAGATGTATCTTTTTTGGATAATGATGCTAATGGTTGATGTAGTTCATCAGTGTTGGGTGTTTGTTGGAACTTTTTTTTGACATGTTTGCTAGATAGGGTGGCGGTGAGGTTTTGACTATGGGAAAACCCCTGTTTGCGATTTTGATCCAAATTTTCTAAGGGTGAAGGATCTAAATATTTTATCTCTTTTCCAAAATAGGCCAATTCATTTAGATTGGTTTAAAATCCTTTTCTATGGTCAGAAGTAGGGATTTTGTAGCCAGTTAAAAGGAATTCTTCAATGGCTTCATCATTTTGGAACATGTCCATGGCCGCATGATGTGGTTGGCAATGGTCTATGAGACTCGGATGTGTAGGCTCAAAATTGATGACATTAATAGATAAATGTTCAAAGGAAAGATATCTTTCAGTAAGGTCCTTAAAAAGACTACATGGAGACCTGATATCATTTTTAGAACTGGTGTCATCATTGTCACTTGAAATTATTATGGGAGCAACATCAAACACCTTGAAACCTAGACCATGTTTACCATGATGTTGTGTGTAATTTATCAGGTGTAAACGACCTTGTTCATTTGGACCGCATCCTTTACCCTTCCATCACATGTTTTTCATTATTCAATGAGATTTGGTAAATTGAGGGGACTCATAACATGGAGCAAAGTCATCATTATATAACCAAGATCCTAGAGAACGTGGAATATGTTGGTTGTCAAGATAACCAAACTTTTTCCAAACTGACTATCCCATTTGGTAAGTGGGATGGATTCTCAGATGTGGAGCGTTAGGTTTTCCATAGCTATGTGGGGATTTGGTGATATAAAAAGAGTCTGCCATATTTGTAAATTGATATTCACCGCATCCCGTCTCAATGATTTTAAATGTGTGAAATGGGAGACCAATAGGTACCACATGTGGTGGGGAAGTTAGTTTGGTAGTCTTAAAAGATGAAGAGAATGGGTTATAAGAAGAAAGGGGTGTTTTGAAGGATGAAAGCTGGTTATTCACAGGAGGAGGTATCTTAATAGAGGAGGTGTGGTTGGATGAAGAGGATTGGCTAAGTGAGGAAGAAGATGGTGTGGTGGAAGAATAATTATTTCTGGAAGAAGAAGCTTGATTAGTGGAAGATTATGATTGATTAGTGGGAGGAGGACTGGTGGAAGGTAGCTGACTAGCGGATGATAATGGATTGGAAAATGTGTTTTGGTTATGAGATGATGGTTTCGGATCATTCTTAGGGAGTGTATCAGGATCAATGTGTGTTTCATTAGGGATTATGCAAGGTGGAGCATATTTATCTATTGATGGAAAATAGTGATCATGTTGATACCATCCTTCAAGGAATCTACAATACTCAAAAGGTTGGGGATCTGCATGTAATGTAAATTCCTTGTCCAAATGAGGAAACTTAATGCATTGGTGGAATGTTGATGGGAAGACTGTCATGGCATGAATCCATGGTCGGTCAACGAGAATGTTATATGCAACTTCTACATCTACAACATGACAGACTGTGTCTAAGGTGATGGGTCCAACTTAGAGAGGCAACGTGATTGTGCCTTCAGACTTTCTTTTGCTATTATCATACCCATGAATGATTATGATTTTTTTTGTAAATCATTTTCAGTGTAACCTAAACAACGTAAAAATTTTATGGAACAAATATTTAATGTTGATCCATTGTTGATTAAGATGTGCTTGATTTTATAATGAGTTACATAACCCTCGATGTATAAATAATGATTATTAGCGATGTTGGGATTAAGCAGGTCAGCGGGACCAAAAGATAAAATAGGATTGGTGACTATAAGATGTGTAATTAAAGCTTGGAATTGTTGTGAATTGATGTCTTTAGGGACACAAGCATTATTCAATGTTTGCATAAGGATGTGTTGTAGTGCGGGAGAAGAACTAAGTAGTTCCATGATTGAAATTTTTGCGGTAGTATTCTCTAATTGTTTGACAATATTAAATGACGGCGTAGGTTGTGGAGAGGAATTGGCGGAGGAATTAGATGGTGGATTAGGAGGTGATGCCAGGGATGAAGTGGCATATTTTTTTGTTATAGGGACCCACACTTTTTTCTGTCTAGTGGTGATCACACAGTTAGTTCTAATCTTTATAGTTGCCACTAAGTCTTGGTCATAATCTATGGTTGAGATGACTGAGTCATACTCGAAATTACTTGATGATTGACCCTTATATTTTGAATTGTTATCATGGTTAGGGAACAGATTTTTGAACATGTGAAGTTTTTCATTAGGTGTTTTTGTCTCAGAAGTATTTTCAACTTCTATGTCTCCACGTTCAATTAGCTCTTGGATGTAATGATGGAGTTGCATGCATCGATCTGTCGAGTGCCCTTTTATGTGATGGTAATCACAATATTTGTTGTCTTTATACCAATTTGGTTTGGGTTGTCCTTCTTCAAAGGGTCTAATAATGGTATATGCAATTATATTAGCATTTTTCAAATGATGAAAGACACTAGATAGAATTTATCTGAGAGGAGTGAACTCTCTTCATCAATCCCGAGAAGGAACTTCCTTTCTAGGGAAAATGATTAGTTGTTTAGATTTTAATGTGTTGGTGGAATGGTTTAGGACATTTCAGACATGGTGGGAATCATAAATTCCATCGTTGACGATATTTCGATTCCGGTTAAAGAATTTAGATTTTTCTTGGTTCTAAGGAGTGTCTCGATAAGGTTGGTATCTAAAGGGTGCTTTGTAAGCCCTTAGAAATGAAATATTTTTCAATTTATGTCCCCTTTTCGATGACTTCTTCAAAACTATTCAGACAATGCATATACATGTGGAATGATAATTCGGCATTGAGATTAGGGAAAAAAATGCTAACTAGTTGTCTCTCGGGTACTGAGTAGGGAAATCGGCTTGTAATTCTGTGCCATCATTGTAAAAAGGAGGCAAAATTTTAATTTGGCCTTTGCCTAGTGTTGCAAAGATCAAGCATGGTTTTTTCTATGTCTAGGCTATAGGAAAAATGTTTGAAAAATTTCTCCGATAAGTCTGCAAATGTTGTGACTGATCCTTTGGGTAGATGGAAAAACCAGTCTAAAGCCTATCCTCCTAAAATTTGGGGGAATAATCGTAAAAGGTATGTGTATCGATAGGTAACTTCCTGACATTGCATGTAAAATTCCTTGACATGTTCACAGGGGTCGCCTTTTCTTTTGTATTTATCATACTTAGGGATTTTGAAGGATGATGGAAATGTTATATGTGACATCTCTGTATCAAATGGATCTAAGGACACAATTCTTCAAAGTTGAATTGTTTCAATTGTTTTTGCAGTCCCTGAATGGTGTCTTTCATAAGTTTCCATTCTTGTGAGAATGGAGAAGTGGGGGATGGTTTATCAAACATGTCATGAGTATTGGAATCTAGATTGAGGTCTTTTAATATTTTAGCTCTAGTCATTGCTTCCTCAAGTTTCTTTGTTAAGTCTTGGATTTTAGTGAATAAATATTTGGCCGAAGAACCATTTGGATTGTTTGGTATTTCATTATGATAACTTGATTCACCGTTGTTGATGAGTTTGTTTAAATTTTATGTCCTAAATTCAAGGGGTAGTTTTGCTCCCATGGTTAGGATGCGTAACAGATATTCATTTTTGTTTTGTTCTAGCACCCCTATGGAATTGGGGGGGGGGGGGGGGGGGGGGGGGGGGGGGGGGGGGGGGGGGGGGGGGGGGGGGGTTTTGCTTTTTGGGGTGTGGGGGGGTGTGTGGGGGGTGGGGGGGTGTGTGTGGGGGTGGGGGTGGGGGGGGGGGGGGGGTGGGGGGGGGGTCGGGGGGGAGTGCTGGGGGTTTGGGGGTTGGGGGGGGGGGGGGGGGGGGGGGGGGGGGGGGGGGGGTGGGTGGGGGGGGGTGGAGGGGGGGGGGGGGGGGGGGGGGGGGTGGGGGGGGTGGGGGGGTGAGGGATGGGGGGGGGGGGGGGGGGGTGGTGGGGGGGGGTGGTGGGGTGGTGTGGGGGGTGGGGGGGGGGTGGGAGGGGTGGGGGGGTGTGTGGGGGGAAAAAAAAGGGGTTTGGGGGGGGAGGGGGGGGGGGGGGGTGGGGTGGGGGTGGGGGGTGGTGGTGGTGGTGGGGAACAAAAAAAAAAAAGGGGGGGGGGGGGTGTGGGGGTGGGGGGGGGGGGGGGTGGGGGGGGGGGGGGGGGGGGGGGGGGGGGGGGGGGGGGGGGGGGGGGGGGGGGGGGGGGGGGGAGGTTGGAGGGAGGTGGTGGGGGGTGGGGGGGGGGGGGGTGGGGGTTGTGTTGGGGGTGGAGGGGGGGGGGGTGGGGGGGGGGTGGGAAAAAAAAAACAATAGCCACACCACCCCCCCCCCCCCAAGTGTTGTTGAGTTTTGTGGTGTGTGAATTCTTCATCGTCATTTCATGTTGGACTACAGTGCATACCCTAATGAATGTCGTCGGATTACGCTGAAAAGTGGGTGGAGGCGAATTTTTTAACAGGTGGAGGAAATGAAGAACTTGTTATTTGGATTTATCTCGACCTAAGATTGTGAGGACTGATAAGGAGAGTAACTCCCACAAGTTATCTCCCATATGGCTGCTGATGTACTGATACGAGTTTTTATTAGAGGAGTAAAACAAAACTAGCTTTGGCCTTGGCTCGTAACAAAGCCTGGTTGGACAATATTGACGGGGGGAGATTTAACAAGAATAGGGTTAATCATGAAATGTTGTGTTGATATAACTAAAAATGAGTATGAAAGGATTGGTGTAGGATGGATTTGGAGATAAACGCAATGGTGTACGAATAATGAGTGACATCAAACAAGGTCACCCAATTTTAGTTTGATATAGCTGGAAACCAAGCTATGAAGGAGTTTTTCTATGATTAGGGGAGTGAATTCGTCCTAAATATCAGTTGGATCTAGCCGAAGACAGTATATGACCACGGTCTTCTGGGATGAAGAAAGCCTAATGAAATTAGTGTGATGGTTGGTCTATGTTGGGATGGTTGAGGTTTTCAACTTGGTATCTGAACTTGGTCGAGGAACTGATTTTTTTTTTTTGTGGAACACAACTAGAGTTTGAAACTTGTACAATGAAACACATTGATATCAGCCAAGTGCTATGATAAAACATGATAAACCATTTGTTGTCACATCAGCAAGCCATCATATGGAATTCAAATTTGGCTATGAGGTGGTGGTAAATCTCATTACTTGGCATGATCATTGTTCTCATTGCATCATAAAAGTAGTATGCTGTGAAATGGTGGATGCAGTCTTATTACCCAAAGAAGATGCGTCCGCCATCTCCCGTCCGATATTACACTTGTCCTAATTTATACCTAACACAATTGTTATGAGGACCCAAACCACCCCCAGCTGGGTCTGAGGATGAGTCTCTCGCCGAGCATTTCTGAGGCGACTCACCTTCTACTTGCCTGCTTTCAGAGTGAATCACCCGTTCCCAAAACAGTTTTGAGAAAAGTGGAAGATGATGGGGATGCATGTGTATGGTGTCCGTATAACTCCCCCGACTATTCATAGGGCGATGCCCAGGCTTCGTTGTATGTTACCCCATTTAGGTTGTTACTCGCATGTGTTGCCCATGACAGCATTAACTGGAAGTGAAGAGTAGGCCGAGGTAAAGATCAAATGTTGTGATGGAAATAAGGTCTCAAAGTGCAATGCAGATGCCCCTAAATGTTGTTGGTTCGTGGTAGTTCAGTCCATGTCATGCCCGTATTGTTTGTAGCTTGGTGGTGATGTGACCCCACATCCACTTCATCTACGTTGAACCCTTTTCCCTGTCCTTCTGAAAAAAAATGAATTATAAAAGTGATAAATGCAGGTTCTCCCACTGAAAAAAAATTAGAGTAGCAGAAAAATAATACCTTACTCAGCGTACTTTTTCTTTTTGGCTGTTCATATTTTCTTGATGGGTGGTTTTTTTGCGGGGACATTTTTTTTTTTTTTTGGTTTTGGTTTTGAAATATTCCAAGCAAACGCGCGTTCTGACAGAAAACAAATTAGTAGCTATCCTACAAATGAAATGTCGAACAGTGATATGGATATTTTATTTTCCAGACTCACGTGATAAGGCGCAAAAGAAAAGAGCATTACAACCAAGAGAAAATACATTTAATCATATGAAAAAGGAAAATATTATTAATGACAGTTGAACTCAAAGCTTACAGGATTACAATGTTTAGAGTAAGAAAACTAAAAAATGTGATCATTGATGTGATGTTCCAGACGCTCGAAGGGCCCAAGAAGAAAAGGAGCGACGCATATTAGACACATTGAAATAGATTTTTTTATTTTTTAATTAGTTTAATAATTATACAATTACTCATGATTGTTGAACTAGAGAATATGATTATTTCACAAAAAAACAACCGATGAAGAAGAGTGTGAAAAAGGTACCTACGAAGTGTTGTCGTGGAAAATTGACAATTAAGGCAAAAACTTATTAAAACTATAAAAAAAAACTTGTTTTGCAAAGCCCGAGTGGCCTCAGTTTGATTTCAAGGATCATTGAAGTGTGGAGAAAGAGCATACAATGCTGAGGTTTTATGTGAATAAAATAAAAATAAAAAATAAAAAAAAAACTATAATTTGTGTTTGTTTCAAAAGTTCGTTTAGAAGCAATGAACCCAACTTTTTTTTTTGTAAGCTAAATCAAAAATTATTTTTCATGTACTAGATTTATTTGATACCTTTCCGTTCAAAAAAAAGAAACAGTCATGCTGAGTTCCCGGAGCACCGTATCTATGGTTTCCGGAAGATGGGCTACGGATAGCAGTCTAATGAAATTTAAAGTCCGAGGCGAACAAATAGACGGGAGCTATTTTTTATTTTCTCCTTCTGTAACCCCTGAGACAGAGCTAAATATTTTTGACTAGCAAGTTAAAACAGAACAATAAATAGAACTAAAAGAGTAGTGCTCACAAATGATTCATCCTCACAAGACGTATTAGCAAAATAAATAAATGACATGCATTTTGGGATGGGTTGTACCATGTAGTAAGATGATAAACTAATGACTATTTAACTGTGTTTCTATATATTACGATCTTTCTTTTTCTCGGCCCCAGCCACTCCCTTTCCCTTCTTCCTCTCCTATTTTCCCGGTTGCTCCCACCTGTGTCACCCGCCCCCTTTCCCTTCGTGCATAGGCACCAAAATCAGAACTCGGCACCGCACACACCCCAAGACTGGAGCGGCGGGGCGGCTCTCCCGCCAGGGTTGATCTTCCTCGTTTTCTTGTTGTGACACGCGCTCTCCCACCCACCCCGCCCACCCACCCCACCCTTGCTTTCTCCAAGGTTGTGGTGTCACGGTTCCCCCCCCCCCCCACAGACGGCCCTCTCTGTCTCCGGATCCCATCCAACACACTTTACAATACTACCAAATCCTGCCATACTTCCCCCCAGCCCAGCTTCCACCCCCCCTACCTTGGGTCATAATGGTCATCGGGTGAACGTCCATGGGCTGCCAGATGTCGTATGGAAAAATACTCTTTATTCTTAACAAGGCAGTCCGCCTCTAATCAATCATCTCCTCCTTGATTCCTAGCAAACTCGGAATGGCTGGAAACCTTGGCTTGAGCCTGCTTGTGGGATATGTAGGTACTTTCCTTTCCGACGGCGCAAGCCCTTCCTTGTCTTGAACACGATCCTCTTCCTTTGCCCCCAGCGGGAAAACAGGCCTTCGGGGCCCTATTGGGCCTTACGCGCCGGGGTACCTAAAGGCGGTTGCTTTGCTCCAAGGCCTGCCACAGACTAGATCTGGCCTTCCCTTTTCTCTCCCCCTGGGTTTCGGAGGGGACGGGGGGTGATACGTTGTATTTCTCGCCGGGGGGAAGTGCTTACCTTGAGAATTTAAAGTGTGAATCATGGTTTTTGGCCCCGTGGGCCCGATTACGTGCGTAGTGATTGAACAATTGGGCCCGTGCTTCGGGGCGAGTGGTTTGAATTTTGTGGACAATGTGGGCAAGCTTCGCGGCTTGGGGGCCCCCCGCTCGGTGCGGCTTGCCTCCTCTTTCATTACTCCGTGGCGCCTTTTCGGTGCGTGGGGCACCCTCACCCCGGTGTGGGTGACTGGGTGTCGTCCGGATTTGCTTGCCTTTCCTCCCTAGTCGCCCCACCCTGGCGCACATGCCGGTGGTCGAGGCTGGGTTCTTTTTTGCTTTGCCCTGGATCCTGAACTTGCCCTTCGATTTGATTAACTCCAGTTCTTTACGGCGCTACCCTGCGGATAGTGGCCTTCCGGCTTTCGGCCAGGGCCCGCTGTGGCCAATAGTGGTGTCTACCCACCTATACACTCCATTAGTCTTATCCTCTTCATACGTGGTGGCTTACGACCTTTGACTTTCATGTGTTTTGATGCTACCACTTATGTGTAATGAACAGTTTTTTCTGCCACATTCTTACTCTCGTCTCGTCTCAGCACATTGATTACAATTGTATGGGAGTCGTAATATCTTAGTGGACTCTTCACAGTTCCTTCTTTCCCGGCCATATTGTTAGGCCCTCAGTCAACGGGACTCTTCAATTACCTACTTTTCCGTGGGGCCTTAAACGGTTCCTCCGGGTTTCTTTGCCTAATTGCACTCAGACATTTTCTTGTGCACACCCACCAAGTCCAGAAGATTCCTATGCAAGCATAATTTTACATGCCACGTGGTCCCTCGGCACTCCGTTCACGTTAACGTCCTGGGTAGGTCCGCCCCCACATAGGGCATGGGCCCTCCAGTTCTCAAGCCTTAGCCATTGTTGAGAAGTCAACAGGCAGGGATGCCACACGGGCCGCATTCAGTGGTCTTCCTACCGTTAAACCTGTAAACGGCAGACCAAAGGGTATCCTCACATGAGTACAGGGCCCTTCTCACGTGGTGCAAGGCTAACAATAGCCAACATACCCGTTTGATACATCGCTTCTCTTTCTTAGCTTCTTTTTTCTTTTATGGGCTAGACCATTCTTATTATTAGATAACCCTCCTATGGTCTCCCTGTGCACTTAGATTCCACAGGTATCCCTATTTTAACCCAGAGGGGGTTGAAACATCAAGCTCGCACGTAGACCCGGCATTTCATATTCGGTAAATTAATTTTTATATGGTGCCAGACAAGCTTTGACGAATCTCCAAATCACCCTGTTGACCCCAACTCCTTCACTTCTACTTTTGGATGTTTTTGTGCCTTTGGGGATTGCGCTGATCCACTTTATATGACGGGTTCTGTTTATTTTTCTCAAAAAAGGTAAAAACCTTCAACAATCCACCCTGCAGGCCCCACTCTCTACTGCTAACTTTGATGCTTTCCTGTGCGCCCCAACAGGTTACCCCTTCATTTCGTACTTTATCCTTACACCCCCCCCACGGACACACCCCCCTCTGCCCAACTGTCTCGCGCCCGCCCCTCCGCTTTTACTTAAAAATAGCCCTGGTGTGTCCATTTTCGGGTCAACCCAGCATTCTCTCTGCTCTCTCATCTTTTATGCATCCGCCATCGCTACTATCGGGCCCTGGCCCCCCTTGGTCTATTGTCCCCTGCCCACCAGTTTCAAGTTTCCCCAAAACGCCCCACCGGGCCGTCCAATTCCGAAGGCCCACGTGTCATGGCGTGGGCCACCAATTTTCTCGGGAGCCACCTGCTTGGGCCCCTCGCGGCCGGGGAGGCACCCCGACGCTTCATGCTCCAAATCCCCCCCCTCTATTCTTCCGACAGCGCCCCCCCCCGCGACTGGTCACCCCCCCACTCGCCAAGGTGCTCCTGCCCCCCCGGCCCACTCTCCCGCCTCAACTGGCCCCTGTAACCGCACCTCTTTCCGCCCATCCCCATAGAGGGCCCCCGACCTCCAACACTCCCCTTTTTGGGGTCTTCCGAAATCTTTGCCCTCTCTCCTTTTACCAACAGGGGCCCTGAGCGTTACTCTGGGCCCAACATGACCCCCTTTTGAGTATCTTCCCCTTTACGGTAGTGTTATGCTGTCGGCACAACTGTCCTCTCTTTGTGGTATTCTTCATATGTCGCTGTTCTTTTCCCTTTCGCCTTCCCAGCTAGGCATAACTCGTTAGTGTCTGTGTTGTGTATATATATGGATCTCTAGTTTGAATTTTGACACTAGTGAGACAAAAGATAAAATATGAACATGAGATAAGGATTAGAAAACTAGAAATGGTGACCACAAATGTCAAATTTTGTAAAAATAAAATAGAGCACAAAAGCACCTAGAATGGATAGGAGTGCCTTGGTGCTAGTGTCCAGAGTTGGTGTTGGTGTCCTCAGATAAATAACGAAAGATTTGAAAATACATAGAGATAGGGATCCCTATGACCTTACTAGAACTGGGTATAGAAAATACAAATCTGAGAGAGAAACACAATGGAAAAAATCAAATCAAGTATATGGAAAAAGGATTGTGTCACTAGTAAATACTTTTCTTATTTAAGATCGATGCATATAAAAACATACATGATGACATAGTAAAATTTTAGTATGTGTGTGATTTTGTGTGTACATTATGAAATTCATTTCATATAATGGGAAAGGTGATAAGTATATTGGTGGTACTTCAACGCCCACATCATTGATACATGTAGATTGGTGGTAGTTCAACATATAATGTTTTTTTTGCGTATTTCATTATTTCATTTGTGTTTTTGTTAAATGTTATTCATGCAGTTTTAAGAGTGGAATATTAATCATGTTTTCTATGAGGTTATTAATTAATATTAACCATATTTTCCCTTATGGATTGGACATGGTCAAGTGAAAATTATTAGATTGGGTTGTATCATTAATGTCATTTATTCTTCCTTTTAGTTATTCAGGCCTATTCTCACGTGTGCTCGAGCATAGAGGGATTTTTTATGGGTTAACCGTTCTTTCTATTTTCATATTTTTCCTTATGCATTTTCAAGAGGTTAAGTAGCTCATACTTCCAATTCTTATATTTTCAGTATAAGATCATGAGATAAAATGTTATTCTAGTATTTCAAAGCATAGACTAAGTATAATCTTTTCCGTTGATTCCAAACAACCTATGGAAAATATTGAATAGATTTTGGGAGAGAAATTTTTTCAGATATCTAGTCGTGCTCGGCTAAATTCAAAAATAGATTCTAATATTATTGGGAACATTTTGATCATTAATCATGATAAGTGTAAGGAAGTGGCTATGATTTAAATTGGATTCATTCAAAACATAAAGTGGGTATACATACAATTTTTGAGTAAACATTTCTTTATTTTTGGTCCATGTTCTTAGCTAACTTAGCTCATCATGTGTTCTAGGTGCATAGGTCTTCTTTCATGGAATTAGTAAGGAGACTAGAAATAATGAATTCCTTAGTGTAGTGGGTGATTAATTTGTATAAGATAACGCAACTCAATTCCTCAGGCTAGCTTTTCTTGATTTATCAACCCTATATACTCTTATTTCTATGCCTCTATGCTAGTGGGATGTTTTAGTTGGCTTGGTGTCATAGGCGTATTATCAGCTCTTTTCTGAGGTTTGTCCTAGCTCCCTAGTAAAGTAACCCGAGATGTTTGAGGTTGGCTTTACAGTGGTGGAGTTAATTGAAATGATAGACATATCCTTTGATTCTTAAGCTTGAGTAGCTAAAGGATCTATTGATTATGTTTCTTATCCACATAGATGTAATTAGTATAAGGATGTAATCAATCATATACTATTAGGTTCATTATGCACTTTTTGTAAGATTATAGTGTTCACTTATCAAAAGAAAAAGCTTATATAAATGTATTAATCATTCTTGAGCTATTACATATGTGTGTTTAATTAGGTTTCAGTATTTCATTAATGTTATCTTTAATTTTAATGTTTATTTCCAATTGAGTCATAGTTACATAATTTTATATACTACAAAATAGAAATTTGTATATGATTTTACGAGGTCAATTTACTTCACTCTCTTACACTCGAACTATCAAACAATCTGCACAACCATCTAGTTATTAATAAAAATGCCACAAGTTGACACCCAAGATGTGATTCTTTATTCAAAGTTTAAATTACGAAACATGAAATAAGATAAATATGGATAATAAGAATTTTATTTTTTATTCGATCACTATTTTTAAAATAAAAATGTATTGAGTGTAGTCGAAACTAATCCATTTCTTTTAATAAGTAATCTAGCTTAGAAGTCATTAAGAAATATATTTGATACAAAATGATGTGTATTACGAAGAACAAATGGATAGGTCTTACCCTAGTAGTCTCTAAGATAAGGAAAGAGTTCTAACAAATGCAAAATTCTAACTGAACTTTTAATCCAACCAATAGGATACAATGTAATATGACAAGTCTCTACACAAAGATGTTTTATGAGTACCCTACAAATTTGTGTAATGATAATCTTTTTTCAAGCTAGGTGAAACAATCTATAGCCTTTAAGAGTTTAAATAATTTGTTACACAAATATTTCTCACTAAAATATGTAAAGGAAAATGCCTATCGACCATTAAGATCTACTACTATGATTTGTTATTCAACCGCTATTTTCAAAATATAAAACTTTTGATCCTAACAGCCACTAAGTAGTTCCTTTCATTACGTAATGGAGCTTAACAATCACTAATTTGTTTATTTTATATGAACCAATGTATATTACGAAGAAAATTTGTAAATGTTTTAGCCTAGCAGTTAATAATATGACCAAATAGTTTTACAACGTCAAAAAAAGAACAAAAATTTTAATCCACCCCATAAGATACAATGTTATTAAACCCAATCTTACTTTCCTTAGAAAAATTAAAGATTACATGTTTGTACATCATGATGTTGCATGAGAACCTTGCAGAATTCTTAGACCCTAGGCACGTGGCACCTTTCACTGGTCCTTAAACTTTTCAACAATTTTTCCAAGCTGAGACACGTGGTGAGTCTGCGCTTGTTTAGGGTATCCACATTTGGGCACCATATAAAAAGTGCACTGAAGAGACACGTGGAGGATTCTACGGCCTCCTCTTTATACTGAGAATTTTTCAAAGGCCGAGGAAATTTTCTTGGGCCCAGTACATGTGGAGAGCCTGTTCTTGTTTGAGGTCTCACCTCTAGACTCCATCTTTAAAGTTACACCAAACAAACATGTGGAAGATTCCACTAGACCTTCCCATAGTCTGACTTTTCAGTAGCCAGTGCAACTCTCTAGAGTTCTGAACACGTGGAGGGCTCATGCTCATTTGAAAACTTGCCTCTAGAATTCACCTTTAAAGTTGCCCCAAGGACACACGTGAAGGTTTCCACTACCTCCTCTTTACACCTAGCTTACTCAGCCTCACAACATAGGAATGTGGTATACTCCATGTGAGGAAACTCATTTCTGAGAGGCATGAATGTAGGTATCCATGTCAGGGAAGTCACTTCTTAAGGTGTATTCTCGAGGGTGAAAAGGATTGCTTATCAGATCCAACCATATAGATCCATCTGAAAATGATTAAAAAGGAGATTTCTGACACGACAGAGTAAAAGAATGATTTAGAAGGACTATCAAAAAATTTTGATTTGACATCCTAGTCATGGTTAAGGGTTTGAGAAATATGGTATACTTATACTTTTCAATGGCCGAGGACACTTTCTCAGACCCTAGGCATGTGGCACTTTCATGATTTGTTCACCTGATGGCTTTGTGTGTAAATTTTTTAAACATCAATTTCTGGGAAAAAATTTTAACAAACAAAGGATTCCTCGAATATTCTTATTTGGGAGGGGGAAAATTTGGGATCAGTGAGTGAGTGAAATTGTATAAATGCAATGAGAATAATATTGCAAAAGGTTGGAGGATAACTTTTCTGAGAAATTTGGAGAGAAACCATTTTAACAATAGACCATTTGAGAGACCCGTTCATTTTCCTATGTCTCTGGATTCAATCGCGTCAAGGTGGTTGGAAGTGTACAACCATTGACAGGCTCTAATATTGTTTAGGAAACTTTCCCCTGTTGATGAATCTGATGAACTTTGAATGACTCTATGTTGATCATGTGCATTATTGTGTTTGCTTTTATTTTAGAATGTTTTCAAATAATTTTTCTTGTTCGTATTGCAATCTTATGTTAAAATCTCTCCAAGTCACACAAGATCTCATCTGTGTGTTAGTATTGTGGTATTTGAAATTTCAGTATGAGAAGAGCCTTCATGTGGTAATGAAATAAACAATTTAAAATCACTTTATTATCACTATGTTGATAAATATTTTTTGTAAGCCTATGAGTGTATCTTAGGCATGATGAACCAGGTGTTGGTATCCAAATTGATTCTCTCGGAGGGGACAAGTAGCACCACAAAAATTGTAGGATGCTTAGAGATAGATGAACCATGATATGATTCATTTTGTAGCCAGGGATGGGATTCGTCTGATTCTTCATCACTCGGGCATTGGAGAAATGTATAAGACCTCACTTAGGGTTTGATCTACCCCCACTACTTTAGGTTGTGCCTTCAACCAGGGTTAGAGGACCCATTCTTTAACCCATGTCATTGAAAGACATCGATATACCCTTCTCTGCACAATGTTAATGAGAACCTTGAGGAAATATGATCAATTAAACATAATCTAACTCTCATAAGTTGTCACAGTAGAGAGTGGAGATGTTTCCTTGAAAAAGGTTTGGGTTACTAAAGACAATAAATGAATCCTGATTGTCCCTGCATACATAGGAAATCAAATTTGTTCATTTGTGGATACACAATAAAAATAAGGGTAGTTTGTGTAGGATTCATAGTTTGAGAAATTTATTGGTGGGAAGTTAAGCAAGATAGAGTTGATTATACCAGATATTTGAGGGCCTTTACAAAAATTGGAAAACTCACAAATATAATGCTTCAGGATAGCTAAAATATTCCTTCAACCAAAAGGTGTGCATCAATAGAGCCCCAGAGATGCACAGTTTCACACTCTTCGAGAATTCAACACAAATACTTGTGATAAAGAATCAATTAAATTCTAGAAATACTTGGTTCATCATGCCTAAGATACACTCATAGGCTTACAAATAATCTTTATCAACATAGTGAGAGTAAAGTGATTTTAAATTGTTTATTTCATTACCAGATGAAGGATCTTATCATAATGAAATTGCAAATTCCACAATACTAACACACGGATGAGATCTTGTGTGACTCAGAGAGATTTTAACATAAGATTGTAATAGGAAAAAGAAAAACTATTTGAAAACATTCTGAAAGAAAAGTAGACACAATAATGCACATGATCAACACAGATTCATTCAAGGTTCATCAGATTCATCAGTAGGGGAGAGTTTTGTCAACAATCTCAAATCCTATCAATGGTTGTACACTTGCAACCACCTTGACATGATTGAATCCAAAGATATAGGAAAACAAACTGGTCTCTCAGACAGTCTCTCGGGAAAAATGGTTTCTCTCAAAATTTCTCAGAAAAGTTAACTTCCAACCTTTTGCAAGATTATTCTGATTGCATTTATACAATTTCACTCACTCACTCATCCCAAATTTTCCCTCCCCAAAATAATAAATTCGATGGATCCTTTATTTGTTACAAGTTTGTCCGAGAAAGTGATGTTTAACAAATTTACACCCAAAGCCACCAAATGGACAAATCATGAACTAATCACGTTTCCCATACCCTCAACTATGACTGGGATACCATATAATAATTTTTTGATAGTCATTCTAAATCATTCTTTTACTCTGTCGTGCAGGAAATCCCCTTTTTAATCATTTTCAGGTGGCTCCATATTGCTGGATTTGACAAGCAATCCTTTTCACCCTTGAGAATACAACTTCAGAAATGAGTTCCCCCAAATGGATACATGAATTCGTGCCTCTCAAAAATGAGTGTCCTCACATGGATTATACCACATTCATGCACTATGAGTCCAAGTCAGCCAAGTGTAAAGAGGAGGTAGCAGAATCCTCCACGTGTATCCTTGGTGAAACTACAAAGGTGAAGTCTAGAGGAAAGTTTCCAAATGAGCGGGGGCCCTCCACGTGTTTAGAACTTTAGAGAGTTACATCGGTTGCTGATAAGTCAAAGTATGGGAAGGTCTAGCAGAAGCTTCCATGTGTCTATTTGGCTCAACTTCAAAGATGGAGTCTAGAGGTGGGACCTCAAATGAGCGCAAGCTCTCTAAATGCCATGGGCCCAAGAAAGTTGCCTCCGCCTTTGAAAAATTTTCATTAAAATGAGGATCTAGGGGAAGCCTCCATGTGTCTCTTCAGCACACTTTTGATATGGTTCCTAAAAGTGGAGACCCTAAACAAACGTGGGCTCACCACATGTCTTAATCCGAAAAAGTTATTGAAAGAGTTTAAGGACCAGTGAAAGGTGCCATGTGCCTAGGGTCTAAGAAATTCTCCTCGGTCGTTGAAAAGTATAAGTATGGGTAGCGCCAGTATAATATTCCATGTGTCCCATTGGAGTTTTTTGGTATGAAGCTCAAAATAAGGACTCTAAAACAAGCACGGGCCTTCCACGTGTCTAGTGTCCAAAAAAATTTCAATAGAAACTTGAAAAAAGTATAAATATGGGAAGATCTAGAGGAAACTTCCATGTGTCCCTTTAGAACTCTTTCAAAAGTAAATTTCAGGGGAAGGTCCCCAAACAAGCATGGGCCCAGGCCTTAGAAAGTTGTTTGATAAATCTAAGTATAGAGAGGAGCCAGCGGAAGCCTCCACGTGTCTCCTTGGCGCAACTGTAAAGGTAAGACCCAAAGGTGGATCCGCAAATGAGCACAGGCCCTCCACGTGGCCATGGTCTGACAAAGCCACACTGGATGTTGAAAATTATAAGCATGGGAAGAGCTAGCGGAAACCTCCATGTGTCTCCCTAGCACAACTCCAAAGGTCAAACCAAGAGGTGAAAGCTCGAAGGAGCATAGGCCCTTAACGTGGAAAAGATTTGAGTTGAAGCAGGCCTGAGAATCTCAAATTGTTCTGACAACCCACCTCTCCGCTTCTAACTTTTGATGTGGGTGTCAGTGAAATTTTTGGATCATTTTATGACTTTTCTCCCTCTCACAAAAAGGAAAAAACATTCAAAATCCTCCTGCAACCCATGTGTCCACTTCTAACTTTTGATGTGGGCCCCAACGGAATTGTAGATCATTTCATAACTTTGCTCCTTCGTACAAAAAGGAAAACATATGCAAAATGTCCTGGTGACCCACTTGCCTGCTTTTAACTTGAAAAATAGCCATGTGTCCATCTTCAGATTCAAAGTAAGAATTTTTCCCTACCGCTTCATATATGTTGAATAGTCAATCAGAAACTATCGGGGCCACAGGACCAATTTGGCATTTTTTACAAATGTAATAAAAGTGACAAGTTTCGCCAAAAAGACCCGCTGGGCCTCATCCAATAAGAGAGGACCACATTTCCATGGATGTTGGGACAAAATTTGACATGGAAAGCATGATTGTGGAAAAATAGAAGGAAGAGGAAACATTGAATTCACGCCCAAATTACAAATTCTTTCTCATGGACAGAGAAATAGTAAAGGAAACCTGGCTCAACGTGATCCATGACCAAAGGAAAAGAATGACAAACATCACCCTAATTAAGGAAAATATTTTCATGTATCCATACAAGGAGAGAAAAATTACATCAAACCATGTAGACTGATAAATTTTGAACAAACAGGGCGAGATTAAAATGAGCACCAACATCAGGACTGACTCAGGGATGAGAAATCCCTACGACTGCCACAAGAACAACAGACCATGTGCCAAAAAATCCATTGGGAAATGGAGTCAAGAACAAGTTTTCAAAGAAGAAAAAACTTAATCAATCCCCAAAGATCAAACCTAGAAACCACCAAAAACTGGTCACTAAGGACCAAGAGAAACCGAAATAGAAAAAATCAAAAATCGAACAAAAAAAAGACTATACACTATACAATGATGCATGCCCTGATTCTAAAAAATCAATCAAGGATATGTTTCAAGTGCCTACCATTCTTATTATGATCAATCCAAGAGGTCTTGATACATTTTTAACAACTGGATATATGCTTGTTTTACTTCTCTATCCAAGTTTCTACCTCACCATATTTTCCTAGGTTTGTCTTTTGTGCCTTTACCACATCTAGAACAAACCCCATCAAACATTAGAGTCTAGGGAGAAGCAATCTACTCGGGATACTTGCACTCATTAATTTTATGATCCTTAAAATTAACATAACCCACAATGTTGTTGACATCAACGTCTGCATAAAATACTTCATAAGAAGCATTGTTAGGGTCATCAATGAGATATAAAATTTTCTTCTCACCATATAGCTTCACAAGGTTACCCTCAATTGGTATGGTTGCATAAGACATATCCATTTGCACACTTCCACCCACACTGGCTGCCCACTTTCTGGATAATAACATCCCCCACTTGGCAGGACAGTCCACAATAACTATATTCATGGCTAAGAACTTTCCTAGAAAAGCTATTAGTTACACTACTAACCCTTTGACACACCCAATTACTGGAACTTATCTTGAATCAATGGCAATACATTTCCCAAAAGTTTTTGTTACCTTGATATCTAACTCATTCGTTACCTCAAGAGGCATTACATTACATGAGGCTCCCAAGTCAAACATGCAGTTATGTACCATCCTATATTTAATAATCAAAGTGATAAAAAATGGATCCACATTAAGTTGATACTCAACCATAGAAGTTCCCAAATATACCTTAGATGATTCACCTAGTTCCTCCAATGCTTATGGTATTTCTTATTCTATAATAATGGGAGGAACCTCTATATTATTAACACTTTTTCCCTGACTAATATTTTCTTCCTTAAATCCCAAATACTTGAATGCCCTTTTCTTATACTCAGGGATCCTGAGTAATTCAACAATGGGAACAATGACCTTGATCTGACTTAAGACCTGGGCCATGTCACAAGGAACATATTTAGGTAGGTCAGTGTTAGGAGGGAGATTCATAGTCTCATCTGATAATATAGAAGTTTTCAGAGTCTGGGCATGGGCAGGAGCACTAGATCTATTTGTTGTAATTAGGCATTTTCCAAATCTATCTTTCTTAAGGGCCTCAGGGATACTAGTAAGATTTGGGATATTTGGCTTGACATGTGGCCCTACCCCTTTGACAACCTTACTTCTGGTGTTATATTATTTCTCCTGAGAAACTACTAAATTCATCAACAATTTCCTGTCCTCTTAGGAAGGGACCCCTCCATCATACTTTATAATCATCAAAGCCCTTAAGTATGTAAAATCATGATTGGGAAGATCAAATGATTCCACCATATCAACTTCAAAAGCATTAAGGGGAGGAATAGGTAATACCCGATGGATGCAATCCTAGAAATATTCAGTAGTTATTGCACTTATCAATTCAGTTGAGGTTTCCCCATGCCATGAGTTTGCAGGGCATTCCATCATGCACACATCATCATCTATCTCATCATCATCACCTTCCTAAAAATTTGATGGATCCTTTATTTGTTACAAGTTTGTCCGAGAAAGGGAAGTGGTGTGAACAAATTTACACCCCAAAGCCACCAAATGGACAAATCATGAACTAATCACGTTTCCCATACCCTCAACTATGACTGGGATACCATATAATAATTTTTTGATAGTCATTCTAAATCATTCTTTTACTCTGTCGTGCAGGAAATCCCCTTTTTAATCATTTTCAGGTGGCTCCATATTGCTGGATTTGACAAGCAATCCTTTTCACCCTTGAGAATACAACTTCAGAAATGAGTTCCCCCAAATGGATACATGAATTCGTGCCTCTCAAAAATGAGTGTCCTCACATGGATTATACCACATTCATGCACTATGAGTCCAAGTCAGCCAAGTGTAAAGAGGAGGTAGCAGAATCCTCCACGTGTATCCTTGGTGAAACTACAAAGGTGAAGTCTAGAGGAAAGTTTCCAAATGAGCGGGGGCCCTCCACGTGTTTAGAACTTTAGAGAGTTACATCGGTTGCTGATAAGTCAAAGTATGGGAAGGTCTAGCAGAAGCTTCCATGTGTCTATTTGGCTCAACTTCAAAGATGGAGTCTAGAGGTGGGACCTCAAATGAGCGCAAGCTCTCTAAATGCCATGGGCCCAAGAAAGTTGCCTCCGCCTTTGAAAAATTTTCATTAAAATGAGGATCTAGGGGAAGCCTCCATGTGTCTCTTCAGCACACTTTTGATATGGTTCCTAAAAGTGGAGACCCTAAACAAACGTGGGCTCACCACATGTCTTAGCCCGGGATAGTTATTGAAAGAGTTTAAGGACCAGTGAAAGGTGCCATGTGCCTAGGGTCTAAGAAATTCTCCTCGGTCGTTGAAAAGTATAAGTATGGGTAGCGCCAGTATAATATTCCATGTGTCCCATTGGAGTTTTTTGGTATGAAGCTCAAAATAAGGACTCTAAAACAAGCACGGGCCTTCCACGTGTCTAGTGTCCAAAAAATTTTCAATAGAAACTTGAAAAAAGTATAAATATGGGAAGATC
Source organism: Taxus chinensis (assembly GCA_019776745.2). Lineage (NCBI taxonomy): Eukaryota > Viridiplantae > Streptophyta > Pinopsida > Cupressales > Taxaceae > Taxus > Taxus chinensis. Next base: position 165,693,552 of record CM034154.1, on the reverse strand, counting down.
TAGAGGAAACTTCCATGTGTCCCTTTAGAACTCTTTCAAAAGTAAATTTCACGGGAAGGTCCCCAAACAAGCATGGGCCCAGGCCTTAGAAAGTTGTTTGATAAATCTAAGTATAGAGAGGAGCCAGCGGAAGCCTCCACGTGTCTCCTTGGCGCAACTGTAAAGGTAAGACCCAAAGGTGGATCCGCAAATGAGCACAGGCCCTCCACGTGGCCATGGTCTGACAAAGCCACACTGGATGTTGAAAATTATAAGCATGGGAAGAGCTAGCGGAAACCTCCATGTGTCTCCCTAGCACAACTCCAAAGGTCAAACCAAGAGGTGAAAGCTCGAAGGAGCATAGGCCCTTAACGTGGAAAAGATTTGAGTTGAAGCAGGCCTGAGAATCTCAAATTGTTCTGACAACCCACCTCTCCGCTTCTAACTTTTGATGTGGGTGTCAGTGAAATTTTTGGATCATTTTATGACTTTTCTCCCTCTCACAAAAAGGAAAAAACATTCAAAATCCTCCTGCAACCCATGTGTCCACTTCTAACTTTTGATGTGGGCCCCAACGGAATTGTAGATCATTTCATAACTTTGCTCCTTCGTACAAAAAGGAAAACATATGCAAAATGTCCTGGTGACCCACTTTCCTGCTTTTAACTTGAAAAATAGCCATGTGTCCATCTTCAGATTCAAAGTAAGAATTTTTCCCTACCGCTTCATATATGTTGAATAGTCAATCAGAAACTATCGGGGCCACAGGACCAATTTGGCATTTTTTACAAATGTAATAAAAGTGACAAGTTTCGCCAAAAAGACCCGCTGGGCCTCATCCAATAAGAGAGGACCACATTTCCATGGATGTTGGGACAAAATTTGACATGGAAAGCATGATTGTGGAAAAATAGAAGGAAGAGGAAACATTGAATTCACGCCCAAATTACAAATTCTTTCTCATGGACAGAGAAATAGTAAAGAAAACCTGGCTCAACGTGATCCATGACCAAAGGAAAAGAATGACAAACATCACCCTAATTAAGGAAAATATTTTCATGTATCCATACAAGGAGAGAAAAATTACATCAAACCATGTAGACTGATAAATTTTGAACAAACAGGGCGAGATTAAAATGAGCACCAACATCAGGACTGACTCAGGGATGAGAAATCCCTACGACTGCCACAAGAACAACAGACCATGTGCCAAAAAATCCATTGGGAAATGGAGTCAAGAACAAGTTTTCAAAGAAGAAAAAACTTAATCAATCCCCAAAGATCAAACCTAGAAACCACCAAAAACTGGTCACTAAGGACCAAGAGAAACCGAAATAGAAAAAATCAAAAATCGAACAAAAAAAAGACTATACACTATACAATGATGCATGCCCTGATTCTAAAAAATCAATCAAGGATATGTTTCAAGTGCCTACCATTCTTATTATGATCAATCCAAGAGGTCTTGATACATTTTTAACAACTGGATATATGCTTGTTTTACTTCTCTATCCAAGTTTCTACCTCACCATATTTTCCTAGGTTTGTCTTTTGTGCCTTTACCACATCTAGAACAAACCCCATCAAACATTAGAGTCTAGGGAGAAGCAATCTACTCGGGATACTTGCACTCATTAATTTTATGATCCTTAAAATTAACATAACCCACAATGTTGTTGACATCAACGTCTGCATAAAATACTTCATAAGAAGCATTGTTAGGGTCATCAATGAGATATAAAATTTTCTTCTCACCATATAGCTTCACAAGGTTACCCTCAATTGGTATGGTTGCATAAGACATATCCATTTGCACACTTCCACCCACACTGGCTGCCCACTTTCTGGATAATAACATCCCCCACTTGGCAGGACAGTCCACAATAACTATATTCATGGCTAAGAACTTTCCTAGAAAAGCTATTAGTTACACTACTAACCCTTTGACACACCCAATTACTGGAACTTATCTTGAATCAATGGCAATACATTTCCCAAAAGTTTTTGTTACCTTGATATCTAACTCATTCGTTACCTCAAGAGGCATTACATTACATGAGGCTCCCAAGTCAAACATGCAGTTATGTACCATCCTATATTTAATAATCAAAGTGATAAAAAATGGATCCACATTAAGTTGATACTCAACCATAGAAGTTCCCAAATATACCTTAGATGATTCACCTAGTTCCTCCAATGCTTATGGTATTTCTTATTCTATAATAATGGGAGGAACCTCTATATTATTAACACTTTTTCCCTGACTAATATTTTCTTCCTTAAATCCCAAATACTTGAATGCCCTTTTCTTATACTCAGGGATCCTGAGTAATTCAACAATGGGAACAATGACCTTGATCTGACTTAAGACCTGGGCCATGTCACAAGGAACATATTTAGGTAGGTCAGTGTTAGGAGGGAGATTCATAGTCTCATCTGATAATATAGAAGTTTTCAGAGTCTGGGCATGGGCAGGAGCACTAGATCTATTTGTTGTAATTAGGCATTTTCCAAATCTATCTTTCTTAAGGGCCTCAGGGATACTAGTAAGATTTGGGATATTTGGCTTGACATGTGGCCCTACCCCTTTGACAACCTTACTTCTGGTGTTATATTATTTCTCCTGAGAAACTACTAAATTCATCAACAATTTCCTGTCCTCTTAGGAAGGGACCCCTCCATCATACTTTATAATCATCAAAGCCCTTAAGTATGTAAAATCATGATTGGGAAGATCAAATGATTCCACCATATCAACTTCAAAAGCATTAAGGGGAGGAATAGGTAATACCCGATGGATGCAATCCTAGAAATATTCAGTAGTTATTGCACTTATCAATTCAGTTGAGGTTTCCCCATGCCATGAGTTTGCAGGGCATTCCATCATGCACACATCATCATCTATCTCATCATCATCACCTTCCTAAAAATTTTGATCTACATCACATGGGGAGTGTGGTAAGAAACACCTATTACACCACTCAATAACATTGGCCTCCTCCATAGCAACAACCCTGGAAGTCAAAGGATCAGGAACCAGTCTATTCTCCCTAGGTTGAGGCTGTCTATTTCCTAATCCCACGATCCCTTTCCGTCTATCATCTAGTCTGTGATCACCTCTGGGATGATTTCCAGATATCTCCTGACCATGTGGCTTATGCTAACCCTGGGAACTTTGTCTCATCCCTTTTTCAGCTCTGGCAAGTTTATAGGATATATCTTTAACTGCTCTAGCCAAAGGTTTTATAACCTCTTCCAGATCCATAGCCTTGCTTGACTGAGGCTTTTCAGGATTGACCAACTTGATACCCTCTCTCTTAGGAGGGTTTCCAACTACTTTGATGTTATTTTCTAATTTTAAGGCCATGGTGAAAGCGTGCCTCAATTTTCTCGGGTTCTTATCTCTCAAGTAATAAGGAGCCATTTTATCAAAAATGTCAGAATATTTTATCAAACATTACACATCACTTGGCCTTAGGATTACAGGTAGCCTACTCAAGGTATTATTGAACCGAGTATTGAAATCATGGACAGATTCATTTGTATTTTTATTAATATTTTCAAATTCAGATAAAAGGAACCTGGAATTTGTCTTATCCCCATATGGAAATCTAAAGGCATTTTCCAGCTCAGTCCATGAATCCATTGAATTATCTAGTAAATACTTGTACCAGTCATGTGCATCCTCTTTAAGAGTATCGATAAATAACTTTACATACACGTCTTCAAACTCAATTTCAAAATCTTCCATCATATTTGTTAGTACTCATTTTAAACTCACACCATTTGCCCTAATTTTCCTTTTGATCTACGTGTTCTAAAACGTTTCTATATATCGAATAGATGAAATGAATCTTTTATCTTTGTATGTATACCAATTTTTTTTTGCAATTTTCCTTTTCATGCCTTATTTTGTAGAAATCCCCAAATGTGCCCTAATTTTGCCCTAAATCTTTGCAATTTGCAGGCTCTGCCATTTTTTCATGTCTTCCCAATCATGAATGCTTGAATTTTTTTTTAAATTTCTTCTGCATGCCTTTGAAAATCCATTACCATGGTCCAAAAATGCTTGGAGCCATGATTTACCTGGTTTTGTTTCAAAAAAATTCTTCCTTAGCAAAAAAATCAGATCCTAGGTGTGAATTGGTAAATTTTTGTGTTTTTGATGGTCTAAAGGGGGTCTTTTACCCGTCAAATTCTACCTCAGAATTTGGTAGATACGTGGCCTCTTTTTATTGGTCGAGGGATGACGGATAAATGTTTTGAACTTATCACTTTTTGCTATTTTGGAAAGAGGGAAAATTTAGTCCCATGGCTTCGCTAAGTTCTGATTGCTTTTTTTGGTGCTTACGTGGCTTCCTCTTATTTGATGAGGCACAACAACTTTGTTTTATGAACTTGTTATTTTTGGCTACATTGACAAAAAGTTTGAACTTGCCTCATGGACTTGCCAGGCTCTGATTAAAGAAAAATTTAAGTGGCGGGGAAAATTTCTTATTTTTGGGCCAAAAGTGTATACGTGTTCATCTCCAATTGGTCATGGGTGGGTGGGTCCTTTTTATGCCTTAAGGCATTAAGGAAAAAGAGTAAAAGGTAAAATAAATGTTTAAGGCCCTGTAACTAATAAGAACATGACACGTTGCCTTTGAAAAGTCAAAAGGTGAATGGGTGGGCCATCGAAGGAATTTAGAAATTTTAACTTTTTGTGAAAAGGGTTATAAAGAGATTTTTAACTCTGTAGACAATCAAGAGAGGCACGTGGCATAGTTGAAAATTCAAAAGGCAGGGAAGTGGACCAGAAAAATAGTTTGTGTTTTTTTGGCTTTGAAAAAGGATTAAGGTTATAAAGTGAATTATGCCTCTACAACAAATCACCCAAGGACACATGGTTTGATAGGTCAACAATTGGGAAAGAAGAGCATCGAAGGACATTTGGAAATTTTTCCCTTTTGTGGAAAAAGTTAAAGTTGAGAAATGAACTTTAACTCTATAGAAAATAAGAGGAGGACATGTGTTAGGGTTGAAAATTCAAAGGTGGAGGTCGTGGGTCGGCGGGGAACTTTGAAGCTTTTAGCTTTATTTTAAGGAGTAAAGATAAAAAGTGAGCCACACACCTGCAACCAATAAGAAAAGGGCATGTGTCAGCTTTGAAAATTCAAAGCAAGGATGAAGGCTGGTAGGAATATTTGAAACTTTTAGCTTCATTATAAAAGGAATAAAGTATAAAATAGAATCACGGCCCCACAAAAAATCACAGAAAAACACGTGCTAAGGTTAGAGGCAGAGGTGCGAGACCTTGAAGAAAATTGGAATTTTTTTCCTTTTAGAGAAATGAAGTATGATAGTAAAACACGACCTTGCAATGAATCCAAGATCGACATGTGGCCGTTGAAAAGTCAAGGCGGGGGGAAAAGAAAAGTGTCAAAAATTTCCATTTTCCCAAAATGTTCTTAAATGTTAAAATGTGCTCCCAGTCCTATTTCTAATAATATTTTGCCATGTGGCTGGATCTAATTAAAATTTGTAAAAGTGGCCCTAGGCTAGTTTCAATTCAAATTTCCCCATGTGGATGGCTTATATTAAAATATGAGAGGGAAACATCGACAGTGGTTGTGCATTTCATTTGATTTTACCGCTATTGGAGCTCCAGGATGTTTGGAGATGTGATTTTTTGCATTATTATTCATCAAATTTTGATGAATTTATGTCGTTTTGGTCTGCAAGGTGCAATTAAATTGTTTTCAAGGTTGAATTTGTAAATTGAGGTGCGAAATTTGAGCATTCGAAGTGAATTTTTGCTCAGGATTGTGTAAAATGCAAAATGCCAGATCCAAAAGTTACAGAGCAAAATTTCAAAATGGGAAAGGTGAAATGATGAAGGAAAGGGGGTCTGCATGCATTGAAGATGAAAAATGTGCTCCCAGTTGAAGAAATGATGGAAATATTTGCAATGATTCACCTTTTAGAAAAGCTTCACAACTTTTGGACGTGTTTCTGTTAAATGTCCCTTTCTGCAAATCACGAGTGAAATTTGTAACAAACTTGATGCTTAGGATATTATTTTCTTGGGAAAGATGGATTGGATGTAATAGAATGTTATATAATGCATGTTTTTAGAGATGTGAAGGGTCAAGGGTTAAATTTCATGAGAAAAATTTGAGAAAATTTGTCTTCTAAGAAACCCATCTAAGATACCTAGTTAATTTCTTCTGTGTTAGATTTTCTATCATGTCATGTTTTTTGCAGATGTATAATCATTGGGTACAAGATCTGAGATTTCTATGGAAGGTCTCCCTTGCTGATGAATCTAAGCAATTTTTAAATTACTTTGTGTTCAATCTCTGGAAAATTTGTGTTTTCTTATTTTAGAATGTTTGTAAATGGTTTCTCTTGTTCCTATTGCAATCTTACATTGAAATCTTTGTGAAATCACACATATCTCATACTTGTGATGGTTTAGTGGAATTTGCAATTTTATTTATTAGAATATCCTTCCCTTGGTAATGAAATAAACAATTTAAAATCACTTTACCTTCATTTGTTGACAGAGATTGTTTGTAAGTCTTTGGGTGTACCTTAGGCGTGATTGATAACAGATTTTGGTGTTCAATTAAGTCTTTTAACTCGAGCCTTCGTGCTATGTTCTCAAAGATTGTGTGAAAACGTGCAAATTTGGTCCTCCATTGATGCACACCTTCTTGTTGAAGGAATGTCTTAACTATTCTGAAGATTTCTGTTGTTTAGTTGTCCATTGTTTTGAATTTTCTCAAAGATCTGGAAAATTCCAATTTATCTTTCTTAATCTCCCACCAGAAAATCATTCAAACGACTAATCCTACTCAGTACTATCCATGTTTTGCCTTTTATATCGACAAAGGAACAAAATCTATTCATAAAATATGCAGAACAATTAGGATTTCATAATGTCTTCAGTAACCTTAGCCTTGTTTTGAAAGTATCTCCATATTTTAGAAGTGAAAACCCTTGAGAGTTAAACTATGGAGTATTGATCATACTTTCCCAAGCTTTTCTTCATAAAATTTTTGTAAAAGAAGGATATCTCCATCAAACAGAGGTTACACTAAGGGTCCTCTCACCCTGTTTGAATAGGCACAACCTAAATTAGTGAGGATAGGTCCAATCCTCTTGAAGGTGTTATCCATCTCTCCACAATCTGAGTTATAAATAGCTAGTTAGATCTCATCCCTAGATACAAACTGACATACGTTATGATCTATCTATCTCTAAGCTCCATGTCAAACCTGTGAGGCTTCTCAGCTTGAAAGGAAGAACAAATTTGGATACCAACAATATTGAAAAATATTTTTAAATGGTGGTCACCAGTGATGGCATTATTTCCTTGAAATTTTGGCAACCTATTTCTGACATCTTATGGCACTATATTAGGATATCCATCCATACCTCTGAAATCTATAGGTCCAAAAGTGTTGACAACAAATGGAGGTCTAGGTGGAGGTTGGGCCATATTTCCTTGAGGCGATGAATTTACTGGAGAAACAAACTGATAGGGAATGAGGGGTCTTTGGAGCACATGAATATAGATTTTAAAATAGATATTCTCTAATGACTCAGCTTCTTGGAAAACCCTATCAAGCTTGGAAGAAACAAGGGAAAACAAAGAAGCACACTTTTCAGATACAAATGATGGCTCCTCTTTAGTTGGAGAATTTAAATTTATATAAAGATTACCCGGTTCAAACTCACTTGAAGACGTATGGTAATATTCAACTACAGATCGATCACCCTTCAGGACTGATATCTCCTTTTTTGATTCTTTATCTTCAACAAATTTCTAGACTTGTTTTCCTTCTGAATTTGCTTTTCCCTAGTTCTGGAAATAACTTTCTAGTAGGGTACCTAGTGAAGATAGATCTTCTTCCTTCCATATTTTCATAGATTAGTGACAGATCTCACTTAACACAGGTTAAGGCACTGGTAATCATTAAAATTTCAAATCAACATGGAGTCGCCACTAAGGATTTTCACCTTAGTTATGCAGATGCAATATTAGTAACTTACCAAGTTTCTATCAATGCTTAAATTCTGCAAAGCTTAATAGATCTGACCTTCCTTTACCCAAATTTATCAGTATTGATGCAAATTTAGTGCAATAACCACTAGAAATAGGAAATAATTCACAATGCACATGTAATCTTCCAAAAATCTTACAGATCTCTACAAAGGATGACATTTAAACAACATATTTGTACTTGAATCATGCAAGAAATATTACCAAGGTCGGTATGTGTACACCTTTGTAAAAATAGTCCCCAGCAATGACACCAATTCGATGTTGTTTCCACACAAATAGGTCCCAGAGTTCAAATAATCCCCGAAAACATCACCAATTCGGTGTTATTGCCACACAAATAGGTCCTAGAGTTCAAATAATCCCCGGTAATGGTGCTAATTTGGTGTTGGTATCAAAATTGATTCTCCCACAGGGACCGAGCAGTATCATGAAACTGGTAGGATGCTTAGAGATAGACGAACCACGATTTGATTTATTTTTTAGCCGTATCACACATTTTCATCTTATCTAGCTAAAAAAACACTATCTTAGCCTCGTTGGTGAGACTAACAAGAATAAGGAATAACACAAGAATAAAGAATGTGATGGAGTCTGGAATGTAGTGCAACACTCAGTCATATGTTCACTCATCGGGTGAGCATCAAGGTCATTCTGAATTCACATATTGCATTTTTAATTATGTCTTGATTTCTTTGTGAGATTATATAGGTATTTAGGATTTATTTTGCACTTTACAGGTACCCTCAGTGATCAAAGAGTGAATGTAATTAACAGAAAGTGGTAGTGAAACCCTAGTGACAAAAAAGAAAGTAGATTCTGAGCTTTTGCATAGTCACTCACACCCAAAAAAAGTCACCACTGCTCAAGTTCCCTTATCCAACACCAGGAGCCCGTGTTTGACATCATTCTCAATTGTCAAAAATTTTAGAGAGCAGTTGCAACACTATTTCAATCTCGTTCAACACTATACATTTCCCATATCAGTTTCATATTTTAGAGGATTCATCTAAGTCCTTTATCTTGCAAATTTACCTATAGTATTACATTACACAAGTGCTTAACATCTGTATCTTTACTATATTTTACCTTATCATTTATTCTATAATTAGATATAATTCAGTTTTTGTTAAATCATATGGTGAACCTGACATGGCAAAAAAGAGGTCCTCATCTCCCAATCATAATATGGCCGATACATGCCTACAACCCTTTTTTAATGATATTAATATAGAATATGAAGTTATTAACCTTTATCGCAATCGTAAATGTGATTATTTCTTTCTTTAAACACTATTTTCTTTCCAAGATTTTGTTCCTATTAGCCATGACACCCCTAACACTTACATAGTCTCTCCTGACAAAAGAGCCACTTCATTTTCTCCTTTATATTCTATAGTCACCCATGCTATTATTGCTTCTTCTACTCCTATTATAGCATATGATAATACTATTATAGATTATTTTCTTGATCATGTTATTTCTTGTGACAATATGGATACTAATACTGCTACTTCTATTGTTGAAAATGTAAACGTGTATGACGTCGTCTCTCTTAGTAGTCAAGATGAATGTAAAGTTGTATCTCCTATTCTTCATAATTCTTAAAGTTATTCTAATTAATGCATGTATAAATCTGACATTAATAATCCTATCACTTCTTTGTATTTTTATGATAGTCACGATGAAATACTTTCTTGTTAAAATATGACTTATATTGATGTTGATGATGCTTTTGATCATAAACATGTTAGTGATGATGTTACTTCTCTTAAGACTGCTGAATGTGAATATAATACTCCTCTTTCTTCTACTTCTGAAATTATTTCTCATGATGTTTCTACTCCTACCTCTAGTACACCTCTCATTTTATCTCCTAAGTCTACATCTAGAATTCCCATCAAGCCTTGATGTTCTTCTAATACTTTTTTACCTCCTTCTCCTCATTCCACATCCACTGCTCATTCTCACATTCTGATGATCACTCGCCATGGTAAGATCCAACCAATATTCCTCTCACTTCACCAACCATTTCATCACATGATATTCTATCCCTCATGTGCATGTTGTTGGCACCGTGCAATCTCAATTTCATACACTCACCCTTGAAAGTAAGTCCTATTATTCTTCCATTGACAATAATTATTTGCATGGCAATCTAATTCCTAAAAAGATTCACAATATAACTTTCCCAAAGGACTTCATCATGCCTAACTTCTCATGCTTCAATGGAAATGGAAATATTTATTTACATCTCAATTATTATCATTTAGCTATGTCTTCTTATTCTAATGATCGTTATTTACTCAAATAATTTCTATATAGCCTTTTTAATCATGCACTCAAATGGTATACTCATTTTCTGTATGGATCCGTTAGTACTTATTATGAAAAGGAAAATGTTTTTCTTAGATAATTTATTTCTAATAATGGTTCTAAAGTCACATATGAACAATTTCCATTTTTACATCAAGGAAAGGAAGAACCAATTATAGATTACATTTTACACTTCAAGTCTTGTATACATTAGTTATTATTTATGTCCATTAATTTAGAAAAGTAAATTATCTTTTTTTGTGGCTTGATTCTTGCATTGAAAGAAATATTATTCTATGATACATGTGAATCTTTAACACACTTATGCTAAAAATTCATTGACTTAAAAAATATTTTCTCCTCTTCAATCCATTAAGTTACATCCACGGTGCCCCATCTCCACCTCATTGCAATTGTCTTCCTGCCCCTCCACCACATCAGAAATCACCTAAGTCTTCTTATTATCTCACTCATAAACCATTTTGATTATCACATAATTTAAAGCCACATGATGTTATATGAACCTTACTTGATAAGTGGATCTTTCATTTACCTTCTACTCAGGATTATGTACCTCACAAATTACAGTTCTAGTGTGAGTGTCCCTTCTAAAATTTCCATTACATCAATGGCCATTATGATAATGAATTCTATGCTCTCCATGACCACTTACAAAAATTTGAAGAAAAAGTTATCATTTATATCTTCTTGTGCTCTCATGAGCACTCTCTTTCTCCTATTCCATATAAGAGTGCTTCAACCATTGTTCCTTTGTCTCCTTCACCTCCATCTAAAGTAGTCATCTGCCTACCTCCTACAGTCATCATCTATCCACATCCTTCATATAATCTACCTATGGTTGCATCCTCTCATTCATCACAAATTTCTATAGTACGTCATTAGCTTCCTAGTTCCCTTGCTTTAGCACTTCCTCCCACCACACCTTCTATTCTTGGTTCCATTCCATTTTAGATCCAATTTGGCCCTTCTTCTCACACCATTGTTTCTTTAAATGATCCATCTGTACCTTGTAGGCCTTTTATTCTTTAGTAGATGAAGTCCAGTTTCCATTTCATTACTCTATGACACACTCTTTGCTATGGTTCACACTTGACTGTTGATGAAATAATACATCAACGAACCTATCCTTTCACAACTCATGCGGTTTACTTCATATCGTATATTTTCTAGCATCTCCTTTCATGTAAGAAACACATTTCCCAATGAACCATTCTTGTTATATGGTTCATTCTTGACTACTAAAGGGGCATTTATAAATGAAACTCAGTCTCACATTGGGTGGGGAATCAATATTCTCCCCCATAAATTCTCATCCTATGCTATTATGAATCTTATTAACATCTCATCATTATTCAAATTATCAACATTTCATCAGTTTAATCTCTTATCTTATCTAAGTTATATTGCCACTTTTATTTCTTTACAACATAACATCACATACATATGTTTCTATGATCTACCGTTGATTGTTATTCACATATATTATTTATCTATTTTAAAGGGGGAGGGTTGAGCGGTTATATCTACAAGGCCTCCCAGATAAGAAGTGAATTAGTAAAACACACACACACAAGATTGATCTACTGCAGACTAGATAGACATAGAAACCTAACCATTGAAGCAAAGAGATTAGATACCATGCAACGACCACCCTATCTCTATGTAATGATACACGACATCGAGCATGGGATAAGAAATGAAGAGCATGGTTATGAATCGAGGTCTAATATTCTCAACCCCTTGTACTTATTTATTCTTTCCACATCATACTAAATTCCAAAATTCAATAATAAAAAAAGCCAAATAAAAAATGCACATTCAATCTATCACATTACTCAATTACTAACATGTACACATCATAATAATCATATAATATACAACACACATCAATATCAAATTCCACAGCAACATCCATCTATAAGAATCTCATCAAAAATCAAAAGTTTCAAAATACAATCAATTGGGGAAAGCCCCCATGCATTAGTCTAACATATGTAATACATCACACATCATCGTCGCTATTACTATATATAATTACGAGAGATGTCAACTAGAGTCTTCAATTTCACTCTACACAATTGATCTGAATCTCTATATCTCTAATTGACTCTGTAATACAACCATCTAAGTTTTCTTCTCTATAAATTGTCCATGTAGCTCAATATATCTATGAAAAACATCCTGAGCTAGGGATCTTCCTCCTATGACCTGTCTAGCTCACTCACTCTTTACATGAGCCTCATCACACTCACTCAATCACATGGTAGAGATGGTTGCTGCTATAGCCACTCACTCGAATAAAGGGGCATGCTCGACCACAATCATTCGTACTCACTGTAGCATACCTCCTCCTAAAAGACCATTTTGAGGAATGTTTTGTGTCAATGTGCGTATCAACGAATCTACAATCACAGAAAAATAGGCATCATTTGCAGTCACAAAAAACCAACATTAGTTACTACATACCTTTTCAATATCTAATAACCAAACTAAAACTAAAAAATGAAAATGAACAATACTTACATTCAGATCATGTTGTTGCTACACCATCTATATCAAGGGCATGTCCCTGCCCCTCTAGTACTCTAACTTTCAGCCCACCAGCTGCATCAATCACTACTATAATTAGTAACACCCATCCATGTGTCACCCACCACTCATTGTATTCCTTGTAGCACCCCATATCATCAACATGTATAGGATCTATAACCGCATTTTCCTCATCTTGACTAGGATGTACTAGTTTTTCTCCTGTCATGCCCAACCTCGTTCCTAGTTGTCTCACCACTATTTTAGATTTCAACCATATATATGGCTCCTCGGGCACATCCCGAGGCATGCCAAACTAATTAAATACTCCTTCACCCTTGAATAACTTAGTCACCCCTCAAAAATGATCCTTTAACCACATGGTACATCATTTGCACCAAAAATCCACACCATCCTATACCCATCCACCATAGTCTGTATACAGTCTCCATATAATGACCCCAGGGCCCATCTTATCTATCATTGACCTATAGGTGGTCCTATCCATCTTCCTCCTACGGGTGCCTACCCACCTTGCTACAAATATCTCACGTTGAGCCCAATGGCCCCAAGGCCCACTGAGTTTCCTCAATATGGGTATATGCTCATATTCCCATACGTGTAACAAAGTTGTGGCTCCAAGTCCACCCCCATGATCTTGCTATTTAAATCTATACAAATGTCGATACAAGTGGGCCCACAAACACCACTCTAATGTATACCTAGTCCCATTTTCTCACACTTACAAACTCATGGGTCGTATGCAAAGCCAAGGCCACCACTACTTTTTAAAATCTAGTCAAACTCATTGCTCTAACATATGGCATAATCATAGCTTAAAGCTCACATTCTCGACTACTCTCAGGAAAAATGATATTACAATGCACCTTTTCACTATTACTATATATAATAATTCCTTTTTACCGCATAATATAGTCATTATTTTCTACCACTTTTCTAACTAATAAACGTTGCATAGTTTCGCTCATATCTTGAGTCTCGTGACTCTATTTGTCTCGTCATTTGTGCCATACAAATCATATTTTCCTCTTGCACCGTACCATAAAAATTTCAACATCTCATATTCATATGTGGCACATGTAGAAATCCCCATCTACTCATACTTTGACAATAATATCCCATACTATTTTTACTTTAATATTACAACATCTCTTACATCTTGCTTTCTAATCAATGCTCATTTCTCTACCCTTTGTTAGTGTGAGTATTTTTCCATGCCATGTGGCGAGTAATCTCACTTAGGGGAGGTCATAAGTCTAGGTGTTATAGGGGTCTTACGTCGTTTCACATCAATGCGTCATATGTGTGAGATAGGAATTACTTCCCATTCTGCAAATATAACTCCCCTTCTCCACTTGAGAGGTTCTAATTGCAGGCACTGGGGGTTACACAACACCCTCTATTTGTATACCTTGTTTCATTAAGATGTACGCTGAGTTAATGAGATTTCTCGCTTTTCAAATCCTTACATGCACTTGATGGTTGATGCTCACTCCTCATGAGACCTCGTCATGCAGCTGGAGTGATGCTAAGTTTATGTTCACGTTATCTTCCATGATTGTTGTGCTTCATTTTTTCACATTATTTATCTTAGTATTAGATCACATGTTGTGGGATTTTTGTTACTCATCGTCTACCATTTCTCTATTTCTCTCCATTTGTGATCTTCTAGTTTCTTGTGCATCTATTGTAATAGATATTCGATCCATGCTCTACTTTCACTGATTTTGGGTTTTCAATCTCATTCGTGATTTTTTGTTTGTGCTTTCTGGTATTCATGGTTTTCTTCCCTTTACATGCATGCTTTTGAGGTCTACTACAAACTCAGGTTTGTAGTTCCAAGTTTTATATTAATTTTTAGTGCTGGTGTTGAGGTTTATTCTAGGGTTTAAAAAGTATTTTTTGAGCTCCACTTGGCCCCAGCTCACTGACCTGGGAACCGAGCTTGCTCCCCTAGCTTTCCTTCCATCATTCTCAGCTCACAATTTGGCTGATATCTGTAATGGGGTTTGCATTTGTTGACTTTGACCGTTTGTTCATTCCCTGTTTGGCACCTCGATTATTGATCTCATCGTACATGCTTTGTTTGGGATTTATATCTTCTTCAACTTGTGGCTTTGCTCTCTCATGTCTTGTTCCGTGCTTCCCTTCGACTTGTTCTCTACATTAGCTCTTTGTATGATCTTTGCTCCATCTCCGCACCTTGCTACTTTCAAGTCTTCAACATTCCCACCGTGTTTGATGCCCTATCCTCTAATGTTCGGTGTGTGTTATGTCCTTTCACCGTGCTCCTTTTCCATTGTGTCCTCGGCTCAGCTTATGACTGCTCTTCAGACGGCATTGGATTCTTCCTTGATTGACTCCAGTTTCAACAGTCTCTCCTTATAGCCCGAGCATATCGATGTCGCGTGGATCCTCGGACTTGCCCTTCCAAACCTTCTAACGAATCGTCGCAAATCATGTTGTTTGATTTCCCCTCGACTTTCCGTTTAACAACTCTAGCGTTGTCCCGACGCCCACTTGCTCAATGACGACACGTTGTCAATGTCAACTAAGCCATCAACGTCACCTCGTCGGCCCTTGCTCAACCGACTCTCCCACCTAAAGGACATTGTTCCCCGACGCATTACACAACCGACTCAATGAAGACCTCTGGCTCGATCTCTAACTTGGCGTCTAACTTTCTGAGAAGCTCACCTTTGGACTGGACGCGTTTCCTCTTTCATAGCTCACCTATCACAGAACAACTCGTCGATTTCTGTCAGCTCATTCGTTGAGATCCTCGCTACAGAGCTCCCTCATCTTGCCCATCTCAGCTCCCTTGAGCTTACTGAGTTGCTCGCCCTTAGCTCGCCATATAGCTCACCGAGCTGTCGCCAGACTGTATGCCATTTTTTTCTCGAGACACAACCTAAACCCTTTCTTGGATTTTTTTTTTTTTTTTTCTGAATTTTCTCTTTTTTTCAGCGTGTATAAATATTTTAAATGAAAAAATAAAAAAAATGATCATTTCTGTAGGGGATTATCTATTTATGGGATCCTTGTATAGAGTTATTGAGCTTTCTAGGCAACGTTTTCTAGCTCGTTGCATTGTAGTGCTCTTCATCGCCTCTGGCTATTGAGTGTGTCTGCCACAACCTTGCGGAAAAAGTGTCTTCTCATTTGTGATGTGAGATGCATTCTCTCACATTGAGTAGCATTTATACCCTTGTTTTTCTTATGCCCTTTTGTTCTTGATTGCATATCCTTTCTTTTCTTCCGACTAGGACTTCTTGTCGCGTCCACTCTTACACATTTCATTGCCTACTATAAGCTGAGTGGTCAATTGTGTAACATGGAATGAATACACGCTATTGAAATCACACACTATTTATAAACTTTCACAATAGGGGGGTTATCAATGTTTCTCTTAGGAAATAAAATCCCACAGAACCGTAATAGTAGGGTTTAAGCATATAAGTGTGTCCCACTTGGTGGCAATTTTTTTTTAAAAATTTAACTAGTAAATTTTTTTTAAAAATACTATAAATACTTTTAAAATATCAGCTAAATTTTTTATGCCTTACACCTTGGTACTTATAAGATCTTAAAAATACATGTTTGGTCATTTAATAAGTGTTTGGTCAAGTTTTTGTTGTTGGACGTATTTTTCTCTAAGTATAAAAACTTCAAAAATGTGGGACACAGTTATTTGTTTTGACCCAATAGAAACTAAAATGCAGAATATATAACAGATATGAGAATAAGTGTGCAGAAAATTAAATAACAAAACCCATAGTCAATATTTAACATGGTTCACCCAGATTTGGGTTATATCTACCAAAATTTCTTTGCTTTTATTCTTTCTAGCAAAATACCAGAAGGGATACGCCCTATAAAAAATCTGATGTAACTTCCTCTTCTAGCTATAAAAGTCTCCTCCTCTCAATTACAATGAAAATAGGAATACACAATGAGCCACACCTCATAACCCTTTTTATTGGAAAAAAAATAACCACCCTAACCTTTACCGTTATATGTGTGACCTAATAATGAATGGACCATATTTTACATTGAATAAATACATTAAAATGTGGCTTTTGGGAGAATTACCTCTAAACCCTAACCAAGGCACGCGGGCCAAACCCCCCAGACTACGCAAGTGGGGTGAACCCCCTTATAACCCCTTGGGCAATGAGTGTTAACTAATAAGATCAGGCTCCACAACAAACAATCTCCCACTTAGATATTTATCACAACAACACCACTACTGCACCCGCTGGAAGTGATTTCTCTTTGTACTTAGCATGTTTCTCATCCTCAAAATCATCCTTGAAGACTAACTGAAGCTACAAATAGCTTCAATTTCTCCATTGTGATCACCTTAGTAATCATATCTATAGGATTCTAACTAATATGAATCTTCTCCAAAGTCAATTTATCTTCCTCAAAAGTTGCCCTGATGAAATGGCATCGTATCTATATATGCTTCATCCTAGAGTGGAATTGGGAGTTCTTTTGCTAGGTGTATAGCACTCTCACTATCACTATGTAGCTTCCCGAATTTATTTTTCCCCAACTCATCAAGTAACTCCTTTGAACAAATTATCTCCTTATTTTCCTCTGTAGCAACAACATGTACCCAACCTTTATTGTTGTCAAAGCCACATCCTTTTGTAGTCGCTAAATTCAGCTCACAATTATCACACCTACAGTGAAAATATAGCCTATCATGCTCCTCATGTTTTCTATATATCTTCCCATGTCTGAATATACCTATACAAATTGGTATCTGATCTAGTGTAGCACAAAGATAATCCCGTGGTCCCTCTCAAATATCAAAGGATCCACTTTACCGTCTGTCAGTTCTCTTAATTAGGATCACTCATAAACCTTCTCACCACTCCCACTGCATGGGAAATATTTGGCATAGTGCATACCATGTCATATGTATAACTCCCAATCGTTGATGAGTAAGGTACCTTGAACATATAATGTTTCTCTTCCTCATTTTTTGGAATCTTCTCCTTTGATAATTTGAATTGACCTACCAATGGAGTAGCAACTATTTTAGCATCTTTCATACTAAACCTTTCCAAAACACTTTTGATCTACTCTTATAGAGATAAATATAGCTTCCTCTCTTTCCTATCCTGAGATATCCTTATACAAAATATTTTCTTAGCTACCACAAAATCCTTCATAGTATTGGAGTCACTTCACTTCTTCTTGAGTACTTCTATTTCCTACATGTTTCTACCTGCAACCAACATGTAATTCACATACAGGAAAATACTAATATAACTACAATCCTCAAATTTATTTATATACATGGAATGGTCAGAATGACATCTAAAGTAACCCTACTCCATCATGAAATTATCAAATTTATTGTACCATTTTCGTGGAGCTTGTTTTAAGCCATACAATATCTTCTTCAGTTTGCACACCATCTACTCTTGACCATTAGACTCATAGACATCTACCTAATATATATATAGATCTTGATCCAAATCACTATGAAGAAATGCAACCTTTACATATAGTAGCTATAGGTGCAAGTCTTATGTTGCCACTATTCCAAGAATACTTCTAATAGAAGTCATTTTTACAACTAGAGAATATATTTCATAAACAAAAATACCTTTCTTCTCTACAAAACCCTTGACAACCAAACGAGAATGTTATCTTTTCTTTCCTCCTTCATCTTAGAATTTGTACACCCACTTGTTTTGCAATGATATTTTTCCTTCAGGTAGCTTCACTAAATCCTTAGTTTGGTTATCCATGAGAGACTGATTCTCCTCATCTACAGCTTTCTCCCACTACTTCCTGGAATCTACCTGGATTTCCTCATTAAATATCTCAGGCTCTCCATTGTCAGTGATTAACAAGTAATTAAAGGAAGGAGAAAATTGTTTAGGTGCCCTTCTTACCCCAGAAGACTTCCTCAATATAGGATTTTTGGGTTCTTATTTAGTAGGTTCCAGAACTGATTAACATGTCACTATCCCATCTAAAAAATTCTTTAGTACTGCATAGTCTTTCCTATATTTTCCCTTGTTTTCCTGCAACTATTTCTTATACATAACTGTCTCATTAAATACCACATACCTAGATCAAATGATTTTTTATCCCTAATAATCCAACATTTATATCTAAATTCATTAGCACCATAACCAATGAAAGTGAATTTATCTAATTTAGCCTCTACCTTGGTCATATAATCCTTGTCAATATAGAAAAACACCTCACATCCAAAGATTCTAAGAAATGAATAATCAACCTTCTTACTAGACCAAGCCTCCTTTGGTATTCCTCTATCCAAGACACATTTAAGGTCCTCTATTTATCTAGCAGACATCTGTTCTCACTGCTTCTGCCAAAAAATTAAAAGGGGATTCCTCATATAACCTATTGTTTCTAGATTATTCCATTATTGTCCTATTCATCCTTTCTTACACCCCATTCCTCTACATAGTTATTGAAACTTTCATTTTTTTGTGGATTCCATTCTTAGAGAAATACTTTTAAAACTCATTATTGCAATACACCCCTCCCTTATCTTACCTGAATCATTTGACCTTAAGACCTATTTTATTATCTACCAAGGCTTTCCATTTAACAAAGTTTCAAATACATCATATTTATTTCTAACACAATATACCCAAATTTTCCTTGTTGCATCATTAATAAAAGTGACATAATAATTTGAAACCCCAAGAGATGATACCTGAGCCACCGCCCACAAATAATAACCTACCAGATCCAGATTACTTTCTTTCTTCATAGGTCCATCCTTGAGAAACTTTAACCATTTTTGTTTTTCATATACATAGTGCCCACAGAAATAAAAAAATGTTTTTGTAAATATGGAAAAAAAATCTCTATGATCTATAAATCTGGAAGAACCCGAATCTAAAACCCAAGATTCAATAATATTATCTAAAGAAATAATTAAATCATCCTGAAAAACATTACTTGTTGTCATATTCACCTGCTTGTTTTATTCTTGTTGTTTCTTATTTTCCCAAAGATCCCAACATTCCTTCTATATATGTCATGCCTTCCCATAGTGCCAAAATTCCATCTTTCTTTTGGATTTAGACCTTGGCTGATCTTTCAATTTTCCATGGCTCCCTCTATTTTGTTGTCTCCCTCTAGTTTCAACCGTCAAATAATTTCCTGAAGTGGAAGATTCCCCAGATATTTTTCTTCACATTTCCTCACTTAAAATCAGTCCTACAACATCCACAAACTTCAACATGGAATTAGTTGGAACTGATTTTCTTACCACCATTACCAGGTTATTCCAACTCTTAAGCAAGGAGCACCAAATTAATAAATCCCTAAATTCTTAATCAAATTATATTGTAGATGAAGCTAGCATATTCACAACCGTATTAAAATAATTTATATGATTTGTTATAGATCCATTCTCCAACATCTTCATATTAAACAAAATTTTCATTAAAAATATCTTGTTAGAGGTAGAGGGATTTTCATATAACTTCCCTAATGCATCCATGATTTTTTTGTAGTATTCTCCTTTGAAACATTAAATAATAGTAAATAAGTAAGACATACCCGGATTGTCCCAAGTTCCTTCCTATCAAGCAAATCCCAATCAACATGTGAAATACTCGAGTGTTTCTACCATTTTCTAGTCAGCGAGACATAAAGATCCTTTGAATAAAGGTTTATTTCATTCACATCTTCCAAATACTTAAATTATACCCTTTGAATTTATCAACCTTTGATATTCCTTCATCTACCATAGCTCCCACTCAATCTCAAACTTTCCCTCTGATTCAACACTTCAACAGATGAACCTCACTCTGATATCAATTGTTACGAAATAGAATCCCACAGAATCAAAATAGTATAAACTAAAATTCATAATATATTATAGATCTAAGATTAAATCTGTAGAAAATAAAATAATAAAACTCAGACACAATATTTAGCATTCTTAACCCAGATCCACTCTACATCCACCAAAACAACCATTCCTTTTATGTCGTCCAACAAAATATAGGAAAGGATGCACCCTACAGAAAGTATTTTGTAACTTCATCTTCTCTCTATCAGTCTCCTCATCACCATTACAATGAAAATAGGAATACAAAATGAGCCACACCTCATAACCCTTTTTAGGGAAACAAAGAAAACCCACCCTAACCTATATTGTTAGATCTGTTACATAATAATGAATGGCCCATATTTTACAAGTAAAAAATACATATAAAATGTGGATTTCAGGGGTGATCCCCCTAACCACCGCTAGGGCGTGCGGACTACAGAATCCCCGCTAGAGGCTCTATCACCCTCGTACCCTGAAAGGAGGTTAAAATACCTTTCAAACCCCCGGGCTATGATTGTTAACTAATAATATAAATATTCACAACCAATAATTTCTGAGGTGTTGTATTACACGTAGACACATTATGGGATAACTCTAATGTCTTTCCACTTTTCTTGTATCAACACACCTCTTTTGCACGTTGCACTTATTGATTTTCACTTCCACATCATGGACAATGCTATTTCAAGACTTGAGCATCAAAATATCACTTTATAGACTCCACCATGTATTCTTGGCAGAGAGAAGTACACATCATACCCTGTTTCTCCTAAATTCTACTTTCCCTACGAGGGTCTTAGAAATTTTCTTCTTGGGCATATTATTGCACACACTGATGATTGTCGTCTTAAGGAGTTTGTTGACTAATGTGACCTTTTCATTCTTCACTTGATGTTGCATGTCATCAGAACTCTCCACATTCAAGTGGTAGACTCAGGTCCTCCCCACACCATCTTGATCATCTTTCATTTCTTGTTTAGAGACCCTTCACATATTGCTAATGTTTCTGCTACTGATACAATCGTCTCCTCTTTTGATTCATGTGACTTCAATTTTTTCTGAAACAAACTTGTTTGGTTCTACTTATAGTTATGATCATTCTACTTCTAGTTTTGATAACGAGAGTACCATTGAGGACTCCTCTCATCCATCTCTCACTACTCTAAAGTATCTCACCACTCCCTACTTCTCATCATATATCAAGCAGTCTCCTTCTCATCCTTAGATAGTCACTACACCCTCCTCCTTTCTACTTCCAGTGTGTGAGGACCACTCCACTCCTCTACATTAATGTGAATATTCTTACTTATATGCCATCACTATTCTATTTTTCGAGCCCCCTCATTGGCATGAGTATCTGCCATACCTTGGTCATCTTTTCAAAGTGACTACTTTTGATGCAGTACAGGTTCATTATCCTTCTACAAATTTTTCAAAGGATTCCATCATCTAATTTGTTAGGAGTGTCACTTCTGGGAATCTTATCACTTTAACCTTCTCGGAGATCATCACTGGTCCACCTTTTCTTGTGGATCCTCTTTTTGTTATCAGGGTCTTTTCATTTCCTTCACAACACTTGGGAATCCTTTAAGTGGATGTTCCCAATTCACACTCTGAAATTTCTACTCTCAAGGCATTACGTTCGGTTCCTTGGCACTCCATTACTAGACCTATTTCACACTTTCATGGAGTAGAATCATATTTCTTCATGTTGATGCCTTCAATTTCCTTGATGGAGTGGGTAGAATTCTAGCACTCTTTTTATGTCCTTCTTAAGGGTAGGTACATAGTTTGATGCATGTGGCTCTTCTTTACTCCAAAGGAAAAGGGTCACATCATCTATACTCTTCTTTGAGACTTCCTTGAGTTATATAATTTACATCTATCTATGGCATCTTCTACATTCCTCTTGTCTCCCTCTTATCCTCTCTTATTCTTCTTTCTAAGCAATTTCCCTTTTTAACATGGGGATATTATCAAGATCTTCAATTTTCGATACCCATTATTGGCATATTTATTAGATTAGTGAGTTTTATTTTCATCTCTTGTGGTGGATGTTTTTCCAAGTGGGTTTTCATCCATTTCTTGAGATCCTTGTTGTTTATTTTTTCCTCATCATGGGTTAGTGTTGGGACCCATTACACATTTCTCACTTGTTGCCTCATCCTAAGTTATAATGAAGGGAGTATTTTGGTGTGATTCATTTTCCATGCCACTTGGCGAGTAATATCACTTAGATGAGGTCATAGGTCTATGTGTCATAGGGGTTTTCATTAGTGCCTCATATGTGTCATATCAGAGTTACTTCCCATTCTGGGTGTGTAACTCCCATTCTCCACTTGAGATATCATAATTGTAGGCAATGGGGGTTACACAACACCCTCTATTTGTACAACTATCTTCATTTAGATCTATGAGGACTTAATGATATTTCCCCCTTTTCGAATACTTGCATGCACTTGACGGTTGATGTTTTCTCCTCACGAGACCTTGTCAGGATGTTAGAGTCTAACTTGGTCAATGTTCTTGTTATCCTACATGATCCTCATGCTTCGTGTTTTTCACAATATTTATCATCCTTCAGTATTTCATCAAAAGGGTGGAATATAATCAATATCATCCTATAACCCCTCTCAGGTTATAATACAGTCAATCAGCACTCCTATTGTATTACTATCACAAATTTCATTGATCTCATTCGAATAAAGGTACAATCATTATATATTAAAATCAATAATTTCTACAATTCAAAATATATTCCTCTAAATGACCTAATCTAGCAGAAATCCAAAAACCTCTCTATGAGTAATCTCAAATATACATAATATTTCAAATAACCTTCTATCACTGAAATCAAATCAATCAATTAGTATAATAAAGAACACTTGTTATATGTCCCAGATGACATAACTTGGGAGCTACATTACAATATTATCACTTCCACATTACCTAACTTGGAAGCCATAAAAAATTATTCAAATCGGAACACCCCTTACTATAGGAGTGGGATCTATGAAACATCATTGAATTTCCTATGCTGCTCCTATATGGGTTCTTCAATTGGAACAAACTATTTTTCAATTGAAACTAATTAGAACTAGTCAAAACTAAATAAGAACTAAATTTTGTCTCTATAAATCTACATCAGTTGGAAATTTTTGGTATGTAGTCACGGATGGAGATTAACACTATATCTTTCTCCCCAACACTCTTTCTCTTGCGGAAGGATGCCAAAATCCTCCCATTTACAAAAAAAATTGGGTTAGGAATTGATCACTCCCTACATCTTCAATCTCCTTTGACAACAATTAAAAGCACCAAAGTCTCAAAATCATTTGAATTATTTTTCAAAGTTCTCGTTACGATGGTTTTCTATCTCCAATTACACCACATGTGTCAAATCATTGATCCATGTTTTTCCATGCTACAAGTTTCCACATTCTACACACACATTATATTATGGATTCTTTGGAATGTACACAAGTATGTTACTTACTTCCTTTACAGTTCTTGAATTTCACTCAAATAGAATAAAGGGTGGAAAATGTTGATAGAAAATCAAACACATAGTACTATTTTACTATGCTACCAAGTATGTTGTTATATGCATGGATCTTAAATAAGAAAAGTATTCAGCACAATCTTCAGTCCATCTACTAGATTTTATTGTTTCTATTGTGTTTCTCTCTCACATATATTATTTTTGTACTCATTTGTTGTCAGGTCATAGGGATCATTATTTGTTTATCTTTTCACATATGTTGTCATTTATCTCAGGACAACATCTCCCACTCTAGACATTAACACTTAGGATCTCCTGTCCATTATGGGTGCTTTTGTCATCTTATTTTTCTTACGCATTTTGACATTTTTTTTCCACCTTTCTAGTTTTCTAATACTTATCCCATTTTCATTTTCATCCTTTTTTGAAACTAGTGTCGAAAATCAAACAAGATATCCATATATATACATAACATACACTCTATTATTATGGCTTGAAATTCTAAGGGGCATTCACATCTACATACTATCACTGACATCAAAGGGATTGAATCTTGGTGCTATAAACACTCCACAGAAAAGGGAAGTGTTCAATTCCATATCACACATTTTAATCTTATCTAGATAAAAGACTGTTATCTTGGCATCAGTGGCATGAGCGTAACATAAGGACGCTATTTCACACACAAGCACATAGAACTACATGGAATATAGAATGTACTATAGTGATCAATCATAAGTTCACTCATCAGGTGATCATCGGGGTTATTCTAACTTCACATATTGCATTTTTCATTCTGATTTGATGTGTTTGTGAGATTTTTAAGGTATTAGGGTTTGTTGTCTAGGTTACATGTACCTTCAACAAGTAATGATCAAATATTAGATAATTGAAAAAAGTGGAAGAGAAGTTATAGAGACTTACAATAAAGTAGTTTTTGATCTTCTGCTTAGTTACCAACACCTAGGAATAGTCACCAGCGCCTAAGCACCCCTGTCTAGCACTAGGCACAAATTTTCAGCATCATTCTCAGATCCTAGAATTTTTAAAGATAAGTCATGATACTTTTTCAATCATGTTTGTTTCTTATATTAGTTCCATATTGCGCAAGATTCACCTAAGTCATTTATCTTCCCTATTCACTTATACTCTTGCATTCCTTGAGTTCTTAACATCTGATCTCTACTATATTTTACTATATCAGCTCCTCTATAGTTAGATTAAATTCATTTTTTATTAAATCACATAGCCAACACTAAGAACATAAGCATAGTCATAACAAATTTCATAAATCAAAGCATGCTAAGAACATAACCACAATCATAAATATAAGAATGCTCATCAACATGGCCATAAGCATATAGATTTTAAAATAAGAAGTACTCATGAACATGGCTATCATGAAAAATTAGTAGCATTCAAGCCTTTGCTTCATGATGTAGGAATGATCAAGCCTTCAAATCATGATCGTATCCATCATTATTGTTCTAAAGATAAAATGTTTTGTTATGGATTAGAAGTAATGTCTTAACAACTGCTATGCTCTATTTATAATTAGAAGGATTGGCTTAGTTGCTGTTAAGGTCTGATGTTTATTATTTTTAAAATATTAATTAAATACTAAATACTAGTAAAATAACTTAGTGATCACTATATTATTATGATTTATAAATCTGATGAGAAACATGTGTGTAATGTCTATTTCAAACATTGAAAGCCAACGATAAATTATGAATATTTTAATCCAAAAAGACATAAACTATTGTTGAATTTTAACATATGTTGATGATAGTATTCATTTAGAAACACACCCAAAAATAATTTGGATGATTCCATGCTCCCAATCAATGAAAATAAATTTTAATTGTAACATGGAGCTGCGTATTAAAAGTGTGCGGAATGAGTGTGGTTTTAATAGTGAGATGATTAGTTGTCTTCATTTTGTTAAATGTTGAGTGACTCATAACTTCCCCACAACAACCATATTTTTTTTATTTATATTTCCAAATGAATCTATTTTCTATAACTTTCAAAAGATTTTGAAAATCTCTAACTTTCATTTAATAGTAAAAAATTGTTCTAGTGACCCTATCACGCATATTGTTCTGATGACCCTTTTATACATAGCATTAAAATAACATATATAAATTTCCTCATTTAAAAAATATTTATCTAAGACATTTATGTATGTGAGAATTTTTTTTGCAATTTACTTTTTACATACCAATAAGCACTCTTAACTAACGCACCCTTGATCTAGATCATCTACATTTTTATTCATGAATCAACAAACATTTAGATGTTCCTTTCAATTTACCTTACTTGTCTCAAGATCCATGACAATGAATTGGTGTCATGGGCTGTGCTACCTATGTTTTAAATGGATTCCATGTTAAGTGTATTTGAGAAAAATCTATGCTCCCAAGAAATGATTCGTGATTGATAAAAAAATTATAATGGTAGATAATGTAATAACTAGCCTAGTGGTTGATAATCTCAAATGTTCATTATGTTACATCAACACAATAAAATATATATTGAGATTCACTTCTGTTAGGATTAGAATATCGTGTTGGATTATGAAAATCTTTACCTAATGAGGAAAGCTCAGGTGGGGATTGATTTTTGTCATAATGGCAAGGCAACTAGTTGTCTACATTAAATTAAATTTTGAATGACTCGTAACTACCTAAAAGAGTTTTATGAGAGAGATCTAAATAATTCATGCTCCCATAGTACTTAAATCCATTGGGGAATCCTCTTTCCACCTTCATTTTAGAGAGCTTGATGCTCAACACATATTCATTGTCATTGTGCTAGCACTGGATTCTGACAAAGTTGATGATAAATCCTATGTTTCTATTCCCAAACCACCACATGAAAAAGGAATCTTCTAGGTCTTTTAAATATGTTTTAGCGGTGAAATTTTTTTTGATGTCATCTTCTATAAAATCAGTCATGGGGAGTGCGATGTGGCATGGAATTGAGAATAGTAGCACCACCAGACTCATCACACAAAATGTTGTTCCTATCCATGACTATCACTTTTTCCTTATGATAGGAAGGCAAGAAAGAGGTTGGGTCAAACACATAGCTTTCATTGTTTCCCATTCCCTAAATTTGTCTTAGGCATGGGGGTGCGCTATCGCTGGGAGTTTTTTGTGTCATGGAACCACTAAAATCATCATGCCAATGTTTTTCATGGCCATGGATATCACTTTGGCCTTGTGACAAGAGGACAAAAAGGAAGCTTTCAGTTGAACACTGAGCTATATTTGTTCCCAATTACCTAAATTTCTCTCAGGTGTAGCGGTGCGTTGTGGCTGGGGCATCTATTATGGCATGGTATCACAAGACTCATGAGGAAAAAAAATTTCATGTCCATGGGTATCACTTTGGCCTTGTGACATGATGAATAAAAGGAGGCTAGGTATAAAACCTAGCTATATTTGTTCCCCATTCCCTAAATCTATCTACTCCCCTATAATTTTCAATTTCTTTTATAAAAAATCCCAATATTTAACTAAAAATTAATATGCAAGAGAGTGAGGGACAAGTACTTGGTTGTAAAATACACCTTATTTTTTTGTGAAGATCCCTTTGTGCACTACTTCCAATGAAAAATCCATGTTTTATTTATTCACACATCTTCCTTTCACCTACTTACTGCACCATATGATGATTTCCTAATGTGTGACCCACATAGACAAATATGTGTTAGGAAGTCATTGTTTAGTTTTCACATTAGAGGGGTATTTTTTATTTACAGTAGTGTAAATTATACTTATTGGTATATTATTATTTTGACCTCATTTGTAATATTTTTTATGGTTACAACAATATTACGTAGGGGAATATTTATAGAGGTGATTTTTTATAGCATCCTTCTTAATTATAGAAGTTCAATCCCTATATAATTGTATGGTGTCCCGTATGAAATAATATATAAGATAGATTATTATGTGTTTGATTTTCTACTATACATTTCTGTAAATTTGATAAAAATATATTATTTGGTATCAGAGTGATAGTTTTAAATAATGGATCATTGTTAAATTCTAAAGGGGAAATTTCATTTCCTAATCACCCCATTCATGAGAGTAAAATAGAACTGAAAATGTCTTCTGTGGAGTTTTAGTATTTTAGAATAGACTAGTTTTTTTTTATTGTTATACCTTATGCCTTCTACATACGACATGATATGTGGATTTTAGAAGCATGTTTGTCAATTAATATTTCTTTCATTCCTTGATTCGGATCTCAACGCAATATATTTTAACATTTGAATGTGGCATGTCCTGATTTTACTGTTGCATTTAGCGATGCATTTGAATGATCCATATTTGAAGACTTATATATGTTTTTTAGTTTCCTAATGCTATCCACCTGAATTTAGTTGAATCATATTTGATAAAGTGTCACCATTCTTTATGATAGAGATATTTAATTATATAAAGCAGGATAATGACTCAAATTATATCTACCGGATCTCAATCAAGCATTTTGTTGCAGTCTCATATTGATTTCATATATTTTTATTATTGAAGCTAGTAGTTCTAAATCTTCTACAAGGATCTCATCGATAAATATGTTCCAAACTTTATTATGAGGTGGAAGATCGATTTTAGATGCAAAGACATTTTTTGATTGAGTTCATGTCACTTCACTGATTGCACTCAAAGATCTAAATTAAATTTCTTTGTTATCAAAAAATCCATTCTACTCCCAATCCATTGCACAAACATGCATCTTTCCACCATTCACCTTATTCAATATTGTGAATTCTATACATGTTTACAACTATTCAAGTTCAAATATTAATTTTATTCCTTCCAGTTGTGCATTTGATTCAAACAATCTAACATATTCGAGTCCTATACATTACATTTATGAGTCGATATGTTAATGTGGTAATATTTTTACAGTATATGGTTAAATCTATTGGATTTTTTTTCTACTAAGTTGTCAAGGTTTTAAATTTCTCTATTATCATTAGTTTCATCCATAAAATTGAATTTTTCATCTAATTTTTGTCATTAAAATTATCGTCATTGTTTATCATAAAGAGTCAAATTATTATATATATGTATATATATGATTCTACTATCAACAAAGTTTGTATTGTCATTGACATTT
Organism: Taxus chinensis; assembly: GCA_019776745.2. Lineage (NCBI taxonomy): Eukaryota > Viridiplantae > Streptophyta > Pinopsida > Cupressales > Taxaceae > Taxus > Taxus chinensis. Next base: position 165,664,155 of record CM034154.1, on the reverse strand, counting down.
TGTCATTTGTTAGACATATAATTCTTTTCTGTTTAATTCATTCATTCTGAGTCGAAGTCATCAAAATTCTATAAAATAAAATAAAAAATTCCATATAAACAAATTTTCGGTTTTACTCGATGTCCAAAAGATAAATGATTTCACATTATGGGGAGGATTATAAACAATGTGGGAATGGCTAAGTTTCATATCCAAATCTTCCTGAGTTAGCAGCACATCAACTAGAGGACAGAGGCATCGGAGGATGGAGGACAACCAGTGACCCCTCGTTAATCATTAACGACTAAGCCACTTTATTGATTTGGTGTCACATGAGTAATTTTTCTTTAGATTTATGTTCCTTATTTTAGCATGCAGTGTGTTTGATTTCAACATTTCAGTTTTGTGTGGATTTCAGCGTGGTGGGAAAAATAAGAACAAATTTTATATGTTCTTATTCACTTGTGTATGTGAGTATTCCTACATAAATCCCAAATATAATAACAAAGTGAAGAACATAAAGCATAGAGAAATGAAACATCATGTGTCTTGAAGAGGTTAAATAGTTAGATTTGTTTTTGTTCGTACCAAGGTTTTGGTTAGCCTCTTCTAATGTTTTTCCACTTGGGTTCCCACATTGCTAGGTTAGATGTGATCCCTAAAGTGACTAGTTGATAAGAATATGATTCCTTAGCGTGTTCCCATCCTTGTCGGTCATATGTGTTGTCGAGATTTCATGGTTGATAAGAAGTCGATGTGTTCCTTCTTCTATCTTTAGTTAAAGTGTTGTACCAATATCATGAGGAAGAATGGGAAACAAGTTGCAGAGGAAGTGTAAACCTTATTTTGCTACCATATAAACACTAAGGGGAGAATGTTAGGAAATCATTGTTTAGTATTCACATTAGAGGGATATTTTATATTTACCATAGTGTAAATTATACTTATGGTTATATTGTTATTTGGGTTGTTTGTAATATTGTTGTGGTTATAATAATATTACGTACGAGAATATTTTGAGAGGTGATTTGTTATAGCAGCCTCCTTAATTATAGGAATTGCATCACTATATAATTGTATGGTGTCCGATATGAAATAATAAAGAAGATATATTATTCTTTGTTTTGATTTTAAAATTTACATTTTTGTAAATATGATCAAAATATATTAATATGATAATGGGAAATGGGAACAAAATGCTTCTAACGTCTGTAGAATGCCGTTCCAATCTCTAATTTCCACACCTTAGTTTTCTCACACACTACTAAATTAAATTGGAGGAGATAACAATTTGATAAGTATGTTGACTGTGTGGAAAAAGGAGAGGAAAGGAAAATATTAACCTTATGATTTTTTTGACTTGTAGTAAGCGTAAGGGATAACAATTCTTTAAACGCAACATATTTTTCAGCTTTAGGTATTTGCAATGTTACCCTAAAGTGAGAGTAAAATATTCAAAATTCACTCAATAACCATGTACCTAAACAAAAATTAAATATTCAAAATTCACTCTTTGACCATGTGTTTATGTTTTACGTGGGGGATGGATATTAATTACATTTTAAGACATATAAAAGAGTTGCATAAACTGTCTTTTCATCAATGTCTTGTATGGAACAGATTAATTAGCCTAGCGGTAGCTAATCTCCTTTACCTAAATACATCTCAGGAATGGGGGTGTGTTATAGGTAGGGCGTGTGCTATGGCATTGAAATTCCAAACTCAACATGCCAATGTTGTCCATGGCCATGGATATAACTTTGGCCTTGTGATGGGAGGACCAAAAGGAAACTTGGTAGAACACCTAGCTATATTTTTTAACAATTCCATAAATCCATCTCAGGCATGAGGTATGCAATTTGATTGGGGGGTGCACTGTGGCCTGATACCATAAGACACAACATGCCAATGTTTTTGTGTCCATGGCCAGAAATTTGGTTGTGTTACAGGTGCACCAGAAGAAGGCTGGTTCTGACACCTAGCTATAACTGTTCCTAATTAGCTAAATATGTCTACTTCACTACAATTTTTAACTTCTTTTTTCATCAACTATAATTTTTAAAGAAGCAAGAATATGTGGGGGATTGAGAAGATGGTTATATTTATTTTGAAATATAAATTCTATTTTTGTGCAGATCTGTGTTTCTTTAGATGGGAAATCCATGTTTTATTTGGGGGCAACTTGCCCTTTCACCTGCTTCAAGCACCATGCAATGCTTTCCTGGTGTGTGACCCACATAAACAAATATGATAATGGTAAATAGGAATATGATGTTTTCAAATTCCATATAATTATCTTCTCAATCAACATGGGATGCTTCCAACTTCTGTAGACTACCCTTCCCATTCAAAACGAGATGATTCCAACTTCCGTAGACTGCCCTTCCAATTTCTAATTTCTACACCTTGTTTTCTCACCCACTACTAAATTAAAACGAAGGAGATAACAATTCAATAAGGAAGTATTTTTACTGTGTAGATAGAAGAGAGGAAAGGATAATATCAACCTTCTTATTTGGTTGACTTGTCAGAAGCATAAGGGATAACAATTCTTTAAACATAACAACTTTTCTCACTTTAGGTATTTTCAACGTTACCCTAAAGTGAGGGTGAAATATTCAAAATTCACTTAATGAACATGTAAGTAAACTAGAATAAAGTATTAAAAATTTACTCGTTGACCATGCTCCTATATGTTTTATGTGGGGCCTAGATATTAATTATGCTATCGCACATTTGAAAATGTTGCATAAAATATCTTTTCATCAATTTCTTATATGGAATGGATTAACAAGCCAATAGTTGCCAATCCCAATTCCCTAAATTTATCTCATGTGTGTTGGGTACGCTCTGGATGGGGGTTCACTATGGCATGGAACCACCAAACACAACATGCCAATGTTTTTCATGGCCATGGATATCACTTTGGCTTGTAATAGGAAGACCGAAAGGAAGGTGCATATCCATCTTCTCCCCTATAGTTTTCAACGTATTTTCTCATAAAAAACAATATTTTAAGTACCAAGAGTTTGTAGGGGAGTGAGGAGATGGGGCAATTAGTTCTTAAATGTACATTATTTTTTATGGATACCCCTTCATGCACTATTTCCGATGGATAATCCATTCTTTCTTTTCTCATGAATTTCTCTTTCTCCCTTTCTCTTCTATAAACGTTTCTTGTTTAAGGATTTATCAAATTTCTGGTTATTAGAGTAGAGGACAAGACATAACATCAGTAGCCATGGTGTCGAAATTACCATAGCCTAAAGTAAAACTTTTCACCTGCTAGATCTTTGAAAATGTTGAGGTAATAATCTCAAATATCAATGGAAACTATCTTGAATATTTTTACGTATTTCTTCACCAATGAGCTCTTGTTTTTATAATGATTGTATTTGGAATTTCCGTATACATTCATTATTTCATGAATAGATATTTATTTTATATTCTTAATCTTAGCCAATGAAAAAATCCATTGTTTTTGGTATAATTTAATGGTTTTCATAAAAATGCAACGTTCTTGTAAAAATAATGTTGTGTATGCCTGTTTTGTTGTTATTTCTTGAAGGTTTGATCTTGACATTTGATATTTCCCTAAATTTATGTTATCAAAATTAAGTGTATAACAGTTTAATATATATCATACTACCAACTATGCATAAAGGTTATTTAGTTTTTTAAGTACTCCTTTATTCTGGAGATTTTTTTATGTGATATTTTGACATGAAGATTGTGGTTTTCCGTGGTGGTTGATATCATAGGTTGATGTTAGTGTAGGTACTTTATTCCAATCCAAGGGAACGTATTTGTCTGGGAACTTCAATATATAAATAAAGATGGTACCTAGGGATTATACCATTTATCCCAAAGTCATAATCTCCTACTTTACTCAATCCTTTCCTCTATTTGTATATGACACTTCAATTGTTTTATTGTGAGCTACATCTATCCTCACAGAAATCAGAGCATGATGAGATAGAATTTGAGTTCTTAGGCATGGTATTCTATTCATTATTCCAGCTAATGTATTCATTGGAGGGAAAGGAGACAAGGAGCAACCTATATACCTCTTGTTTGAACCTACAAATATTTATATTTTTAATCTGTTTTATGGAACATGCATCATTGATTTGGATTGAGTAAGTAAAATTCTATGATTTGTATTGAGAATCTTTGAATATGATGTTCCAATTAAATTATTAAAGAACGAAAAGGGCCTACTAGTTAGATATCTATTCAATCAGCCCATGAATATTTACTCAACTTATACAAGGCTATGAGACTTGGCTATAAAAGGGGAACTTGAGAAAATAGATTGGAGTAAAGCATTATTCCAATAAGATGCGTGTGAAATTTTTTTATCTTGTTCATAGTTTCCCACAATGGGAAAAATGTAGTGGCATTTCCTGACTCGCAAAGAATATAATTGTAGCACAATGTTTCTTTTGATTGATGTATACTAGACAATATTGGTTCAACATATCTACAAGGACATTTAAATGTGTTTCTCAAAAGCATTATTATTACATTGTGTTAAGGATTACTTCATTTTATTCCTCATGGAGGTAAGTGACTCATTGTTTATATGGATAATAGAATAATTTACAAGCATAAATTAGAATTTCTTTCATAATTGAATTTTTGATATACACACCTCCCAACTATACTGTCAACTTTTAAGGATAAATATGATATATAATTTAAAATAAAAAGCAGTAATAAACTTATGGTCGTGTACAATCTAAGAATAAAATAATTAAGTTTTTACAATGCTATGACTAAGATAAAAAAACTAAGATAAACTTACTTCTACCACCTATCTTGAGTAATTCTCAATTTTATCCCAAAAAATAGAATGACTGACTAGAAAAAGTTCCATATTTTTATTAAATAATTTTAGTATTATAATATCAAACAAAAAAGGTCTATAAATTATTCAGTAATAGTGATATGTCAATTGTTAATAGGGCAAGTGAATTAATTCATATAATCTAGGATACAAGTGGAATCTTAAATAATCTTCAAGGAATTTTGATTTATTTGAATTCCTGACATTGCGCTTCAAGCTAATATCCTTTAAATTATACTTATTTAACCATAACCGAAAATATGAAATGTCCTTTTATCTAGTGTTCTTGATTCATATTTTGAGATAATCATAAAAAATAAGGTATAATTTTGGGTGAGGATGAAATTTTATTGTAATTTTGGCCAATTCCAATATCAAGGCTGCACATAATTTTCAAAGTGTGAGGCTGAGACTTTGAAAGTATGAAGCTCAAACTTTGAAAGTATTTTTCTTGCAGTTTGAAAGTATGATGCTCACACTTTCAAAGTGCGAAGAAATTACTCACACTTTCAGAGTATGAGCCTCACACTTTGAAATTTATTTTACATGAATATATTGTTATTTTTTATTATAATTTTAATATAAGGGGTTCATGCCTTATAATACTTAGCAGCCACTAACCTTACATCGAGGCTTGAACTTTCAAAGTGCAAGGAAAGTGTGAAACTCACCTTTTAAATGTACAAGGCTTGAACATTGAAATTTATTTTACATGGATTTATTGTTAGTTTTTTATTTATTTAATACAACATGCTCATGTATTTTAATATTTAGCGGTTGCTAACCTTACATACTCCCAAAATGATTTTTCCAAAAGTATCAAAATTGGAATCCAATAATAGCGAAATTGGAACTCCTACAAGTCGAATAATGAGAATATTAGAATCCAATATTACTACTAATGGAATCTAATAATAGATAAAATGGAATCGAGTATAAGTAAAAATAGAATCCAATATACAAAAAAAATTGTGATAGGTTTCTTACAAAACTTGTAATACTTGAGTCCAAATTTACTGGAATATGTCCAAATTTACTGAAATAAGTGTTATTTGGAGTATGAAGACTAAGTTTTCACATTTCTATTTATAGATTATTTTAAATTCCACATGCTTATGGGAGGATTTCCATGAAATTTTTTTGAATTGGTCATATTTCACCCCTCATATTACATGTTTGAAGGTAGTGAACATGTACACACAATTTCATATAAATTTGTCTATTTTGTAGTGCACTTAGTATGGTTCATTAAAGTTTATGCTATGTCAAAATTATGAGTATTTAGGGTGTTAGTTTTCTCTAATATACTTGATAAGTTTTATTTTAAAAGTAATATAATAATTAAGTATCTATATTGTTTTATAGTCCATTAATATCATCATTTGGTCCATAGTTAATAATCAAGTCCTCCGTTATTCATCTATGACATTATATGTAAGATGTGTCAATTTCTAGTTTTTATTAAAATTGTCAAAAAAGTAAGCTTTATTTTTTTTTCATTGTTTAATTATAGCTATAATACTATCACTAATTTTATGTCAAGTGTTTTTCTTATTGTAAAAGATTCAAAGTTAAAATGTTGTAAAAAAAATTGAACGCATTTCAATTCGATGCATTATCACTTGTACATGAAATCTAGATTATGTTTAGAATTATGTTATAAAATAGTGCCTCATGATAAAATTTATCTGAATTATAAGTGTGTTATAAGAGGAAGGAGGAAACAAAGGAAAAAATGACATTCAATGACCTATGACAAGGCACTAGTGATGGGCCTACACAACAAAATAGTGGTGAATAAATTCAACAGAAATGAAAAATGTAGATATTGGAGTCCAACATCAACAAAAACCAATTATTTTTTATAATATTGATTTTTCGTGATTATTTTTAGAAGCTATAGTAGGTGATGATGACATGATCTTCATTTTTATTTTTTATGTTTTCAGATTAATCTATTATTCAGAATAATAATAAAAGTACATTCCCATTTAAATTTTAAATAAGTGAGTATCATTTCCTTATGTAATGACTTGATGTAAAAAAATTATAGAGATAAAATTGAAAAGTGTAATGTAGATAATGGATCTTTAAAAGGTTAGTGGTATCTAAAATACCATATGAGGTGAATAGTTGAGTGTTTTCTTTTTCATTTCTAGGTTTTTGGTAAACCTGTGTAAAACCATGGAGGTATGATGATAGATAACTTTCATTTAGATCAATATCATGATCAACAAGAATCGATCATGTTACCAAACTCAGGAATATTAGAGTTGAAAATGGAAAAAATTTCTACTTTGTTCACACGAGGAGGAATGCAAGGAAGATAGGTTGTTAGTGCTCATTTTTATGAGTTTGATGAATTTATTTGTATGATTTAGATATATATAAATAAATTTTATGTAGTGTATGTACATTGAGTTATAGAAATACCTTAACTTAAGATAGTATGTGTGAGATATTCTAGTGATGAAAAGAGATAAGAGGGATTGATGATGAAATTGGAATCAAGAGAAATATACGTAAAAACATCTATAAATATAATTATCTTATAATATTTTATCATCCGAGATGAATTCAATACTAGGTTGATTATTCAGAGTTAATATTAATTCTATAAATTTTTGTCAACATTGCTAATTAAAATTTGATCAAATTCTATATTATGCCACCCTTTTAAGATTAGGGTTGTCATCGCGTATGAATTATTATAAAATATAAAAGTTTTTAGATGTAATAAGTATAATCAAATTCTTTAGTGTGATTACTCATAATTATTGTAAAAACCACATGTACAGTACATATGATCAATAGAGAATAAAAACTATGAAAGTCATCTCATGGGAAAGCATATTATAATTATGTACACTAATTTGTATACATAAATATTTAAGATTTTAACAATGACTTGTAGACATTTTTATATCAATATACAAATGATTCAACAATAATGGAACTATTATGACTCATGACATGACATGAGAGGCCCATAATTAGACCAAAATGACTGATTTCATAAATTGTGATGATTACAAAAAGTGTTAATAGTAGTAAGTTGTGCATGGCAAGAAAGTATATATGTATCAAATAGTGTTTATCAATATTAGGGTATGTTAGGAACTTTGTGTGTCAAATTTTTTTTTTTCAATGTTTAATATGTGTCAGGAGTAATATTTGTTTCATGTAATATGTTTGAAGTAACACATGTATAAAGCAATATATTTCAAGAAGCAATTATATCAAGTAATGTGCTATAAACAATTTTGAAGATAACATTCCTATAAAAAGTAATCTATAAGACATTGTGTAGAAGGAAATCTATTTAGAGAAAGTAATGTATCACAATATGTATTGGTAAGCCATTATTAAGTAGGAAATATTCCAAAAATTAAAAAAACTATCCTAAATCCAATTACAGTCAAATAAGAGTAGAATTATATAATAAGTGTATAATAAAGAACTGTGTAAATTGGTATCAGTAGCAACTAAGCTTGGTGTATGTCAAATCAATATATAGTTCAATAAACCATATTATTAATAAATTTAGCACAATACAAATAATTCCCCAAAAAATTCCATTGAACCCCTGAGATGTGTTGTGTAAAAAGGTTATGCCATTGTCTAGAACTATTTTAGGTGTGAAAAGAATGTGTATTGTGCTAGGATTAAATCTCATTGTTTGGTAAATACAAAAAACATGTGTGCATAGACGAAGCAATGTGTCATTGATTATGACCATAAATTTGATTAACAATAGAATAATAATTCTAACTATGCGCCTTTCAATGCATGTATACTCATATAAATGTCATACATATCATGTTAATATATTTGAGGTAATGTGATTCCCGCTACAACCAACTTGAGAACCAAGAACAACCTATAATTAGTCAGAAAAATTATGGGATATATTTCTTTAAGCAGAGACTACACACTAGCCTCGAAGAAACAATTTTCACAAAGAAATATATCAAAGTCAATTATGTTAAGAAGATAAACTCTTCCATTATAACAAACATTAAAGATCACAATGCAATTAATGAGTAAAAATAGCCAAGTAGAGATTAAATTTCCTTTAGGTGCTTATTTATCAATTAATTAGATTAACACTAAGATTAAACTTTCTGTAATAAAATTCAGAGAGTTAAAGGGGTCAAAACAATTAAATACCCAAGGTATTTAATTCCACTAGGTCTAAAAATAGACATGGTTCTGATTTACATGGGGTTAGGAAAACATTCATTTACCCCATGACCTAACCCCTAAAACGATCAACCCATATTTTAGAATTATCATTTTAATTTAATGGGGAGTTAATTCTCACTTACCCATTGTTACGTTCACCTTGCACTTTAACCTGATTTTTCACATATTTAAAACATTAAACTTTTCCTAAAAAAAAACCATTAAAAAATTTTCTTCCCCTTTCCAATGATATAAAGAAGTCCTTTTAACTCCCTGTAATTCTCAAGTTATGGGCCGGCAAGCCTTGGGAAGAAAAATTTCCCAAGGGTGGGCATGCGGGCTTGGGGAAGAAATTTTGTCCTTACTGCCCTTGGGCAAAAAGCACATTTAACTTCCACACGCCTACACACTCGTGGCGGGGTGGGGAAGAAAATTTTTCCCATGTGTGGCCCGGCAGGCAGGGAAGAAGTTTAGTGCTGCCACGCATGCCCGCGAGCCATAAGGGACATGTGTCAGTGTTTCCAAGCCTCAGCGAGAATTCAGGTTGCTGAAAGGACTTAAGACATTAAGTATTTTTTCTTAAAGCGTCAAGGGATCAAAATGATCTGTGCCTTTGCCGTCGCCTAAGGCACCACATGTCAAGCCCATATTCATGCAGAGAAACAGACTTGCAAGAAAACTTAAGAATTAAACACCTTTGTGATACAAAAGTGCAAAGGCTAGGATTAACTTCTGCCTCCACCAATGCCAGATGATGCCACGTGTAGGCCAATCATTGGTTGCAGGGAGGTGGGCCGATGGAGAAACTTTTAAAAATTTTCCCGAATGTTTTAAAAGCAATGTTTTAGAATGCACACCCACGCACCCGTGGAAGTGGTTTTTTCTCCGAGGAAAGGGCAGGGATGTGGGGCCGCGGAGAAAATTAGGATTTTTTTGCCAATTTTTTTTATTGAAAGCGTTAAGACAAAAAGAACCGCTCCTTTGCCGACACCTCGTGAAGCTACGTGCTAACACCTGATTGGCTTCAGGTCGGCGGGGTTGTGGGGGAAACTTATTTTTTTTCCTAAATTTATTTTTGAAAGAAAAAAAGGTTAAAATTGATCTGAGCATTCGCCGGTGCCCAACGAAGCCACGTGTCGATCGAGTATTGGCTACAGTGTGGGGGGGCTACGGAGGAAAAATTGCCAAATAATTGTTTTGGACTTGGATCATTTTAGACAAAATGAAGGCTTGAGGGTCAGCAGAGCATCTGGAAACTTCATGACTTTGTAATTTTTGGAAAAAAACAAAAAAGGAAAGTTTTAGCCCGCGGGTACACCCAAGAATATTTTATTCACTTAAATTTGACAGTTAGATTATTATTTTTTTAATCCAAACAAAGTAAAACTTCAGAAGGCCATAACTTTTGACTTGGGACTTGGTTATGGGAAAACGAGGACTTTTTAAAAAGATATCGAAGCCCGATTTTCTTAGGAATCATAAAGTTTTAATTTTGATCAAGTTTGAAGGGTAAATTTAGAGAAAACATTCTACAAGATTCCAAAATGTGAATTGGTATTTTTAACTCACTAATTTTTTTTCAATTCGACATTCTTTCTTTCTCGACATGTCAACAGGCATGGAGGATTTAACTTAAAGGAATTTAGGTTGGATTGTGAGGGTTAACTTGTTTGATTGATTTGCAATTCCTAATTACCAGTTTTTTTTAGACAGCAAGATGTCCGTAATTTTCCCTTTTCCCAATTTGAAATATTCTATAATAATTTCATAATTGTTAAGGTCTAATTGGGAAAGTTTAGATCATATTAGGTTCAATTTGTCATTTCATTTGTCTTCTATAGTTGGCAGATTCGTCTTGTAAATTTTCTGATTAATATTTTGTAGCTTTGAAAGCATCTAACAGAGATCAAATTCAGAAAGATCTAATTTCAATTTACCATCTTCTAACTATTAGAATTTATTCCAGATCTAATCTAACACCTTAAGTTGATTCAAATCAAAATGTTCAAATGCCAGATTACAATTCTAATTTCTAAAACATTTATTTCTAAAAAACAAATCATTATGACATTTCTCCATATGTATTCACCTTTTTCATCTTTCAAATCAGAATTTCAAAATGCATTCAACAATCCGATTACAATACCTAATAATGTCATTTGAGAAAATTAATGCAATATTTTATTGATTCAAGAAAGATACCTTTACACTTCTTCTTTCATTCCTCGAATACAATGACCAAAATTACAATTTCTCTCACATTCTTTCGAAAGCATAATACAAAGTACATTTCTTTCACATTCTAAAATACAAACTTTCATAGCCAATACAAAACATCTTTCCAACACAAATAATGTACAAGGTCCTCCACCTCAAAGTGTGAACAGGTTGCAATACGAAATATTCTCAATAAGGACTATCAAGCTTTTTTTTTTGTTCTAAAACAACAACATGAATATCATCCATTTTATTTTTTTCCATTTGATCACAACAGAGGAGAAAAGGCAACGCTCTCCACCCAACCAGGACATTTAATGAAAATGAGAATCCATCCTTCATCATTGGCCCCCGATCCCCAACCACAATGCAATAAGAAATTTGTTTCATCTCATGACAACAATAGGCTTCCACAACACACATGTAATTTCACATTTAAAAACACAGTCCAAAACAAAATTGTAGTTTGTAACCATAGATAAAAAACAACAAACAACACTCAGAATTCCTCATGCAAGCCAAAGGAGCAAGAAACTATGGGGGATGCTTCTTATGTCTCCCAAGGAGAAATGGATATCACCACCTGCAAACAACCATCAAATATATATATATATCATTTCAATTCCTTGACATGCCCTTATGCCTCCCCCAAGTACTCCTTATTCCTCGCATTTCCTTATGCCTCCCCAACCTCTTATGGCACCCCCTAACGACTAAAGAAATGAAAGATATTTCTTTGTAAGGTGGAATCCAAATACCAAATCCCTCCACACTTATACCTGGCCAAAACACTTATGCCTCCCATAGAAATACCCCATATTATTCTCCTACACCATCCCTAGGACATCTACCCAAACAGCCCACACACAAACCAAAACATTTAGAACAATAACATTTGGACAATAAAAGAAGAGTATTTCAAGAGCCAAGCTCTTACCTCTCCATAATGGAGTTTGTTTCAAGTTCCCAACCCCAAGCTTTCCAATACAAAATAGCCCAAGATCAACAAAACATGGGGCAGTAAAAAGTCTACAACTTTTCTCTGAAAGCAAGAGCTCTAAACAGCAAAAGAACTCGCCACAAGAGAAGTGTCCAAAACTAAAGCAACCAAAAGAGTGTGACCCCAAACAATAAAATGAATTCAAATATATAGAAGCGGGAAGAGAGGAGGATGAGGTAGATATTTTTAGGATTCCACATCACTCATCCTCAACTCCAACTCACAAGTAAAATTCAATATCTGAGGCACAATAAATAAGTAGGTGAATAATATGATAGTTTTACTTACACACTCAAATCAAGCCCAAACCCAAAAGGACTGAAATTAATTTCTCGCAAGAAGTGCTATTAAACCATTCAGCTAGACTTATAAAAATGCATAATGTTGGCTATATTTACTCCAACCATAGGTAAGGTTTGTATGTGAAGTTTAGAGGTATGGGAAAAGTTTAACTTGTCCCACAAGCCTCCAAAATCAGTCTCCGAGGAAAATTTCGAATTCCAAAGAAGATGAAGTGTATCATACTCCAAATTTTACTTACATATCTCTTACACATCACTTACACATTGCTTACACATATCTTACAACATTTAATACAACAGTCAACCACTCCAATAATTACTTTCTTATGACCCAATTTGATTAATTTATTTTAACAACATGATTACTTACATTATATACCAAAATTTATTTAAATAAAAGGGATAAACACATCACTTAATAATCACATACAAACATCAATAAAAGGAACCACATAAAAAAATACACATAACCCTTAGTAATGTTTAAAGGTGATCCACCCCCATAGGAATCCTTAACACAACCAAACACACAAACAAACACAAGTTGCCATGATGACCTTGTTGAATTCATCTATGATTCCAATGTGCTTGGTCTATAATCCCCACGATTTTTGTTGTGATATTTTAAACCTGAAAAATACGAATACCTCCTTTGGCCTCGTGGCCATAGTAGAACATCCAAATGAATATAAATATAATTTTAAGGTCATATAGATATATGAATCACAACAACATCCAAGCAACCAATAAGATCATTTGCAATTTTACTCAACAACTATATCATCATCAAATAATTTCCATTTCTATGTCTACCCACAACATCCAAATATCACATGTTTGAACAACTTCCATAATATAACCCTGTCAAACAACATATCATCATCAATATATAAAAAATTCTCTAATAATCATCATGGATCATAACTGAATCAAGGTCAACAATAATCCATGATCTAACATCTAACATCATACTATAATAAAGTCCATAATCATTCTATAATATAATCAGTAGTATCAAGATGAGTATCAAAAGGTGTCAAAGGGAAGTGGGCACTACATCCCCCTCCCCTTAGACTCGACTTCCTCCTAAAAGTGAATGGAAGAGATGTGGGAGCTTAAATCATAACAAAATAGCATCCTCCCATGTAGCTGTAGTCTCATCATATCTGTCCCACTGCATCCGGAACTGATCAACCTCTCTACCTCGAAGGCCTAGGGCCCTACGATCTAAGATGTGAATGAGCTCCACCATCACTTGCCCCTAATCCTGCACTTGCAATGATGTCCAATCTAACACATGAGAAGGATCTGCAACATATCTCCTAAGAACTAAAACATGAAACACATCATGTACGTGAGACAAGATAGGTGGAAATGCAAGACGGTGGGCCAAAGGGCTGATATGCTCCAATATCTCAAAAGGACCAAAAAATCTAGGGGCTAACTTAGAACCTTTCCATAATGGATAGGGATCTTGTGTGGCCAGACAAAAAGGAACACCTTAATACCCACATCAAAGCTATGATCATTCCTATGTTGATCCATGTACTTTTTCTGTCTATCCTATGCCCCTTGTAGCCTCTACCTGATCATAACCACTTGCCACTCCATGTCCTACAATAAAGATGGTCCTAGAGAAACCCTATCCTCTAACTTGTCCCAACTAAGGGGTGTCCTGCACTCTCTACCATAGAAATCCTGAAAAGGAGCCATGCCTATAGAACTCTAAAGACTATTATTATAGGTAAACTGCACTAAGTACAAGTACTCCTCCCTTTTGGATTACTGGTCCATAACGTACATCCTAAGCATGTCCTCCAAGATCTGATTCACCCGCTTAGTCTAGTCATTAGTCTCAGGGTGATATGTTGTACTGAAGTTGATCCTTGTCCCGAGAGCATACTGCATGGTGGTCCAAAAATCAGAAGTATACAAAGGATCACCGTCACAAATGATATTCTTCAGAATCCCATGTAACTTGACAATCTCATCAAGATATACCTGTGCCACCGCACTAGCTATATAAGTGGTCTTTACCAGAGAAAAATGAGCCACTTTTGTCAATTTATCCACCGTGACCATGATGGCGTCATGGTGGTATCTCGACATTGGTAGCTCAACAATAAAGTCCATAAAAATCGTATCCCACTTCCATTCTATTAGGTTGTGGAGCATGTTTTCATGTGAGGAAGTATTGAAGACTATACACTAAGAGTAATATACACTTTCCATAGTTATCTCGTTGGGGTTCAGGGCCAGGCTGGGCCCTGAGCGGGGGGTTGGGGGCGGTAGCCCCCGAATAAAAAATTGGCCTTAAAAAGTGCCCGATATACCGAGGAACATGCTTTTCTCATATGGGCAAGATTTTTGACCCATATGTTTATCGGACAATTTTGATACCCACAGTTTTGTAAAATTGCTTAAGTAGTTGTCTATTTATATCGTTTTGTGCATATGGTAGGTAGAATATAACATTGCATATGTGTTTTGAATTCGGGTGTGAATTCTTTAGAGTTTGTTGAGCATAGCTCCAAACAGATCTGGGTATTATATTGAGAGAGCAGTGGCTTGTAATAAAATCTGAGCAAGTGATTCTTGGTGGAAGTAGCCCAAATTGGGTGAACCATGTTAAATATTGTCTTTTTTTGTTGTGTTATTTTATTCTACACTTTTATTTGAGATCTGTAATAATTTCTGCATATTAATTTCTACTGTTGTGATTTTGTGAGGGATTATTCCACATATTTTATCCCTTATTTCCTAACACATTCTGCTATAACATGAGGATAGAGAAGGCTAGTTGGATGTTGATGCTCAGCCTTTACTTTCTAGCACTCTAAACAATGTGACACGTGTTGGTACCCAAATTTGTTTCCCTTTTCAAGCCAAGTAGCAACACAGATTCAACAGGGAGCTTAGAGGTAGATAGATCATAAGTGCATGTCATTTTGTAGCCAGGGAGAAATCTAGTTGTTCCTTTGTAACTTAGATTTGTGGAGAGATGGATAGCACCTCAAAAGGATGTGATTTTATCCTAACTATTTTAGGTTATTCCTTTCAACCAAGGTAAGAGAACCTATTGTGTAACCTTTGTTATTTGAAAGGAGATACATGTACCTATTTTTTGAATAAATTTTATAGAGAAGGCCTTGGGGAAAACATGATCAACACACCAAATCTGACTCTCACGAGTTGTCACTTCCAGATTATGGAGATATTCTCACAACAAGGCAAAGGTTACTAAAGACATTTGGAAACCTGATCTATTCTGCATACTTTAGTAAAAGGATTTTCGTCTAGTGTGGGTATACAGAGCAAAAATATGGGTAGTATGGGTAGGATTATTTGTTGTTAAATGAATTTTTGTGGGATGGGAGATAGGATGGACTTGACTCACCAGATCCTTGAGAGACTATGTAAAATGGAAAGATTCAATCAACAAAATGCCACAAAAAGTTAAATTGTTTCATCAACTACAATATGTGCTTCAATGGAAGCCCAGATCAACACTCTTTCATAGAACCTGTAGGATTCTATCATGAAGGCTTGAGTCAGAGGACCCAATAAAGCACCAATATTTTTAAACCAAGTCACGCTTGAGGTACACCTGGAGGCTTACAAAAAATCTCTATCAACAAAATAAAATAAAAGTGATGTTAAAATGTTTATCCCATGTCTCAAATGAGTGCAATCTTCTGAGATATGGTTCCCAAAAGTTAGATGACTCTAAACAAGCACAAGGATCGACCACGTGTCTCCTTAGTGCAACTGCTAAGGTAGGTCCCAGAGGTGGATCCTCAAATGAATGCCAACCCTCCACTGTATGCATTCAATATTTGAGTTGAAGAGGGCACTTTACTCAAGTTTTACACAAGATAACTCCATCGACCCGCATCCAATTTATCAGAAAGGGACATGTATCTATAATACATCTCAGAGATTGTAAATGGTTGTACACTTGAAAACACGCCTTTAAGACAGATCAAGATTTGACAGAAAGAGAGATTCACCATTTGCTGCTCGGAGCCATGAATCTTCTCAAAATGGATAGGATCTATCAAGAATTTACAAATGGATATAATCAGCCCAAATGTGATCCACCAACTCATAGAGAAGGATGCTTGATAACATTCATACAAATGATAGAAAACTTTTCAACAGAGCCCCTTCCTCCCAAAAGACAAAAAATTCAAATGCACTAGTGTTTGCGATGATTCCTTCATGATTCATAGAATCAAATCTACAAAAATTCACCAGGTGCTTGAGGGAAAATCTCTTCGATTTCTTCCCGCATTCAAATCCTTTCTTGGGTAAAACACACCTCCATCCATTCGCCAACCTTCTACCCCATATCAATCAAATCTGATCCCTTACATGCTTAAAGAAGAAAAATGGAAAACCAGATCAAGGCTTGAGAGTCAGACCATTTTAATGGTGAGAGACAACTCCAGATCTCTCCCACCAAACTCTAGATATAAAAATTAACTTGCTCCTCTGTTTGGCATGTAGAAAATAGCCAGAAATCATGAAAAATCACACTCCCAAGAGATTTACAGAACAAATGGGGGTAAAATTAGATATAGATGCTCAGTAATCATTGATCTTTGATTGTGAATGTGTTCCATCCACATGGAAGATCCCAAAATGGGCTCAGGGGCTTCCTTTGACCTTTTCTGACCCTTTTGAAAAAATGAAAAAAAATCCAATTTTGCTCCACACTTCTCCTTCTTAAAATGGGCTTGACATGTATCCTAAGGTGGGTCGCAAAGGAAATGTGGAGAAATTCTACCATTTGACTCTCTTTTGAAAAAAGGAAAAGTTTCCAAGTTTTCCCCGCAACTCTGCCCTTGAGAAATACTTTTAACACATTTCCCAATGTGGGTCCCGGGGGAACTACGATTCCCCTGTTACTTTTAATTCTTTTTTTCTCCAAACAAAAATTTTCCAATTTTCCTCCACGGGTCCACACCTCCATCATTGAATGAGGCAAAACATTGACTATTTCCCATCAGGCTCGTAGGCCATTTTTTCCATTTTAATCTTTATGGAGCAACGAGGTGAAAAGTATCAATTGCCTCTGATGGTCCTCCTCCCCACCCCCTATGACTTTTCAAATTTCCATGTGTCACCACATGGTGCACCTTGAGATGGTCCCAAAAATTTGATACCTTGAATGAGGCATGGGCTCAACTACGTGTCCTTCCGACAGATTTGTTAAAAAGCTTGAAGTTCAGTGGAAGGCGCCATATGTCTAAGATCCGAGGCAATCTCCTTTTGGCCATTGAAAAATCTAAATAAAATGCAAAGTGAGCGGAGGCCTCCACATGTCTCCATGGTGCAACTTCAAGATGGTGCCCAAAGTAGAGACCCTAAATGAGTACAAGCTCACCATGTGTCCTATTCTGCCAAATTGTTTCATTGCTTAAAATTTGTCTAATTAGGCCTGGGGAAAGCATGTGTCTTTATGGTGTAACCTCCACATGTCCTTCTAGAGCTACTCCAAGGTGCAAATCACCAAATGTCCCAAGCCTTAGATTTTATTCAAAAATTTAAGTATAGAGTAGAGCATTCCTCCACTGTGTCCCTCTGACTTCTTGAAAACCTTTTGAAAGATCTTCAAATGAGTATGTGAAACCCAACGGAAGCTGCTCCACATGTCTCTTTCCTAGCCAAAGCAATGGAATCCTCCACGTGTCCTCATCGGTGCTACTTCCAAGCCAAACCAAAAACTTGATTCTCAAACGATGCGTCGTTCCTCCACAGAGGACACATTTTAAAGTTGAAACGATTAATAGAGTTTTCTAAGTATTAAGCTGATCCGCATCCGACCAAGAGGTGCCACATTTCCCTATCGACTGTAGATGATGTAAATTTGACCTAGGAGAAATGCCCGTCAAACCGTAAAACACAGAGAAACCATCCATTTGAGCCTAGAAAATGAGGTTTTCTTCAAGGAAAGAGAATTTAGAACTATTGCAAGGTTCAAACACAATCCTTAGGGACATATTAACTCATTTATCCTCGAGTATTTAGGGAAAAAATGGTAGGGACAACAAATCTTGACTATGGAAAATGGAGGCAACAGGAAAACATGAGTTTTGAAGGAACAGAGCACGGGAGACTCAAAATACAAAGCTTTTTTTAGAGGAACAAAGGAACTATGAGACAAATACAGACCCACACATGATCCTCGAGTCATGAACAGATTGAAAAATGGAAATAAGACCAACCAAGCTCAATACGGGGAAGGAGATAATGAAAAAGGTCATGAATCAATAAATCTTCAAGCGCACAAATGGGGTGAGATAATTTTGAGCACCAACATTGGGTCCGACTCGGGGATGGGCACTCCCTGTGAATGCCACAAGAACATTAGTAGATCAAGTGCCAAAATATCCATTGGGAAGTGGAGTCATCTTTATAGGGCAGAGCAACAGAGCCATCATAAAAAGGAAACAGAGAAACTAGAAATAACAGGTCATCGAGGACCAGAATGAGCAAAAACACAAAAACAGGGAACAAATAACAAACTATATAATGTAGAAAAGATTTTTTCCTTATTTAAAGAAAATAATCAAGGAAACAATTCAAGCACCTGCCATCCTGGATATGACCATTCCAAGAGGTTATGATATGTTTTCATCAACTAGAAGTAGACCTCTTTTTCTTCTTTGTTATGTTTTCAAACCACCATCTTCTCTGAAGCTCCTCCATTGTGTTTAAATCAAATTCTTTGACATTCTTTAAGGCTGAAACACAGACCAGATTCCCAAAAAAAGCAACATACTTAGGAGATTTGTTTTCAACACTCTCATACTCTCTCAAATCCACAAAGCTCACAAAATTGTTAAGGTCAACATCTTCTTGCAAAACTTCATAAGATGCACTGTTTGGGTCTTCAATCAAGTACATCATCTTCTTCTCTCCATACAATTACACCAAGTTGCCTTCAATGGGGATAGTGGCATAAGACATGTCCATTTTCATACTACCACCAACACTTGCTACCCACTTTCTTGTAACAACACCCCCCACTTGGCAGGGCAGTCAACAATGACTACATCAAGCTTTAAGTTCCTTCCAAGATAAGATGCAAGTTGCACTATTAGATCTTTGACATACCCCACCACTGGCACCTCTCTAGAGTCAATGGCAATGCACTTCCCATATGTTTTTGTTACTTTGATACCTAATTCATTCATGAGCTCAAGAGGCATGACACTATATGAAGCTCTAGAATCAAACATACAGTTATGTAACAACTTGTCTTTGATAACCAGGGTAGTGAAAAATGGATCCACATTCAACTGGGATTTAACCAAAGAAGTTCCTAAATAAACCTCTGGTGGTTCCCCTAGCTCTTCCAATACTTGTGGCTTTTCCAACTCTACAATGGTAAGGGGAACCTCAACATTGTTTACATCTCTGCCTTGTATGATCTCTCCCCCTTTGAATCCCAAATATTCAAAATCCCTCTTCTTGTGCTCAGGGATCCTAACTAGCTCAACAATTAGGACAATAATTTTGATTTGACTCAAAATTTTGGCTATGTCATATGGAGCAAATTTGGGTAGAGCAGCACTAGGGGAAAGATTGGAAAATCCATTAGATGGAATGGGATTCTTTTCATTTTGGGCATGGGGAGAAACACAAGTTTTTCTTGGGGAAATAAGCTCTCTGCTAGATGCATTTTTCTTTGGGGTTTCTTTGATAAGCACTGGAAATTTTGACTTGGCTTGTGGCCCCTTGGCAACTTTACCTCTGGTATTGTGCTCCTTTTCTTGGGCAACTACAACATTCATTAATAGCTTCCTATCTTCTTCTAAGGGAACTCCTCCATCATACTTTTAAGTCATTAATGCCCTTAAGTATTCAAAATCATTAGTGGGAAATTCAAAAGCTTGTACAGTGCCTACTTCTAAAGTATGAGAGGGGGGAAGAAGAGGTACCTCGTGGATGCAATCCCAAAAAGTTGCAATAGTTATAACACTTATTACCTCAGTTGAAGTTGCTTCCCTAGGAGAACTCATAGGGATGTCCATCATGTAGGCATCATCATCATTATCATCATCAGTTGCTTCTTCTTCTTGATGATCTTCTTAAGAAGGAGCATGGGCCATGAAACATCTGTCACACCAATTGATGACCTTTGTTTCTTTCACAACAGTAACTCTAGTAGCCAAAGGATTAGGCACCATTCTATTTTCTTTTCCCTCGGACAACCTATTTCCAAATCCAATAGGTCCTTTTCCTCTATCATCAGCACTTTGATGATTTGTAAATTTATCTTGGCCTTGTTTCTTGTGTTGTCTTTGTGAACTCTTCCCAACTCCTTTCTCAGCTCCGGCTAGCTTATAGGAGATCTCCTTGACAACCCCTACCAATTTTTTCACCACTTCTTCCAAATCAGTTGCCTTGCTTGTCTGAGGTTTTTCTAGGTTAATAAGCTTCACACCATCCCTCTTAGGAGGTTTTCCTATTGCCTTGATATTATTCTCTATTTGTAGGGACATAGTGAATGCTTGCCTCAAGTTGGTAGGGTTCTTGTCTCTTAAGTAATATGTAGCCTTTTTATTGAATACACCAATATATTTGATTAAGAATGATTCATAACATGGCCTTATCCTAACAGGAAATCTTCTCAAGGTCTTATTGAACCTTGTATTCAAGTCATGTACTGACTCATTGGGATTATTCTTGATGTTTTCAAATTCTGACAGAAGAAACCTAGGGTTAGTCCTATCACCATACTGTAATCTGAATGCATTTTTCATCTTAGCCCAAGAATCAACAAAATTATCTGGAAATGCTTTATACTAGTCCCTAGCATCCTCCTCTACAGTGTGAAAAAAAAAATTGATGTATACATCTTCATGCTCAATCTAAAAATCTTCCATCATATTGAGGAAGGGCTTTAGATGTTGGTCATTAGTAATAACATTGTTTCCCTAGAACTTTGGAATTTTGTTCCTCACATCTTAAGGTGCTGCATTTGGATAACCAACCATCCCCACAAAATTTATAGGTCCAAAGGTGTTTACAACAAAAGGGGTTATGGGTTGAGCCATATTGATTCGAGTAGGTAATCTTGGAGGGGTGACAAATTGATGAGGGGTAGAGGATCCTTGAAACATAGGAGTGTAGTTTTCAAAATGGAGATCCCTCAAAGGCCTTGCTTCTTCGAAATTCCCATCTACTTCAGAAAAGACAAGTGCAGAATGGGAAGCAAATATTTCAAAATAAAATAAAGGCCATTCTCCAGCTTGAGAGTTCAGTTTCACAAAGAGGCTACCTAATTATGAGTCACTTGAAAGGCAGTCTTCAATGATAGGCTGTTCACTTTCATCAATGGAGATCCCTCTTCATGTCTGTTGTTCTCCCACAACTCTCTAGGATTTTCTTGCTTCTGATTTTTCTTTTCCTAGATCTTGAAACAATATCCTAGCAAGATCCCTAGCAAATAATATCTTCTTCCCTCCACCTTTACAAATATTAATAACAAATCTGACTTTGACAAAGGTTTAAGATAGTATTACTTTTTAAGAATTAGATCAACAGGGAATCGCCACTAAGGAATTTCACCTTAGTTGTGTAGATGCACTAAATATGATCTGTCAAAGGTCTGTCAATGCAAGAAACTAGAAATGGAAAGTTTCTGACCTTTCTTCACCCAAATTTATCAAATGAAAGACAGTGCACTAAGTGTGGGAACTGAAATAATTACACACAACACTTAGAGCATACAAGAAGTGTTTTACCAGGTTCTTGATCTTGAAATGAGATTCCCTGGCAATGGCATCACAAGTGTTGGTGTTGTTGATAGGCTAAATAGATATGGATTGGCAATGAAATAGTAAATTAGTCTTAGCAATGCAAATTATTTCCCACAAGTTCTAAACAGTCCCCGGCAATGGTACCACAAGTGTTGGTGTTGTTGACAGGTCAAATAGATATGGCTTAAAATATGTATACATGTGGATTAGATTGAACTAAGTTCCTGGCAACGTAAATCAGATCCCCGATAATGGTGCCACATGTGTTGGTACCCAAATTTGTTCTCCTTTTCAAGCCAAGCAGCAACACAGATTGAACAGGGAGCTTAGAGGTAGATAGATCATAAGTATATGTCGTTTTGTAGCTAGCAGAGGAGATCTAATTGTCCCTTTGTTACTTGGATTTGTGGAGGGATGGATAGCACCTCAAAAGGATATGATCTGTATCCTAACTATTTAAGGTTGTTCCTTTCAACCAAGGTAAGAGAACCTAATTGTGTAAACTCTCTCATTTGAAAGGAGATATACAGGTACCTTTCTTTTGCATAAATTTTGTTAGAGAAGGTCATTAGGGAAAATATGATCAACACACCAGATATGAGTCTAACTAGTTGTCACTTCCAGATCATGGAGATATATCTCACAAGAAGGAAAAGGTTACTTAAGACATTTGGAGACCCTGATCTGTCCTGCATACTTTAGTAAAAGGAATTTTTGGTCTTGGGTGGGTATACAAAGAAAAAACAAGTGGTCGTATAGGTAGGATTAGTTGTTGTTAAAATAGATTTTTTTGTGGGAGGGGAGACATGATGGAATTGACTCACCAGATCCTTGAGTGCTTATGCAAAATGGAAAGATTGAACCAACAAAATGCCACAAAACGTTAAAATTGTTTCCTCAACTAGAATATGTGATTCAATGGAGGCCTAGATCAACACTCTTTCATAGAACTTGTGGGATTCTATCATGAAGGCTCAAGTTAGAGAACCCAATAAAGCACCAGGACTTTTAACCGAAGTCACACCTGAGGTACACCCAAAGGCTTACAGAAGAATCTCTATGAACAAAATGAAAGAAAAGTGATTTAAAACCAATTTAATCCCAGTCTCAGATGAAGGCTCTTCTGAGAAATGAAATTGCATATGCCACTAAACTATCACAATGACTGAGACCTGTGTGATTGGTTTATATTCTAGTACAAGATTGCTATAGAAACAAGAAAAACTTCCCGTATGCATTCAGAAATGAAATAAATACACTGTTACTCAATATTGACATAGATATAACTCAAAGTTCGATCAAATTTATCAACAAGGGAAAGTTTCAAGAACAATATCAAAGATTGTCTAATTGTCGTACACTTGCAACCACCTTCACACGATCAAATTTTACACAAGGAGAGATATGCAAGCTTCTCTAGATAACTTTTCAAAATGGATGGGCTCTATCAAGATTTTTCTGCTAGAGAAAATGAGTCCTGAGTATTTCCAAAAATCTCCCAACCATTTGCACGATGAATTTGTGCCCTTTTATAGAATTTCCAATAGAACCCCTTCCTCCCAAAAGATAAAAAAATTTAAATGCACTAGTGCATGCCATGATTCTTTCATGATTCATAGAATCAAATCTGTAAAAAGTCTCAAGGTGCTCGAGGGAAAATATCTTATATTTCTTCCCACATCAAACTCCTTTCTCAGGAAAAACACAACTTCATCTATTAACCAACCACTTCCACCCCATATCAATCAATCTAGCCTCTTGCATGCTCACAAGAAGAAAAATGGAAAACCAGATCATGCCCGAGAGTCAAACTACACTAATGGTGAAAGACACCTCCAAATATCCTCCACCAAACTCTAGATATCAAAATTAACTATCTCCACTACGTGGCGTGTAGAAAATAGCAAGAAATCATGAAGACTTGCACTTCTAATAGGTTTACAACAAAAATGGGGGGAAAATCAAATTTAGATGCTCAGCAGCCGTTGATCTTTGATTTTGAATGTCCTTCATCCACATGGAAGATCTAAAAATAAGCTCGGGGGCTTCCTTTGAACTTTTCTAACCCTTTTGAAAAAATGGGAAAATTCCCATTTTGCTCCACACCTCTACTTCTGAAAATGGGCCCGGAACGTGTCATGAGGTGGGTCCCAAAGGAAACACGAAGAAATTCTACCATTTGACTTTCTTTTGAAAAAAGGAAAATTTTCCAAGTTTCCCCCGCAGCTCCGCCATTGAGATATACTTTTGACATGTTTCCCAATGTGGGTCCCAATGGAACTATGGTTCCCCTTTTACTTTTAACTCTTTTTTCTCAAAATCATTTTTTTCCAATTTTCCTCCGTGGGTCTGCACCTCTGCCATTAACCGGGGAAAAACATTGACTATTTCCCATCAAGCTCATGCGCCATTTTTTCCATTTTAACCTTTATGAAGCAAAGACGTGAATAGTTTGAATTACCTTTGATGGTCCGCCTCCCCGCCCCCTATGACTTTTTAAAATTGCCACGTGTCACCACAGAGCACCTTGAGGCGGTCCCAGAAATTTTATACCTTGAATGAGTGAGGGCTCGCCACATGCCCTGCTCTGGAAAAATTTGTTTGAAGGCTTGAAGTTTAGCAGAAGGTGCCACTTGTCAAGCTCCGAGGTAGTCTACTTTTGGCCGTTGAAAAGTCTAAGTAAAATGCAAAGTGAGTGGAGGCCTCCATGTGTTGCCATGGCACAACTTCAAGATGGTGCCCAAATCAGAGACCCTAAATGAGCACAAGCTCGCCACGTGTCTTGTTTTGCCAAATTATTTCCATCTGCATAAAAAAAATTCTAAGTATGGGAAAGCAGTGGAAGCCTTCACGTGTCCTCCCGGCACTACTCCTAGGAAAATCCCAAAATCAGATTTTAAAATGAGCGTCGTTCCTCCATGTGTTCTAGACTTCCCAAAAACCTTTTGAAATTTGTGTAAGTATGGGAAACGCAGCGAAAGTCTCTACTTGTCTCTTTCCTACCAACCCTCCACTTGTCCTCCCAGCGCTACTTAAAAGCCAAACAAAAATTTTTATTCTCAAACGACCAATGTTTCTCCACATGGACACATTTTAAAGTTGAGGATTTTTATAAGATTTTCAAAGTATTAAGCTAATCCACATCCAACCAAGAGGTGCAATGTTTCCCTCTCAACTGAATGATGTAAATTTGACTAGTAGAAACACCCGTCAAACTGTAAAAGACAAAGAAACATCCATTCAAGCTAGAAAATGAGGTTTTCTTTAAGGACAAAGAATTTAGACTATTACAAGGATCAAACATGATCCTTAAGGACACATTAACTCATTTCTCCTCGAGTATTTAGGGAAAGAACGTCAGGGACAACAGATCTTGATAGTGGAAAATGGAGGCAATGGGAAAATGTGATTTTTGAAGGAACAGAGCATGGGAGACTCAAAATATAGAAATTTTTCAGAGGAACAAAGGAACCATGAGACCAATACAGACCCACACATGGTACTTGACCCAAGAACAAATTGAAAAATGACAATAAGACCAACTAAGCTCAATACGGGGAATGAGATAATAACAGAGGCCATGAATCAATAAATCTTCAAGGGCACAAATGGGGTGAGAAAATTATGAGCACCAACAACATGAAATGTGCCACGTCTTTATGAAGTCCTCCCCAATGATACCACTGTCTCACGATGGCATGCATCTTCTTCACCCCAGGATGGGCTGAATAGGGTGGATGATGTGCCTCTATCAAGATGTCCTACCTCAAGCCTCCATCTTTGGGAACATAAATCTGGCCTCTATGCTTGAGAAGACCATCTTCCTCTAAATAAAAAACCATCAAACTTCCCCTAAAGGGGTATCTGAGACTCGATCTCTACTTGAGCGGCAGTGTAGAAGCTGTCGTAAGGAAGCTATTGTAGAATCCTACTCCACAAATCCGTGCTCACTAAGGTGACCATAACCACATTTCTCCATCTTCTAAGAGTGTCTACAGCCACATTTTGCTTCCCTTTTACATGCTCAATCTCTATATCATACTAAAAAAGAAGCTCCATCCAACACCGTTGGCGAGCGTTAATATTTTACTGCATAAAGAGATGGCGAAGACTTAGGTGATTTGTCCTGAGTGTGAATCTCTGACCAAGCAGAAAGTGCCTCCATCAAACCAAAGCATGAATAACTTCCGCAAGCTCAAGATCATGAGTGAGATACTTAATCTCATAATCTTTGAGTTTACGAGACTCAAAAGCCACTACTCTGCCCTCCTACATTAACACACCTCCAAGCCCTACCAAGGAAGCATCCATGCAAATGAAAAACTCACCCTGTGGATTTGACACTACAAGGATAGGTGTTATAGTGAGACATTCCTTTAGTGTCTTGAAGGCCTACTTGCACCTGTCTGACCAAAAAAACTTCTTCCCTTTCCGCTGAAGGCAAGTGGTGGGGTGTGTAATCCAAGAGAAGTCCTAAATGAATCTCCTATAGTACCCTGCTAATCCCATGAAGTTGTGCACCTCAGTCATACTAGTGGGTGTTGGCCAATCCATGATAGCTCTAATCTTGAAAGGATTGATGGTGATACCTTTCCCAGAAATGATATGACCCAAATACTGCACCTCCATCTGAAAGAATGCACACTTCTCCAAGTTCCCGTAAAGCTGCTACTCCCAAAGACACTGAAGGTCCTGACGAAGATGCCCCTTGTGTTCCTCACGCGTACGTGAGTAAATAAAAATTTCATCAAGAAAGATGAGCATGAAGCAATCTAAGAAGGTCCTAAATACCCCATTCATCAAACTCATAAACATTGCACCAGCATTCATCAAACCAAAAGGTACCACTGTGAACTCATAGTGGCCATATCTTGCATGGAAGGTGGTATTATGAATGTCTACCTCCAAAATCCTCAGCTGGTGGTAGCCTAAATTAAGGTTTATCTTAGAGAATGTTGTGGCTCCCTTCATCTGATCAAATAAATCATTAATGCAAGGAAGGGGATAATGATTCTTGATCATTACTTTGTCCTGTTTGTGGTAATCAATACACAACCACAAGGATATGTCCTTCTTTTTTAAAAAGATCACCAGTGTACCCTAAGGGGATACACTAGGATGAATTAGGCTCTTATCTCGAAGGCCCTCAAGATGTAACTTGAGCTCGTAGAGCTCAGGGGTAGTCATATGATAAGGTACTCGTGAGATAGGATCTTCTCCCGGAATAAGATCTATATGAAAATCTATCTCACATGGGAGTGGCAACCCTAGTAGCTCCTGTGGAAAGACATCAGAAAACTCTCTAAAAATGGGATGGTCATCTAACGATGGTCCACTAGATCCATCCTATGATCGGTCACTAGCTGTGACAGCAAACATTTCACAACCCCATCGCACACACCACTTAAGTTGCATAGTAGAGATGGTGCAAATAGAAATGAGTATTCTAACCCCCGCTATTTCTGCCTCAACTCCTAGATCTTCTATATAAGATATGATATTTTGTTAAAAATCCACTCCAGTCCTATGTGTAGATAACCGGTCCATGCCCAAGATGACTCCATAAGAGCCCAACAGAAGGATACGGAGATCCGAGGTAGTGGTGAAATGTCCCAGATCCACTACACACTCCTTAACTAAGGAGTCTACAAAGATCTTGGTTCCAGAAGCAATCTCAACATCCCAACTATGACCCTACCTAACTGCCACCATCCTGCATCACTCTACTAAAGATGGTGTAATAAAAGAATCAGAAGAAAAAGAATCAAACAAAATGGAGGTAGGAATACAACCAATGTTACCTATAGTCTCAATAATTGTACTCTGATGCTCTGCCTGGTGGTTCTCTACCACTGCATGCATTCTATGACTATGCCCCATGTCACCAATAGTAGGCTCTAATATTTTTTCCTTGCCCTTGTTATTATGGTTCTATGGGTAGTCTCTCTAAAAATGTCTAGTAACGCCACACCCAAAATAACCACCTGATCCTCTCCCTTGAGTAGCAGCTCTAGTCAGCACCCTAAAGGGGTGTGTTATGGACCTTGATGACCCTACTGTGGAGTTTTTAGGTCTCTGTTGGCGAGCTCCTATTGACTGAGCTATAGGTGCTTCTTGTGTCCTAATGGGACCCTTAGGAGGAGGCCCCATACTCTGACCTCTATGTGCATCAAATCTCTATGGAGGTCTATATGGTAGGTGAGACTATTACTGCTACTGCTATGGTCTAAAAGATGACTGTGTTGAACCATGTCCACTATGAGGAGGGGGTACTGACCCCCTCAATCTATTGTCTTACATCTACTTTATATGGCTCCAGATTCAATCTCCAGCCTGCTGGGTCTTTCCCTTAGTCTCCTCTGCTATATAGGCCTTCTCAACAGCCTCAGCCAATGTCTATGGACAATGGATTCACACTGCAACTCCAATGTCCAGATTCAAGCCCCAGATGAACCTTTGGATCTGCATACACTCATCTTGCATGTAATCAACATATTGGAGTAAATCCAAAAATCTACTCTCATACTCAGCCACTGTAAGAGGTCATGAAACTCTTCAATCCTCTATTGTATGAACCTTCAAGATAATTATCTGCTCCTAAACCACTCCTCAAAGAGCTCCCAGGTAACTGTCTCATAATCAACATGGAGCTTTTTCTCCTCTTTCCTCCACCATACGCCTTTTCCATCCCTTAGAAGATGGATCAGAACATGAGATTTCATGTTGCTAGAACAAGGGCAGAGCTTGGAGCATCTGTTCAAGGTCACCAACCAGACCTCTTCCTTAAATCCACCTATGTAACAAGAATAATGAGTTGGTTGTAGCTTCAGGATCTCCTTGATGTGATCTACAGTTGTAATCCGGCGGCACCTAGGCCTCTCTGCATGCTCCTCTCTAAGCCTAGGGCTACGAGACCTAACTCTGTGTCCTAAAACTCAGTCTCCCTATCCCCTTTGTGGTGACTCTACTTTGGCTGACTCCACATGGGATTTTTACACTCTATGATCATCACTGTGTCGAGAAGGTTCCTAAGCCTCATCTGATGGCTCTCTATCATGTCTAGTAGTACATGCTCCCACAGACCCTCCGTGTAAAGCAACATTAACGTCCTCGAGTGTTTGTAAAATTTGTGCTAAGATGGTTGCTACAACATGATCTTGTGGTGACAAGTCTAATTCTATGTGGAAGGACCCCTCATCTCAGCTACGCCTCATGCATAGACCAAGGTGAGAGTAAGTTAATATTTCTAAGTTTTATTAAGTTTCCATGTTTACTAAAATATGTAATTTCTACGCAAAGTTGTTTTCTAGATTTGAAAATGCTCTATGTTAAGGTTCATGTCTCAAGTTCTCTAGTGTGCCCAAGTGTCCAATATCTTGAACCCATGGCTCTGATACCAAGTGTGATGCCCGCTAAAACAACCCACTTGAAACCCAAGAGCAACCTAAGATTAGTAAGAAAAATTATGGGATGATTTTTTTTAAGGTGAGACTACAAACAAGCCTCGAAGAAACAATTGTCGCAAAGAAATATATCGAGGTCAATTATGTTAAGAATATAAAGTTTTCCATTATAAAAAACATTAAAGATCACAATGCAATTAATGAGTTAAAATAGCCAACTAGAGATTAAATTTCCTTTAGGTGCTGATTTATCAATTAATTAGATTAACACTAAGATTAAACATTCCCTAAGAAAATTCAGAGAGTTCAATGGGTCAAAACACTTAAATACACAAGGTATTTAATTCCACAAGGTCTAAAAATAGACACAGTTCTCATTTACATGGGGTTAGCAAAACATTCACTTACCCCATGACATGACCCCTAAAAGGGTCAACCCATATTTTAGAATTAAAATTTTAATTTAATGGGGATTTATTTCCCACTTACCCACTCTTAGGTTCACCTTGCACTTTAAACTGATTTTTAACATATTTAATGCATTAAAATTTTCCTAAAATCAAAACCATTAGTTAGGAAATTTCTTCCCCTTTCCAATGATATAAAGAAGTCCTTCTAACCCCCTGTAATTCTCAAGTTATGGGCCGGCAGGCCTTGGGAAGAAAATTTTCCCAAGGGCAGGCCTGCGGGCCCAGGGAAGAAATTTTTCCCTTAGCACCATTGGGTGAAAAGTGTAATTCACTTCCACATGCCCGTGTTCCTGCGCTGGGGTGGGGATGAAATTTTTTCCCATGTGTGACCCAGCAGGCGGGAAAGAATTTTAGCACTACCCCGTGCGCCCACAAGCCCATAAGGGACATGTTTCACCATTTCCAAGCCTCGGTGGGAAGTCAGGCCACCGGAAGGACTTAAGACATGAATTATTTTTGCCAAAATTGTCAAGGGATCAAAATGATTCATGCCTCCGCCATCGCCGAAGGTGCCACGTGTCAAGCCTAGATTCGTGCATAGAAACGAACTTGCGGGGAAACTTAAGAAATAAACACCTTTGTGATAAAAAAGTGCAAAGGATAGGATTAATTTGCACCTCCACCAATGCCAGACGATGACATGTGTCAGCCAATCATTGGCTGTGGGGAGGTAGGCTGACAAAGAAACTTATAGAAATTTTCCTGAATGTTTTAAAAGCTAAGTTTTAGAATCCACACCTACGCGCCTGCGGAATTACTTTTTTTCTCAAGGCAAGGGCGGGGATGCAGGGCCATGGAGAAAAGTAGGAAAAATTTTCCATTTTTTTATTGAAACTATTAAGACTAAAAGATCCACTCCTCTGTCGATGCCTCATGAATCCACCTAGCAACACCTGATTGGCTGCGGGTCAGTGGGGCTGTGGGGAAAACTTATAAATTTTTCCAAATTTATTTTTGAAAATGTGAAAGGTTAAAATCGATCCGAGCATCCATCAATGCCCAACAAAGCCACGTGTCGATTGAAGATTGGCTAAAGGGTGGCGGGGCCGCAGACGAAAAATTTCCAAATAATTCTTTTGGACTTAGATCATTTTAGATAAAATGAAGGCTTGTGGTTCAGTGGAGTTGTGGGAAACTTCATGAATTTGTACTTTTTGGTAAAAAGAAAAAAAGGAAAGTTTTATCCTGTGGGTCTGCCCAAGAATATTTTATTCACTTAAATTTGACAGTTAGATTTATTTTATTTTTGAAGCCAAATGAAGTAAAACTTCAAAAGGCCATAACTTTTGACTGGGGACTTGGTTCTTGGAAAACAATGAATTTTTGGAAAGATCTTGAAGCCCTCTTTTCTTAGAAGTCATAAAGTTTTAATTTTGATAAAGTTTGAAGGGTCAATTTTTAGAAAAGGTTCTATAGGATTCTAAAATGTGAATTGGTATTTTTGACTTACAAACTTTTGTTCAATTCGACAGTCTTTCTTTCTCAACATATCAACAGACATGGAGGATTGTACATAGAGTAATTTAGGTTGGATTGTGAGGGTTAACTTGTTTGATTGATTTTCAATTCCTACTTACCATTTTTTTTTATACAAGAAGATGTCTACAATTTTTCCTTTGCCCAATTTGAAAGATTCTATAATAATTTCATAATTGTTATGGTCTAATTGGGATCATTTCGATCATATTAGGTTCAATTTGTCATTTCATTTGTCTTCTATAGTTGGTAGAGTCATCCTATACATTTTCTTATTAATATTTTGTAGCTTTGAAAGCATCTAACAGAGATCAAATTAAGAAAGATGTAATTTCCATTTATCATCTTCTAAGTATTAGAATTTATTTCAGATCTAATATAACACTTTAAGTTGATTGAAATCAAAGTGTTCAAATGCTAGATTATGATTCTGATTTCTAAAACATTTATTTCTAAAAAACAGAGCATTATGACATTTCTCCATACTTATTCAACTTTTTCATCTTTCCAATCAGAATTTCAAAATACATTCAACAATCTGATTTCAATACCTAATAATGTCAGTTGAGAAAATTAATGAAATATTTTATTGATTCAAGAAAGATACCTTTACACTTCTTCTTTCATTCCTCGAATACAACAACCAAAATTACAATTTCTTTCACATTCTTTCAAAAGCATAATACCAAGTAAATTTCTTTCACATTCTGAATTACAACGTTCATACCCAATAAAAAACATCTTTCCATCAAAAATAATGTGCAAGGTCCTCCACCTCAAAGTGGGAAAAGGTTGCAATACAAAATATTCTCAACAAGGACTTTCAAACTTCTTTTTTTTGTTCCAGAACAGCAACATGAATATCCTCTATTTTCTTTATTTCCATTTGATCACAATAGAGTAGGGGGAAAGGTAACGCTTTCCACCCAACCAAGACATCAAATGAAAATGAGAAGCCATCCTTCATCATTATCCTCCAATCCCTAACCACAATGCAATAAGAAATGTGTTTCATCTCATGGCAACAATAGGCTTCGACAACACGCATGTAATTTCACATTTAAAAACACAGTCCAAAACAAAAATGCAGTTTGCTACCATAGATAAAAAATAACAAACAACACTTAGGATTCCTCATGCAAGAAAAAGGAGCAAGAAACTATGGGGGATGCTGCTTATGCCTCCCAAGGGGCAATGGATATCACCACCTGCAAACAATTGCCAAATATATATATATATATATATGTATATGTATATATATCATTTCAATTCCTTGACATGCCCTTATGCCTCCCCCAAGTACTCCTTATTCCTCACATTTCCTTATGCTTCCCCAACCTATTATGGCACCCCATAACGAGTAAAGAAATGCAAGTTATTTTTTTTTTAAGGTGGAACCCAAATCTGAACTCCCTCCACACTTATACCTCCTCAAAAAACTTATGCCTCCCACAATAATACCCCATAGTTTTATCATACACCATCCCTAGACCATCTACCCAAAAAACCCACACACAAATCAAAACATTCACAATAATAACATTTGCACAATAAAATAAGAGCATTTCAAGAGCCATGCTCTTACCTCTCCATAATGGAGATTGTTTCAAGTTCCCAACCGCAATCTTTCCAATATAAAATAGCCTAAGATCAATGAAACACAAGTATAGAAAAATTCTGTAACTTTTCTCTAAAATCAAGAGCTCCAAATAGCAAAAGAACTCGCCCCAAGAGAAGTCTTCTCAAGTAAAGCAACCAAAAGACTGTAACCCAAAACAATAAAATGAATTCGAATAAATAGAAGGGGGAAGAGAGGAGGATGAGGTGGATTTTTGTAGGATGCTATATCACACATCCTCAACTCCAACTCACATGTCAAATTCAATCTCCAAGGCACAATAAATAAGTAGGTTAATAATACGACAATTTTACTTACACACTCAAATCAAGCCCAAATCCCAAATGACTGAAATTAATTTTAAGAAATAAGTGAAATTAAAACAATCAACTAGACTTTAAAAAATGCATAATGAAGGCTAGATTTAAACTCTTCAACCATAGGTAAGGTTGGTATGGGAATTTAAGAGGTATGGGACAAGTTTAACTTGTCCCACAAGCCTCCAAAATCAGTCTCTGAGGACAATTTTGAATTCCAAAGAAGATGAAGTGTTTAATACTCCAAATTTTACTTACATATCTCTTACACATCAATTACACATATCTTACAACATTTAATACAAGAGTCAACCACTCCAATAATTACTTTCTTATGACCCAATTTGATTAATCTATTATAACAACATGATTACTCGCATTATATACCACAATTTATTTAAATAAAAGGGATAAAAACATCACTTAATAAACACATACAAACATCAATAAAAGGAACCAAATCAAAAAAATACACATAACCATTGGTCACCTTTAAAGGTGATCACCCCCCATGGGAATCCCTAACACAAGTTGCCATGGTGAGCTTGTTGAAGTCATCTATAATTCCAATGTGGTTGGTGTCTAATCCCCATGATGTTTGTTGTGTTATGTTAAACCTATAAAATATGAATACCTTCTTCGGCCTCGTGGCCATATTAGAACATCCAAATGAATATAAATATAATTTCAAGGTCATCTAGATATCTCAATCACAACAACATCCAAGCAACCAACAAGATCATTTGTAATTTTACTCAACAACTATATCATCATCAAATAATTTACATTTCTAAGTCTACCGACAACATCCAAATATCACATGTCTGAACAACGTGCATAATATAACCATGTCAAACAGCATATCATCATCAATATATAAAAAAGTATCTAATAATCATCATACATCATACCTGAATCAAGGTCAACAATAATCCATGATCTAATATCTAATATCATACTATAATAAATTCCATAATCAAGTCTATAATATAATCAACAGTATCATGATCAATATCAAAAGGTGTCGAAGAGAAGTGGGCACTATAGGTAACGATATATATTTCCTATATAAATGGACAAATAAACATCTTTAATTTATATATAGGTTGGGTAATCCTTATATTTATAGGTGTGCCAAAGAATTTTATATAAATAATGTTATTTTCACTTATATTTATAGGTGTATGAAAAACTCTTTTTTGGCATGGCTAGACCCCTTTCCTAATTACAATACAACCTACTATCAAATTTTCATATTTAAGGACTATACATGTTAATTGTACTAATAGGTATAGATACGTTAATTAGGTTGCATTATATGAAATTTTTGAAGATGTTATGAGGATTTTCAAGTACACTGGTCCATATTTTCTTTGCGGTTGTATAGATAATGATAGGTTAAAGATTTGATAGAGCACACCAAACCTTGAATGATGATATATAACTGATATCAGACATATTTGTAATACTACATAGAAATAACATGGCTAATAAGGTATTTGTTGACCCAAATAAGGTCACACTTATTTTTTGTCAACTAACACCATTTCCCCCTTTTTGGTGCTTCAATCTGAATTTTTATATATTTTAAGCACTTAAGGTCCCCTGAAAGCATTTCCATCATATAGGAAATTTCTTCCCCTTTCAAGAAATATAAAGAAGTCCTTCTAACTCATATTTTGAAAATGGCGGGTCGGCGGGCCTGAGAAGGACATTTTTCCAAATGCGGGCTGACGAGCCTTTGGAAGAATTTTTTCCAAATGGGAAGATTACAGACCATTGGGGTGGTGGGTGATATTTTGGATATTTTACAAAAGGCACAAGTTATAATTGCGGGCCCGTGAGCCCGGGAAGGATTTCTTTTGCTAAGTGGAAAATGTGGGCCGGCGGGCCTAGGGATGACTTTTGGGAAATGAGAAGTTACAGAACCATGATTCTAGAGAATTTTTTTCACCAAATGTAAATTTGGGGACCCTCGTAAGGTGCCACATGCCTCAATAACATAAGTTTAGAAGTTAGGCCCAAAGGGCAGTCTCCAAACAAGTGCAGGCTTCCATGTGTCTAGGGTCCAACAGAAGTCAAACAGGCAGCAGGGATAAATTGGATTAGTATAAATGGACTAGTGGAAGGAGCCTCATGCCTCATCGAGTAAATTCTAAAGGAAAAATCTGGAGGAAGACCCTTAACAAGCATAGGCTTTCCATGTGTCCAAAAGTCAAAAAGGGGCCAGAGTCGACCATTGAATCAGCTAAATATAGAAGAGCCAGCGGAAGCCTCCACATGTCCAAATGTCACACCTATAAAGATTAGGTCCAAGTGCAGTTCCAAAATGAGCGCCCTCCCACCACATAGTCAGGGACTGAGAAAGGCAGAAGGCTCGAATTGGCTAATTATAAAAGAAAAAAAACAAATCTACGGAAGGAGCCACATGTCTCATCGGTGCACCTTCAAGGGTCAAAGAAAAAGGTGGGTTCCCAAATGTGTACAAATCTTCCACGTGTCCCAGGTCTAAAAAAGGGATAGAGTTGGATATTAAATAGACTAAGTATATGAGGGTCAGTGGAATCCTCCATCTGTCAACTAGGTGCATCTTCAAAGTTAAAATCTAGAGGCAGTCCCCAAACATGCGCTATCTCGCCACGTGCCTCATCTATATAACTTTAAAAGTAAAATCTAGGGGTAGTTTCAAAATGAGCACAAAGCCTCCATGTGTCTTGGGTCAGGCATAGGGTCTCCATCAACAACAGGGACTTAGGTAGAACATAAAGGAAATAGAGAAGGCCTACGGAAGTTTCCACGTGTCTCCTAAGTGAAAATTAAGAGTGAAAGGAGGGGGGTGAAACCTTCAACACGCATGAGGGGCTGCCTTGTATGGTAGACCTTGTACATTTTAGAGACCCCATTAAGATGCCAAAGCACCTTCAGACAGCCATACATTTTGATTGGAAGCTCAAAATTGAGTAGGAGAGGAATTTTTGGAAAGCTCTTGATGACTGCTACTCACCTGTCACCATTAATGTCTCGGTCCACCATTTTCGAGGCTATCAAGTCTCCCACCTGCCACCATGATGAAGAATGGGCATCCTTTCTTGCCTAGCAAGGAACAACACATGGAGGCATGGGTCTTGCAGTAAATCCCATCATTTTTGCAGGTAGATTTTAATGCTTTCTACAGTGGTTAGTGCAGGCGGAATTCAATTCTCTTTCTAGGGTGGTTGAAGGAGGATTCGAATTCTTCCCTCTCTCCTTCTCTCTTTCTTCTATATATTGTAAAGGAAGGGCATATTTCAAAAGGTTGGTCATCTTTTCTCTCCTTCCCCCCCTCTCTCTTTCTTCCTTAGGGTAGAATGTGGAGTTTAAGCCTCCTCTCTTGACTCTATAATGGCATTTTCTTGCCTCTTTGCCTATGATTATGTACTGTGTAAAATTATGGAGCAATACAATCTGTTTTGTGATGCATATTGTCCATCCTTTGCTTATTTTATTGGCTTCTTCTTGCCTCTCGTCATTGCAAGGTATATTGTGCTATCTCTGATGTCTATTGTAGGTTCTGGGAGCTATGTTTAATGGGTTTGAAGTGGGTTTTTATGTGAAATCTATGTTTTTTCTGTGATGCATCTGTCCATCCTATTCATTTCTCACCTCTCTCCATTTCAGGAAGTTGGATTTGTGATCATCCACTTCCTTTTCTTGTGTATCACTGCTTAGTGTAGGATTTATTTTTATGTATTTCTCTCTCTCCATGTCTCCTTGGAAGGTTAGATTAGGATTAGAAAGCTTTCCTACACTAGAGTCGCTTGTGGCAGGAAGTTTAGGAAGAACAAGACATCTTTCTCCGGATGGCCATCTCAAGTCCGCAAGTCCCACAACTTGAGAGATGGTCCAATGTTATGCAGATCACATAGAATGCCCCACTCAAATCTGAGGCCATTTAGGGGTGCTGTGATTTTTTTTCAACAGTTTTGGCATGCCTGGTGGGACATCACAGAAGTTAGAGTTCCATCTTTTAGAGGTGTCTCATTTTCAAGTATAAAATATTAAGCCATCATGTGACCACACTCAATAGTTTGGCATGCCTACTGGGACAGGTCTGAAGCACCTTACAACTTCATTTCATAAATTTGATGTGTTCTTGGTGAGATTCAGCCTTTTGAGGCACATGCAAAACACATTTGGCATCTCCATCTGGTCAATAACCCATCTTCTAAGTTTTAGACCTTCTCCCATCCATTTTCATCTATTATTCTTTTCATATCTTTCATTTTCTCCCATTCCATGAAGTTGTGCAACCATGAATTCATTTCCCTCTTGGAATTGACACTTACATCAACCACAGTGTAGTCCTCATCTAATGTATTTCACGACTCCTCTAGATCAGCATTATGATCAGATTTAGAATCACTATGCCTACCCCTATGAGCAGTACCAGGATCAGTTTGGCTATGGAACCTACCAAGAGGGATATGCATGCAGTGAAATAAAATACATGGAGAATGTTGATTTGCAGGAGAAGATTCAAAAATTGGAGGCATGTATGGTTTATTCCAGGGTTACAACTCAATTGAAGGCATTTAGGATTGGTTGGAAAGCACCTTGTCCATGGGTCGACCCTTTTCCAAGACATTACAGCCCCAACAGAATCTTGACTTCATGGTTGAGATGTTGCCTATGCTTGCGCAGTGGGCTGAGGAGATAGAGTCCTATGAGATTTGTGTAGGAAAACCTTATCAAGTGGTGAGTCCACTATCTCATATCTTTTCTTTTCCTCTTTCTCAATCAGCATCATCTCAACTGGAGCTTCAATCTCCAAGCTTTCCATATGTTGCCCCAAGTTTTGATTTCCCTTGTCCATATTCTAATCTTCCATCTCATCTCATTTCCTCTTACCTTTTCCCTTCCAAACCCGAGTCCCCTCCACAAGAGCCAAAGGAAATACCTTCCCCTCCACCATAAATAAACAAACAACTAGTGGAGACCCCACCCACCACTCCTCCTACTCTCCCAAGTCCATGTCAGGGAGAGACTTCAAAAACCAGTCAAGGAGAACAACAAGAAGAAGAGCCAAGAAAATATCAAAAGGTTGGTAAGCTTGGCTCTTAGATTTAGAATTACAAATATTCCCTTATTGGTTAAGCCCATAGAGAAGGATGGGGTCAAGCCACAAATGGTGGAAGCTTCATCTGTAGCACAAACATGGGAAGAAGGAGCTACTCCAAATCCAAAAGAAGTGGAATACATTTTGGCTATGGAGGAGAACCATATAATTTCAGAGGCTCTAAGTGAGAGCAAGCCATATAAGAACCTTCAGTTCTTCCTCCCACTTCATCCCCTTCAAGCTCTAATGTCGAAGAAGAGTTTGAGATTTCAAACTTCATGTTTGAAGATGAGGGAAACCATGGTGAGAAATTTACAAATCAGAAGGACACTGTGGAGGATGTCGAGCACATACATTAGGACAACGAGGAGGCAGATTTTCTATCTAGACTTGGAGGATTGCTTTGATGGAGGAGCCCAAGGAGATCACATCATTTTCTCCTCCATCATCTGCATCTTCCAAGCACATGAGTCCATCTTCCATGGAGGAGAACATCCAAGGAAAGCATCCTGCATCTCACAGCAGCCCTCTGGAACCAAGGTTTGAGGACCATTATCTTGCATCTTCTTCTCAGGAGGAGGAAGGAAACAATCACGAGGACCCCATCTCTCCCACATCATTCACCTAAGAAGGTCCACCAAGAAGACTCCATCCTTGGAGTCAGAAATTCAGAACCACAGGCACATCCATCAGATACCAGACCATGCCCAATCAGGTACTTGGCTTCATTAGAGCCAAGGGAGAAGCCAAAACCTAGTCATGTCCACTCCATAGGCATGAGGATGAGTGTCCAAAGTACCAAGGATCAGTTGCAATTCCTCTTCAATCTAAGTGCAAAGCAACTAAAAGAGGTATTTGTCTTGTTTCTAGTTGATACCTTGGATGATTTGGGTGGAAGATCAGCCTCTATGTCGGTTTCTCACTCATAATAAGAGCCATGTTCAGTGCCAAATCATATAAATGGCTTCCTTTTTTGAGAAAGGGAAGTTGCTTCTCCCTGCC
Source organism: Taxus chinensis (assembly GCA_019776745.2). Lineage (NCBI taxonomy): Eukaryota > Viridiplantae > Streptophyta > Pinopsida > Cupressales > Taxaceae > Taxus > Taxus chinensis. The sequence continues at coordinate 165,624,469 of CM034154.1, read as the reverse complement.
AGTTACAGGATTTGTTTGAGTTTTCTTTTGTCTCCTGGTTAGCTTAGAATAGGTAGGTTTTATTTCAGCAAAAGAAGTGCTTTTGCACACTCTACATGCTCCACTTGGAGCATGTATGATTTCTAGTTTTCTACATAGTGTGTTGTGGTGATTTTGTTTCTCCATGCACATATGCATTGTAAGTAACATTTAGTGAGATCCATCTCCAGTTCTAGTGGTGTTCTAAGTGGCTCAGGAATCATATTTTAGACATAATGATCAGATTTTTGTTTATCATACTATCATTCATGACTCCATGCCCAATGGACGCTTGAAGGAAACTTATCAATTCACCTAGCAGGTAGGTGATCCTCACGAGTCACCAAATTGTTGACCAAAATAAGCTCACACTTATTTTTCGTCAACTAACACCATTTTCCCCATTTTGGTGCTTCAATATGAGTTTTTATATGTTTTAAGTAGTTAAGGTTCCCTGAAAGTATTTCCATCAGATAGGAATTTCTTCCCCTTTCCATAAATATAAATAAGTCCTTCTAACTCTTCATATTTTGCAAATGGCGGGTGGACGGGCCTAGGAAGGATATTTTTCCAAATGCGGGCCGACGGGCCTGGGGAAGAATTTTCGCCAAATGGGAAGATTGTGGACCGCGTGGGGATGGTGGGAGATATTTTTGCATTTTTCACACTTTTCACAAAGGAACAAGTTATAATTGCGAGGCCTGTGAGCCTGGGAAGGATTTCTTTTGCTAACTGGAAAATGCGGGTCCGGTGGGCCCAGGGATGAATTTTGGGAAATGAGAAGTTACGGATCCTAGTGGGCCTAGAGAATTATTTTCGCCAAATTTAAAGTTGCAGAACCCGTAAAGGTGCCACATGCCTCAACGGCACCACTCCAAAGGTCAAGCCCAAGGGCTGGTCCCCAAACATGCACATTCCCTCCATGTGTCTAGGGTCTAACAAAGGGTCTTATTGGTAGTTGAAAATTGGATAAGTATAAAAGGACCGGAAGAAGGAGCCACATGCCTCATCGGCATAATTCCAAAGGCGAAATCCAGAAGCAGACAATCCCTAAATGAGACATGAGGCTTGCCACATGAGTCCTAGGTCAAAAAGGAGACAAGAGTCGGCCATTGAATCGACTAAGTATCCAGAAGAACCAGCGGAAGCCTCCATGTGTCTCATCGGTGTGCACTTCAAAAGGTGCAGGTCCCAAAGAAGAACCCTTAATTGAGCACCAACTCGTCATGTAGTCAGGGCCCGAAAGGCAAACTGGCCCCAAATCGGTTAAGTATATAAGAAACAACAGGAAAGTCCCAGAAGGAGCCATGTGTCTCATCGGTAGCACAACTTCAAGGGTCAAAGACCCAAAAGGCAGGTATCCCCAAATGAGCACGGAGGTTCCACATGGTCAGAGTCTGAAAAAGGGATAAGGTCAGCCATTTGAAAATTCCACGAAGTATGAGAGAGGCCAAAGGAAGCCTCCACATGTCAACTCGGCGCATCTTCAAAGTTAAAATCTAGAGGTGGTCCCCAAACATGCGCCAGCTCACCATGGGCCTCATCCATGTAACTTCAAAGGTAAAATCTGGGGGCAGTTTCCAAATGAGCACGAAGCCTCCACATTTCTCGGGTAAGGCATAGTGTCTCCACAAACAAGAGGGACTCAGGTAGATCACAAAGGAAATAGAGCAGGCCCACAGAAGGTGCCACATGTCTCCTCAGCGTAACTTTCAAGAGGTGAAAAGAGGAGTGGTGAAACATTCAAGCTCTCCACGTGTCTTGGGTCACGGGGTTGTCCGCCACGTGGACCTTGTATGCAACATAGACCCCGCAGAATCTCATGTTTCATCTCAGCGTAACTTCAAGACTAACAAGGCCAAATCGTTAAACATGCGTCTGGATTTCGACTTCAGCATAGCTCACGTCAATTTAGACCCTAGGGAGATCGGGAGCTTGGTTTTGAGTGGGAAAGCATGTTTTGGAAAGCTCTCAACACCTGGCTTCTCACCCACCACCATTAATGTTTCGGTCCACCATTTTGAGGCTGTCAAGTCTCCCACCTGTCGCCATGATGAAGAATGGGCCTCCTTTCTTTCCCAACAAGGAACAACACATGGAGGCATGGGTCTTGCAGTAAAGCCCGTCATTTTTGTAGGTGGAGTTTCAATGCTTTCCGGAGTTTAGTGTAGGCGGTGGTTGAAGCAGGATTCGAAATATTCCCTCTCTCCTTCTCTCTTTCTTCTATATATTGTAAAGGATGGATTTATTTTAAAATTTTGGTCATATTTTCTCTCCTACCCCCCTCTCTCTTTCTTCCTTAGGGTAGAATGTGGAGTTTGAGCCTCCTCTCTTGGCTCTATAATGGAATTTTCTTGCCTCTTGCCCACTGATGATGTACTGTTTGAACTCATGGAGCAATAAAATTTGTTTTGTGATGCATCTTGTCCATCCTTTGCTTATTTTATTGTCTCTTCTTGCCTCTCATAATTGCAAGGTATACTGTGCATATCTTCTGATGTCTGTTACAGTTTTTCTAGGAGTTGTATTTAATGGGTTTTGAAGTGGTGTTTTGTGTGCATTTTATCTCTAGTTTGTGATGCTTTCTGTCCATCCTCTCCATTTCTCACCTCTCTCCATTTCAGGTAGTTGAGATTTGTGATCAGCCACTTCCTTTTCTGGTGTATCACCACTTAGTGTAGGTTCTGTTTTCATGTATTTCTCTCTCTCCCTGTCTCCTTAGAAGGTTAGATTAGGATTAGATAGTTTACCTGCACTACAGTAGCTTATGGTAGGTAGTTTAGGAAGAAGAAGCTGAGTTTATCAAGAGGTTCATCTCAAGTCCACAAGTACCACAACTTGAGAGATGGTCCCATGTTATGCAGATCACACCGAATGCCCCACTTAGATCTGAGGCCATTTGGGGGTGCTGTGATTTTGCATCAACAATATCATTATCGATATATTACATACATAATGTAAGAAATTCATGAATATTCTGTTGTTAATTGTAACTCCCACTCCTCTTTGACACTTATTTTACTACGATTTTAATTATTGTTGGTTGAGACATGGAAATTACTATTATATTTTGTATAGCTTATAGATAGACACAATGGACATTATGATTATTATTATGTTCTAATGATTTTATTTAGATTATTGAACTAATCCTATGCTTTCATTGATGTTGAGAGTTGTTAATAATGTGAGGATATTAGGGATTAGTGATATGTTGTTGATTACATCCAATAGATATGTGTTATAATAGACATACACAATTCAATGGTTGTTGTAAAAACATGAATTGTTATAACTTGTAAATGTTTGTGGATAGGGCATAATTGTAATTGTAAATAATTTATATGTGATTTATTTGTTTTGTTCTTTTACGTACTAATTATGTTTAGATGACGCAGCTAGTCTTTCGATCTCATTGATGTTGATGAAAATGGTAGAATTGAATTGTTTAGAAAGTCTAAACAATTGATAGAATTTCTTAACTTTGATGATGGTTTAGCTACATTATATGATGATGTTAATTGGTGGATATGTATATGTTTTATTTTTTGATTTTATTGATATGCCCTAGAGGCTGAAGGGGTATTGTTTTACTTGTATTCAGGAAATTATCTCACACTAAACAAGAAGGGGTTATGATACGAACCATGGAGGAATATCGTATGTTGCAAAAAGGCTACCTTGGAAACTTTTTGTTCGTGTGTATTGTTTTTTCATAGTTGAGTTTGTTAAGAGGTCCCCTTCGGCAGGGCCTCATATGTGGTCATGGGGTTGTTTTTTTTTTTTTCCTCTTTTATTTTATTTAATTTTTTATGTATGTGATTTCTTAATCGTAAATTATTCTCACTTTATTAATGCTTATTAATGTTCTCTTATTTAGTTAATTAATCATGTTGATTATGCTAACTTGGGATGTGACTATGTGGGCATTAAATGGGTTAGATATTCCTTGTTACCTTATTGATTTTAGATGGATTTAATTGATTTTGAGCTGTGTACTCATTCCCACTTTAAAAATCTCGAATTTTGACTTTGGAGCCACTTTTGGAGGTTTGTGGGACAAGTTAAACTTATCCCATACCTCTTAAAATTCCCTACCAACCATACTTATGATGTAAGTGGCCAAATTTATACCTCATGATGTGTTTTTGAAGAAAAAAGGGGCAATTAATGTCACCTTTTTACTTACCCTCTTAATTGTATCCTTGGAAGCATGGAATGGAGGTTTGTGTGTAAGTGAAGTTTTTCATAACCTCGCCGTACCCATTTATGAATCTTGGTCTTTATGTTTGACTTGTGAGTTGGATTGGAGGAGAAGTGATGTAACATCCTACATGGAGCCACCACACCATCCTCTCCTCTTTTTCTATTTATTTGGGATATTTCTGAGTTTTGGGTGTTACTTTGTATTATTACACACTTTCATATTTCGGAAATGGCCTTGGAGTTCTTTCTTGGGAGATTTTGGAGATTGAATTTGGGATTTAGCTTGAGTTAGAAGATATTGAAGTGGCTACTTGAAGATTTTGGAAGCTATAATGGCAAGGTAGGGTCTATACCATTGTATTCTTGTTATATTGTGCATTGTTCGTAAATTGGGTGCATGTGATTGATTTGTATGGGTTGGTTAGATTTTGGCCTTAAAAATGGTTTTGGGAGAGGGAAGTGGAGTTATTATTTTGGAGGTAAAAGGGAATATGTGAATATTTTTGTTGAGGGAGTGTGGGATAGGTGTTCCATCTATGTGGAGGTAAAAGGGATTTATATTATCTTGAATTGTTCAATGGAGGGGTTAGGAGTTGTGTGTGGTTATTATAGTGCACTTAGAGGTCTTTAAGTGGACCCTCTTCCCACTTGGTAGATATAAGGAGATAAATCCATTTTCTTGTCTCCTTTGCCTTACTTTCAAGTCTATGTGTTTATTGGAAAGCTGTAAATATTGTCATTGTTTTTTTTAATGTGCTGTAAGTTTATGTGTTATATGTTTTATGGAAGCATTTTGTGAAGTGTTGATGGTTTTATTACATCCCTTATTTCTATATTGTTGGGGATAGATGGCCAATGAGAAGGATGACTTCACCTTGTCATTGGAATAAGGTTGGGAGGTTAGCATTGCCTATGTTCCCTTCCTTGTTGTTGTGTTGAAGATGGTGAATAAAAGAGGAGTTACAAGTTTGATTATATGGGATGGAGTTGTAAGTTGTATCTTCTTGAAATGGAATGTTGTAGGCTTGCAAGATAGAAATTATTTATTTAAAACATTTAGATTTTTGTATTATTTCCCATTGTTGTAAACAAAAAGTCCTATTGGTATACTTAGTGTGAACCAAGGTAATGCTATTTTATTTCAATGTAGAAGAAAATGTATGATTATTGTGTACAATTGCATTCTTTCATTTTTACTTAAATGGTTATAAAAATGTTTCCATTTTTGGAATGTTGAATGATCATGTGTCATTTAATCTCTTAAAAGAGTTACTTATACAAGTGAATGCCATAGTAACACATGTAAATGAAATGGTTTAAACATTATCTTTAAATTACAAGTTCAACATTGAAATTCGTCATTGTAATTCGTGCAAAATAATTGTATAATAAATTGTGTACATGTTTTATATATAATTAATTGTAAATGTGCTTCTATTTTTGTAGTTGAATGAGGTACATATATATATATGATTAAATTGTGTAATGTTTAACCAAAAAATTATTTCAAATAGACAAACTATATAATCAATATTGTATATGTATATGTAATCTATAATATCTATTTATTTATATTAGATATTATTATGCCGAAGGCATTACCCCTATGGGAAAAGGCTTTGCATACATTCATGGGACTATGTCAAATTTGACGGCTAAAATGACGGTTTTTCTATTTTTAACAATTTTATTTTTTCTATTTTTAACAATTTTGCTTTTCTGATTTTGCATGTTGCTTTGGCTTTACTATTTTTAAATTTTATTTTATAGATTTTGCATGCATTAAACTTTAAATAATTGTCAATAACACTATAATTTCATTCTTCAGGCTCTCCAAGTTCCAGTCAATCCCTTGCATTAAATTGAATTTTGCAGGTATGCATTTAAATTATGTTTATATTTGTATGTAGCAGTACAACTATATTTCTTAGCCTCCTCTTATGACCAATTATACAACGTATGCATTGGTTGAGTTTTTTATTTCTATACCATGATGATTAATTTTAGGTAATTCCAACATAATTATCTACTCGATTAGGTGGTAGGTTTTGCAAAATTTTGTAGTTATTATAGCAGGTACACACAAGCTTTGTGGGTAGTTTCTGTAAAGACTCTTTACAACAACTGGCTTCGAATTCAGTAGAAAACTTTTATAAACAACCTACATAGGATTACAATTATTTAGAATACTTTTATAAACACCAGGCATCAAACCTTAAAGTTACCCTTTGGCCTCTGTTTTGGCAAAGCTGCTACTTAATTTGATTGCAAGCCTAATTTATTTGTTGCAAAAGAAATAAGTTCTTTATTTATTTTGGATGATAAGAAATGGTTGCAGATAAATTTTTTGACAAGATTAGACATTCCCACTTTTCTTTAAAATAAAGATAGGAACAAATAGCCTAAAGAGGGTGTTTATTAAATTATCTTATTAGTATATGATATCACAATTTAAGTAATGAGAAATTGTTGGATACCAATGCGTCAACATAAATATAGAGATTGACAATAGATATCATGTTTCACAAGGTTGCATAGTATGCTTTCAAAAATAATAGTTCTACTTTTCTGTAAAATAAGATAGTGAATAGAAGAAGACTCTTATTAGTTACAACAGAGCATAGGTCAGAAGTTGAATAGACAAAAATTAATACAAGTCCAAAAGAATAAATTTCTCTAAGATTCAACTTATTGTAATATTCTTATGTACTCAGCATGGAATATTTAGCTATGATGAATATAATTTCATGACTACTTTAATAAATGAAAGTCGTATTCAATCCCTTGCGTTAAATTGAATTTTGCAGGTATGCATTTAAATTTTGATTATACTTGTATGTAGGAGTACAACTATATTTCTTAGCCTCCTCTTATGACCAGTTCTATAGCGTATACATTGTTTGAGTTCTCTTATTCCTATTCCATGATGATTCATTTAAGGGAATGTCAACAGAGTTATCTTCTTGATTATGTGGTAGGTTTTACAAAATTTTCTAGATATTACAGAAGGTACATGCACACTTTATGGGTAGTGTCTGTAAAGACTCTTTACATCAATTGGATTAGAATTCTATATAACAATTTTATAAACAACCTAAATAAGCTTACAATTCTTTAGAACACTTTTATAAACACCAAGCAAAAAACCTTAAAATTTCCCTTTGGCCTCTATTTTGGAAAAGTTGTTGCTTAATTTGATTGCAAGCCTAATTTCTTTGTTGTAAAAGAAATCGCTTCTTTCTTTATTTTAGCTGATAAGAAATGTTTGCAAATAACCTGTTCAACAAGATTTGATAGTCCCACTTTTCTATAAAATAAAGACAGGAAGAAATGGCCTAAAGAAGGTGTTTATTAAACTATCTAATTAGTGATGGATATCATAGTTTAAGTAATGAGCAATTGGTGGATACCAATGCGTCAAAATGAATATAGAGATTGACAACAGATATCATGTTTCACAAGGTTGCATAGTACACTTTCAAAATTAATAGTTCTAATTTTCTGTGAAATAAGACACTGAATAGAAGAAGACTCTTGTTACTTACAATAGAGCATAGGTCAGAAGTTGAATCGACAAAAATTAATACATCTCCAAAAGAAGAAATTTATCTAAGCTTCAACTTATTGTAATATTCTTTTGTACTCAGCATTGAATATTTACCTATGATGAATATCATTTCACGACTACTTTAATAAATGAAAGTCATGCATTGCATGCGTCATCGTGGTTGTACAGACTTAATATTAGAATTGAGGCAATGGTTGAAGATGATATAATTTTAGCTATTTTGTCTTGGTTTGTTACCTAATAATAGTTGTCACAAAAGTGGATGTTGATAGTCACTATGGCCTCAGGTTGCTTCAAGATGTATGTTACTTGGGACTTGTTCCATTGTAAAGAGTTGAGTCAAGGACATAACCAAACAACCATGAAAGGTGACTATACTAAACACTGGCACACAAGATACCTATTGTTTTGATTCTTACCTGACTAAGGCTATCATGATCATCTTAATCTCACACAAAACTTAGACCAAAATCCAATTATGACATTGGATTACATGAGCTTACATGAAGGAAGAAATATAAGCACTCAATTGATTGCAATGGTATCAATTCCTAAGATGGAAACAAAAAATAATTTCATTAGTGTATAGGGGATAAAATTCCATGGTAAGTCCTGTGATTTTTCATAATACCATAATTTAACTATGCAATTTTGTAATATATATTTCTCATTTAGATTTTATGTGATTCTCATTGTGTCATCGTACATGTCAAGAGCCATGTCCATGTGCAATATGACCAACCTTGGAGAACCTAAATGTCCAGAAAATGCTTTACTTATTGTTTTTACCTTTTGGCGAAAAGGAAATTTGGTCCGTGGATCTAATCCCTTCTGTTTGGAGAAAAATTTTAAGAGGCCAAGGAAAATGTCCTCACTGGACCCACATGAGGACACGTGGCAAAGCTAGTGGCTAAGATGCGGGCCTTCAAAGGCAAGATGGATATTTTTCCCTTTTTGCAATGGGGTAAAATTCTAAAATGGACGCGCGGCCCTGCCAAATAATTCTAGAAGCCTTGAGGTTTTTGGGGTTGCGCCATAACAACATGTGGTAATCCCACGCTCATTTAGGGTCTCAAACTTGGGAGGACGATTGAAAAGTTGCACCATGGGACAGTCGAGGGTTCCGTGGGTTCTTCCCACTTAGTCTTTTCAAAAAAAGGTTGGGGAGGCTGGGAACGTGTTGGACGAGTCGTGCATGTTTGGGGACCAGCCCTGAGTTCCATTTAAGGACGCCCTAGGAGGACACTGGAGGCCCCGCTGATTTGCATTTGCTTGGACTTTTCACAGACCACCGGCGATGGCCTCAGACCCTCTGACATAATGGCGCCGTCTGCCTAAGCTGCCAAGCCTTCAGAAAAAAATCTTGCCGGAAAGGACACGTGGCGAGCACACGCTCTTTCAATGTCTAAATTTGAGCTCCTTCAGATGGCCCTTTGATGCATGGAAATTTGATAAATTAAAAAGAGGCATGGGAGGAAGCGAACCACGAAGCGAAAATTAGAGTTTTTCTCTAAACCCTCAGAAGGATTTTAAAATCCCAAACTGGCCCGGAGCCCATAATGGGAAAAGTCAAAAGCTTGCTCAAGTCAATGGAGAGGTGCGAACACCCGGTTTGGTAGAAATTTGGGAAAATTTTCCTTTTGAGAAGAACAAAACAATGTCACAATGGAAAACAAAAGCGACGATTTCCACTGGGGGGACCCACATTGGGACACGTGGTCAAGCCCCATTTTTCACGGAAATAAGTGCGGCGGAAAATGAACATGTTGATTTTTCCAAAAGGTTGCACAGTCAAAGGGAAGCCCCCACGCCTGTTTTAAAGTTGAAGCTTCCACGTGAATGACCCAAATCAAAAGCAAAGATCAACAGCAATGTGAGTTGTGAAATCTGATTTTCCCCCAACTTCTATGAAACACACTGAGGAAGAAGGAGAGTCTCATGATGTGGTATTTCCTACACGCCAAATAGAGAGGGGAGTATTTGATATCTAAGTTTGGGTGGGTTGGGAGCGCATCTGGAGCAATATTTGCCATTGAAAGGTCTGACTCTCAGGCTCAATTTGTTTCTCCGTTGTTCTTCTCCGAGCACGAGAGAACCAGATTTGACAAATTAGGGGCGGGAAGTGGTTAGCGAGTTGAAGGAGAATGGTATCCCAAGGAAGGAGTGAATGATGACGATTTTGAAGAGATTGCCCGATGAGCAACTGACAACTCTTTAGATCTGATTCTGGGAATCGCGATGAAATCATGGCGAAGCACTGGTACATGTAAGTTTTTTTCTTTGCGACGACGGGGATTTTTTAATATTAAACCGCCCAAATTTTTTTGCAAATGGTGGCGGTTGGAGGAGTGGTAGAGGTTGAAGAAATTTCCCAAGAGGAAAATTTTGACAAAGCTAGTCCATTGAGTAGCCATTTGAGAAGCTCTTGGATATACTTTCTGTATAAGATTGATCGGGTAAAGGTGGTTGCAAGGTACACCATTGACAAAACTCTGAGATTTTTTCTAAGAAAATTTCCCCCGCTAATAAATTTAATCCATAAGTTTATTCTGGGTGATCTTATGCAAACTGCTTTTGTTTTCCTTCTCAATTTCGCAATAGTTTTCTTGTTACTGGTTGCAAATCTGGATTAAAAAATCCACTCGAACACACAGGTCGCATCCTTGTGAACGTCTAGTGGCATTAAAATTTCTTTCTCGGGAAGAAAGAGCATTCCTTTGGGCGTGAAATAAATGCTTTAAAATCACTTTCTTCATCGGTTTGACAGACGATTGGTTGGTAAGCTCTAGGTGTACCTTAGGCATCGGTTTGCGCTCAGAATCTGATGTTTATAGGGTCTTTCCAACCGAGCCTTCGTGGTTACCGTCTTCATATATTGTCTATGCAAAGTGCTAATCTGGGGCTCCACTCAACAATATTCTGTTAAAAGGAAACCGAACTGCTCTGAAAAAAATTAGTTTACGTGAGCCTTCCGTTTTTGTTTAAAAGCTATCAAAGATTTGGTTAATCCACTTTTATCCTGCTTCACCTCCTACCACAATTCAATAAAAACAATTAATTATACCATACTACCATGTGTGTGATGTGTGTGTATACAAAGTATAAGTTTTCACGACGAAAACTGCAGAAGAAACAATCAGGGATCCAAAATGTCTTTAGTAGCATGAACCTTGCTAGAGAATATCTACACTATCTAGAGTGGGACAACTCGTGGAGAGTTAATTTTGTTGCATTGATCAATTCTACAAAGGTCTCATTAACAGCCTCATTAGGAAGGAATTCCACCCCTCCATAAACAAACAGCTTACAAGGGTTCTCTTATGTTGGTTGAAAGGCAAAAACTAAAATATGGGAATAGATTCAAATTCTGAGGGTGCTATCATTTCTCCACATCTCGAGGGATAAGGGCCAGTTAGATCCGTCCCCAGATACAAAAGATCACCATGATCTATTGATCATGCGTGCATGTAAACATGTGATGCTGCTCAAAAAACTTTGAAGGAGAATCTATTTGGGTACCAACATATTCTAACCATTGTATTAATGTGTATTTCGTGGGATAATATGATTTAGAATAGTTCAGGATAGTAAACTATATATATATACTATATCTATATATATAAAGAATGATTAAACATAATCTCATGGTTTGGTATGGTATCATCAACCTTATGGTTACTCACTTCCTATGAATAACTAAACTCTCCAATAGTATCCCAGTGTATAGAGACAACATGTGTTATATTGTCTTTGTATAGGTTTGACATTATCCCTATTATATAACACAATGGATGAATATGGAGAGGAAATTATATTACTTACCACATCATCCATAGTACACTATGTTGTCAAATTTGGGAGGCGGCGGCGGGGCAGATTTGGGACTATTATGGGCTCCCGCGATGATGTGGTGACCCTGCTCGCTCTGTTGAAAACCTTCTGGGGGTGCTTTGACTGATGTTGATTTGAGATTCGTTGTGCCTATCTGAGCCTATAGACCTCGATTCCTGGTTTAGTAGCGGACAGGAGAGTGTCATTTTGGTTGGGTTTGTGCGGGGCACATTCATTAGCAAACCTGTTTGATCGAACTTCGGCCGCCTACGGATCCCAGAAATGGAGGCGTAAATGATACTAGAGCTATGTCGATCCTTTGGATGTTTTTAACCCAAACTCAATACGCAAATGCTATGGAGGCTCTTGTTTAAGAGCACACTGTGCATTGATTAGACTTTGGATCTGAGACAGGGGCACCCCAGTTCGGCTGTACATCGATGTATGCGGTGTTTCCTGCGGCTGGGCTATGAACTATGAAGAACCATATAAAATTCCTTCTCAAAATTTCAAGGAGTGATAAGGGTGTTAATAGAACAGGGGCGGCTCTGCTCGAAGAAATTCTAATCAAGCGTAACGGCTGATGCTAAATTATACCCATCTCTGAGTTTTGGACAAAGATGTGGTTTCATTTCGAAGTGCTTTCAAAGAGAAAGGGCATGCCTGATCGTGAGACTTAACAACTTATGACCAGGTCTTCCTGCGCTTCTGCCTACATTTTGATCCAGTGGGGCGCACGCTTGATGGAAGGTGGCGTTGGATTCTTCTTGTTGGAGAGTGTTAATTTCTATTGGAAACACTTTTGGGAAGGAACATGTTTAGTATTGATCCTAAACCAAAGATGTTAGCACATAACCAATGTTTGACTCTTGGTTCACTATGGAAGCCTCGATGGGACTTCCCTACATTATTAAAATTAAAAGTTGAAGACATAATTTGGCTGCAAAACTTGGATTACGAGGATTTCCCTTTAGATGCAGAACATGCTTTTCTAGGCCATTAGTGGCAGATTGTAACGTGATTCAAGAACTATGAAGGTAGAAGCTAGTGGTGGAAGACTTCTAATTCTATGATCTGGTTGTGAGTGATCCATTGTTTTTAAAGTTTGATTAGAGTTGATCATGAGGAAATAGAGACCGAGAAAGAGGGTGGAAGCACAAAACGTATGTAAGCGTAAGCCATGTACCACTATACTCTTAGCTCCCGTGCTCTACGCAAACCAACATGGAAGTTGATTCAAATCCATACATAATGAGAATATGTACATCCAAATATGGAAGAGGTTGTAAAGATTTCAATAAGAAAACAAAGGCCAATATCCCCCCTTCAAAGTAGTTCAGATCCCAAGGGCAGGGGTTTTTTTGAGATTGTGATGGTTTTTGGTGTTGTTTGTTTGTGTTGTATTGAGGCGTTGGTGTCAACGGTTAGAATTGTAAATTTTTTTTTATCTGTCCTCAATAATCATCTTTTCCCATCTTGGTGTCATGCATTAGGGTCCCCTTACACCCTTTTTTCCATATTAATTAAAACAAACCTCTGTTTTCAATAGCTCATGAGGTGAAGTACTATAAGGGCCTCTACATTCATTTGATAATGATTGAATTGTACGGTAAGACATTTATTAATAATATTGTGTTATATGTATATACACTTCTCATGAGCAATTAAAAATTGTATCGAGCACTTGTCCGCCCGATAAGGTGTATAGCATTTTGTTCTCAGCTTCGTAGTTCTCACAAAAATAAAATTACATGTTTTGGGTGCATGTAATTATGGTGTTACAGGATCATTTTCCATAATATAAGGATGATTAATGGAGAAAACGTCGTGATCAAAGATATAATAAGGACAAATAGGGGCAATGAGGTATTGAGGTAAACCAAAATAAATTGAAAAGATTTTGATTAAAAGTGTGTAAGAAGGTATTTGTAATTATGCCTATTGTAGCTATTGGCGTAAAAAAAGAAAAAATGATTGTCACTCATGGTCAAGTTCGAGCAGTAAAGTGAAGAATGGGTTATGTAGGTAAGTGTGTAACTAGGGGAAAACATGGATACCCCATAGGTTGTTACCTTTATTGCAACTTTAGACCCTAATATTCATTTCCCCACGTTAGTTTTTTTTACTTCTTGATAGTTTTACACCTCTTTGGAGCTGATTGTTTTTGTATTTTTCCAAAAGGTTGCACAAAGTCAAAGGAAGCCCCCAAGCCTGTTTTAAAGTTGAATCTTCCACGTGAATGACCCAAATTCAAAGCAAAGATCAACAGCAACTGTGAGTCTGAAATATGATTTTCCCCCCATTTTTATTGAAACACACTAGGAAGTGAGAGTCTTCATGATTTCTTGGTATTTCCTACACGCCAAATAGAGAGGGGAGTTAATTTTGATATCTAAGTTTGGTGGGAGAGATCTGGAGACATATTTTGCCATTGAAATGGTCTGACTCTCAGGCTCAATTTGTTTCTCCGTTTTTCTTCTCTCGAGCACGAGAAGAACCAGATTTGACAAATTAGGGGCGGAAGTGGTTAGCGAGTTGAAGGAGGAATGGTATACCAAATGAAGGAGTTGAATGCTGAGATTTTTGAAGAGATCTGCCCTATGAGAACCTGACAACTTTTATAGATCTGATTCTGGGAATCGCGATCGAAATCATGGCGAGCACTGGTACATGTAATGTTTTTTTCTTTTGGAGAAGAAGGGGATTTGTTGTAAATATTATAAATGGCACAAATTTTTTGTGCAAATGGTTGGAGGTTGGGAGTGTTAGAGGTTGAAGAAATTTCCCAAGAGGAAAATTTGACAAAGCTAGTCCATTGAGTAGCCATCTGAGAAGCTTGTATATCTCTTCTGTATTAAGATTGATCGTGTCAAGGTGGTTGCAAGTGTACAACCATTGACAAACTCTGAGATTTTTCTAAGAAAATTTCCCCTGCTAATAAATTTAATCAAACTCAAGTTATTCTGTGTGGATCTTATGCAAAATGCTTTTGTTTTACTTCTAAATGTATGCAAATAGTTTTCTTGTTCCTGTTGCAATCTTGTATTAAAATCCACTCGAATCACACAGGTCTCAATCCTTGTGAAAGTTTAGTGGCATCTAAAATTTCATTTCTCGGAAGAGCATTCATCTGGGAGTGAAATAAATGATTTAAAATCACTTTTCTTTCATCTGTTTGACAGAGATTGTTTGTAAGCCTCTAGGTGTACCTTAGGCATGGTTTGGCTCAGATCTTGATGCTTTATAGGGTCTTTCCAACTCGAGCCTTCGTGTTACAGTCTCATATATTGTATGAAAAAGTGCTAATCTGGGCCTCCATTAAAACACATATTCTAGTTAAAGGAACACCCTAACTGCTCTGAAAACATTATGTTACTTGAGCCTTCCGTTTTTGTAAAAGCTCTCAAAGATTTGGTATAATCAACTTTATCCTGCTTCACCTCCTACCAAAATTCAATCAAAACAATTAATCATACCCATACTACCCATGTTTGTTATGTGTGTATACAAATGTATAATTTTTCACTACCGAAACATGCAGAAACAATCAGGATTCCAAATGTCTTTAGTAGCATGAACCTTGCCTAGAGAATATCTCCACTATCTAGAGTGACAACTCGTGAGAGTTATATTTTGTTGCATTGATCATATTCTCTCAAAGGTCTCCTTAACAGCTTCATTAGGAAGGATATTTCCACCCCCTCCATAAACAACATGCTATAAAAGGGTTCTCTTATGTTGGTTGAAAGGCACAACCTAAAATATTGAGGATAGATCAAATCCTCTTGAGGGTGCTATCCATTTCTCCACATCTGAGTGACTAAGGGCCAGTTAGATCCGATCCCCAGATACAAAATGACTCATCATGATCTATTTGTATCTATGCTTCATGATAAACCTGTGATGCTGCTCAAACTTTGAAGGAGAATCTATTTGGGTACCAACATATTCTAACCATTGTATAATGTGTATTTAGTTGGATAATATGATAGAGATAGTTTCAGGATATTAAAATATATATATATATATATATATATATATATATTAATGATAATACATAATATCATGTTTGTTATATGGTATCATCACCTTATGGTTAATTCATCACCTTACTATGAATAAACTAACTCTCCAATAGATATCACAGTGTAATAGAGGACCAACCTGTGTATATATTCGTCTATTGTATAGGTTTTGACCATTATCCTAATATATAACATAATGGATGAATATTGGAGTAGGAAATTTTATATTAATTACAAAATAATACATTAGTAAAATATGTTGTCAATTTGGGATGGGCGGCGGCAGATTTGGGACTATTATTGGGCTCTCCGACGATGATGTTGACCCTGCTCGCTCTGTTGAAAACCTTTCTTTGGAGGATGCTTCTGTTGATGCGGATTCGTGTGCCTCATCTGAGCCATATAGACCTCGCTTCCCTGGTTTTAGTAGCGGACAGGGAAGAGTGTCATTTGGTTGTTGTTTGTGGGTGCATCATTTTAGCAAACCTAGTTTTGATCGAACTTCCTGCATGACTACGGATCCTAGAAATGGAGGCGTAAATGATACTTAGAGCTCTGTAGATCCTTTGGATGTTTTAACCCAACTCAATACGCAAACTGATCATGGAGGCTCTGTTTAAGAGCACACTGTACATTATTAGAATTTGGATCTGAGACAGGGCACCCCAGTTCGTGGATGTACATCGATGTATGAGGTGTTTCCTGCGGCTGGGGCTATGACTATGCAGAACCATATAAAATTCCCTTCTCAAAATTTCAAGGATGTGATAAGGTGTGTTAATAGGAACAGGGGCTTGCTAGAAGAAATTCCTAATAAGCGTATGGCTTATGCTAAATATACCTCATCTCTGAGTTTTGGAAAAGATGTGGTTCATTTCGAAGCTGCTTTCAAGAGAAATGGCCTGATTTGCAGATTTAACAACTTATGCCCAGGTCTTCCTGCGCTTCATGCCTAAATTTTGATCCAGTGGGGCGCTTGTTTGGAAGGTAGGTTGGATATTCTTGTTGGAGAGTTGTCTAATTTCTATTGGAAACACTTTAGGGAAAATGTTTAGCTATTGATCCTAAAACCAAAGATTTTGAGCACATAACCAATGTTTGAATCTTGGTTAATATGGAAGCCTCGATGGACTTCCCTATCATTATTAAATTAAAAGTTGAAGACATAATTTGGATTCAAAACCTTGGATTACGAAGGATTTCCCTTTAGATGCAGAACATGCTTTTCTCTAGGCCATTTAGTGGCAGATTGTAACTTGATTCAAGAACATACTGAAGGTAGAAGATAGTGGTGGAAGACTTCTAATTCTAATGATCTGGTTGTGATTGATCCATTAAAGTTTGATTATGAGTTGATTCATGAGGAAATAGATGACCGAGAAGAGGTGGAAGCACAAAAAGTATGTAAGCATGTACCAAATCACTTATCTAGATCCCTTGGCTCTACGCAACACATTGAAGTTTTGATTCCAATCCATAATAATGAGAATGTAAATCCAAATATGGAAGAGGTTTGTAAAGATTTCAATAAGAAAAACAAAGGCACAATATCCCCCCTTAAAATGTAGTTAAGATCCAAAGGGAAGGGGCTTTTTTGAGATTGTTGATGGTTTTTGTTGTTTGTTTGTTTTTGTTGTTATTTTAGGCTTTGGTGTCACCGGTAGACTTTGTATTATCTTGTTCCTCAATAATCTATCTTTTCCTCCTCTTGGTGTATGAATTAGGGTCCCCTTAACCCTTTTCCATCATTAATTAAAAAAACTATGTTTTCAATATATCATGAGGTGAAGTACTATAAGGGCCTCTACATTTCATTTGATAATGCTTGTAATTGTACGGTAAGACATTATTTAAATAATATTGTTGTTATATGGTATATTACATTCTCATGAGAAATAAAATGCTATAGAGCACTTGTCATGACATTATAATGTGTATAGCATTTTTTTCTAAGCTTCGTAGTTTCTCACAAAATAAAATATTACATGTTTTTGGTGCATGTAATTATGGGTGTTACATGGATCATTTTTTCCACTATATAAGGATGATTTTAGTGGAGAAAACGTCAGTGATAAAAGATAACTAAGGACAATAGGGGCAATGAATTATTGAGTAAACCAAAATAAATTGAAAAGATTTTGGATTTAACTTGTGTAAGAAGGTATTTGTAATTATTCCTTTATTGTAGCTATTGGGCGTAAAAAATAAAAAGATGATTTGTAACATAATGTGTAGTTCGAGGCAGTAAAGTTGAAGCCATGGGTTATGTAGGAATATGTGTTGTAACTTAGGGAGAAACATGTGATACCCCCATAGTTAGTTACCTTTATTGCAAACTTTAGACCCTAATATTCATTTCTCCACAGTTTTTTTCCTTCTTTGATAGTTTTCACACCTATTTTGAGCTGGTTTGCATGCCGATAATATGCCTAATTTGAATTCAAAAATCCTATATATGTAAATCTTCACTAGTCGATTAATGTAATGTTAGAAATTTCACAAGTAAAAGGCTTCCTTTATTACCATACAAGAGTAAACCTAATGGATAGGAAATAAAAAGTAAAGTACAGAAACCTCATGGATATTGTTATCGGATTTTCACTACCCTTGTAAAATTGGACAATGGGTGGGATTTCCTTATCACAATCAATTAGAAGGGACAATTGGTAAGAAATGGAAAATCCAATGCACAACCCCCAGACACCTTCATACATCCCACTCATCCTTGGCGCAGTTGGAGAATCCAAGAAATAACACAAAATGTTCAAGTGAGTGTGTAGAATTCAAGGGAATAGTCTTTAGCTTTGGATACAACTCAATGAGCTCACAAGCGAGTTACCTCCTAGCACGGAGTTATTTCCACTGGACACTGATCCATTCCAATGACATGTGAGGGGTATGAGATCAGGTTACATTATGCACTGATATATCAAGTTAAAAATCGACCCAAGAACTCAAGTACATGGTAAAATGAACTTTGAGAAAGAGACAAATCACTTAGAATCTAACATGTTGGGTCAAGTTTAATGGATGCAAGCATAAAAAATGCAAGTGAGCTCGAATGGCCATTGACTAAGTGAGTCGGAAGTTGAGCCATCAAGTGATTCATAGACATTTGCGCCAAAGTGAAGGGTCAACGACCCTCATAGCCCAGTCAAATGGAGGTTGGAAGCACGAGTTATAGGTGATGCAGATGAAAGAGGACCAAGTGGCCCATGGGAAACATGTGCACCAAAATGCTGAAGTTCCTGTAGTATAAAAGTATGTTGCGGATAAGCCGGGGGTCAACATGGTACATTCGGGCCCCGAAAACCCGCATTCACCAACTTAGCTGGCAATGTGAAGCATTGCGGAAAAGGCAGAAAAAATTGTCCCATAGAGCCCAAGGATGAACTAAGACAAAAATTTGTGATTTCACCGACACAAAAGCAAAGCGGGTGGAGTGGAGGTCAATAGCCCTCATAACCTGGTCAACAACAGACACGTGAGGAAAGAAGAGTACGAATCGAGCAATGCGGAGAAAGGAGGCCCAGAAGCTCCAAGTATCGTGGGGACGTGAGTTCCCCAAAAAACCACAATACTCGCATGTAAAAGTAAAAAGATAGTGTATTGTGGAATGTGAGAGCCCGCAGGCAACATCCTGACCCTGATCTTTAAATAGTCATAAATTTTTATTGGGAGATTCGATTTTCGCAAAATTTGACTTTTTAGAAAGAGATTAACATCCTCTACACCACAAAGAAAGAATCATATCCATCTCTAAGAAATTAAATTCCTAGTCCCGTAAAATTCAAGAAAACCCTGACAAACTCAAAATAGCTTCTCACACTCAGAAGGCCATATTTTTTGTAATTCTCAACGAATTTTTAAAAAATTGGTCTCGTTGAAACTGTGACTTTGAGCATGACAAAAAAAATCCATAATTACAGAAATTGATGAAGTTTTGATGATTATTTTAAGGAAAAATATCTCAGTTCTATTTGGTGGTTTGAAAGTGGTTGGAAGAGCATTCGATAAGCATGGGAAATCACTCTTTTACTGCTGCAAGTTATGGGGTACCTTGAGATTGCTTCTGCAGGTCCAAAATCACCAACCACAATTATTTGTCATGAATTGTAATTGGTAGGAAAGTGGATTTCGGGATTTACATCCTCTCTCTCTCTTTCTCTCTCCTATGAAAATTCTATAAATTAGACTGTTGGAATCATTGCAAAAGGACATAGTTTTGAGTAGATAAACTCTATAATTTTTGTTTTGTGAAGCCAATGTGGTGTAGGACCTTGTAGTGGACTCCTTGCATGGTGATTCAGGCCTTTATTTTGTAATAGATTGAACCGCACCTATCATAAAGCAATAGATGCAAGTTTGTGGATGTATCTTCCCTTGTTGTGTTTATTTGCATTCTTCTTTCCTCTTTAACCTCATTGTAAATATATTGTGTCTATTTTATGCTCTTTTAGGGATTCATCATCATTGTGTGTGTATGAAATATTGTTGTGAAATATAGTTGTGAGACTGTGGATAACTGTTATCACCCTCTCCAGTATGTACTTTGCTTCGATTTTGCACACATTGGAAAGCTATTCTCATACACTCCTTTTCTTACCTATCACTGCTTTAGTATAGGATTTTTTTTCATGTACTCTGTCTTTGTGGTCCCTTGGAAAGTTAGATTAGGATAAGATAGTCTTGAGTGCATTAGAGTAAATTGTGGTAGGTAGTTTAGGAGCAAGAATCAACTTTCTCTTGAGGTATATCTCAAGTAGCAAGTCCCAAAACTTGGAGATAGTACCCATGTTACCCAGTCACACCATGAGATCAAGCACGCACACTTGTGCAAATTAGAGGGCGTTGTGATTCAGAGATAGTAGATATAAGGACTTGTAAGGTGGGAAATTTTAATTGTATAAAATAGTTGCAAAAATATTATCACATTTATAATTTCAGTTGAAATTTGAGTGACAGAGATTCTTGTTGAGAGAATCTCATTTATTTGAGTGATTGTGAGGACTTTTAATTTGAACATCAAGCATATATTCAAACTCGAGTGTCTATATTACCATATTGAATAGAGATTATGATAGGAATATGAGTTGTTTGGATCATATGGAAACCTTTCAACATCTAGAGGAATGCATATTGATGGAGATGCAAGTGATGATGAAAGTACAAATAGAAAAAACAGGGATTGGAATGTTAAAGAAAAGCACGGTGTTAACGAGAAGACCAATTTTTATGTGTCATAACAAGAATTGGGAATAAAATCTATATGGAAATTACATGCTATCAAATAATTATATATCTAGAGGAGCTCTTTGACAAGGTCTTGTAGAAAAGGATAATTAATTTGAGTGTGAAGTTTTATAAGACCACAAGAAAGTAATATTTTCATGTTCTGCATTGAAGAGAAATACCCCTTGATGATGTTAACAAGTGACCATTGAAAGTGTGTGTCAAGGATTGGAGGGAATAAAGAATTGGAGTAGACGATTTCTCGAAAAAAGGCAAGTTCATGACTATCAATGATTGCCAGTAAAATTTTATTAATAAGTTACAAAACATTCATCAAATATTAGATGAATGTAATAAATTACACAATAGAGTTTTATAATCTCGTAATCATATTAGGTCATGAAAAAAAAAATGGAAGATGAGAGAGAAATTTTTTCAAGGTATTATAATGCTTATTTTTTCTATTCAAGTTGAGTTCAATATGATTAGATTAATAGGTGTAGAGGAATCCTATTATTTTTTATTGAACATGGAAGTTAAATTTTCATGTTGATAAGAGGAGTGACCAAGGTAAATGGAATTTCTATATAGAAGTTATGGATCACATGGTTGAGTTCAACATCGTGCAAAAGAAGTAGAGGAAAGACCAATACATGAACATGTAGCCTTGTGCAAAAAAATGGAGATGTTTCATACCATTTATAGTTTTTTCATCAACCCTACACATCCATATCAATCTCTTGAACATAAAATCAACTAATTAAATCTCCCTTCTTTCCCCTTGTCATATTTGACACTTGTTTCAATATCTTACATATTGCTAAATAGGTATATTATGATCCAAGCAATGTATTACATTAATTAATCTGAATATATCTCTTATATCTAACCCTAATAAAAAGTGAATAAGTATCCTAAAAACCTTGCACCTCTTATTAGTTTTTTAGTTAAATCACTTTAATAGTATTCTTATGTGAAAGCAGTTATCCTTTTACTTATTTTAAATGACACATTAATATTTATAATTTTCTTTAATTTAAAATAGGATCATATTTTCCTATAAGCTAACACACAATAAGGGAGAAATCTCAAAACCTAAATGGAATCAAAATTTAGCAGAAGAAGTGCTCACAAAAGGGAGTGATAAAAAAAAAATTGGGTACATTGACTACTTTCATACAAAATCTATTTGGATATGAAACCGATTGACTACAAATTTTTCCACTTCTTATAGAAGGGGAAACTTGCATATGTTTTAATCCCTCACACTTTTTACATGTTACCGCACAGTCCTTCAGTTTGTGATGTACCTTCCTATAGCATATAACATTCAAAACCATTTCCGCAATGACCTACTCTGTCAACATTGTCATAGTATTGGTTAAACCTTGAAGTATCATTACTTGTGTATCATTGAAAGTTAAAACAACCATGAACATGCATGTATTCTTGACCAAGAACAATGACAGTAGAAGATTATTAATTTTTAGTGATAGTAACTTTCATTCTTGATTTTGATTTAAATATTCCTGATGACATCATACACCTACACACATCTACATGCTCATTTCTATAATCTGACATCAAATTTTTACATTTATTATATAACCATTCATCTAACCATTCATCTAAAAGAGGAACATCTATCAACATAATTATTGACTTGTAAATATTCTACATACTTTTGAATATTTCAAAAATTATTCTTTATTATTATATCTATTAAAATATGTGATGACACCTTGTGTTTTTAAAAAAAAAATGCATGGCAATATTTTTTTTCGCCTTATTCAATTATTACCCGATTCTTTTTGGTGAATGTAATTACGTATGAGGCGTGCTTAATGTTTGCTTAATGTTTGCTTCAGGTGGTTGTCAGCATGCCTTCCTACTTGACCTGCCTGTCCACCAATGGCCACGTGTTCTTCCGCTCTGTTATTGGTGGCTGCCTTCTGCTCCACATCTCCCTGTTGGTCCCTGACAGCCTTAAATATGGTCTCTATTTGTTGTATGCGGGTTCTTATGTTTTTTTCTGCTACCATGTTGCGTTCCCAATAGTGTATAAGTTTGTCTTTGGCTCTGTTTTCCCTTCCACAAAGTGTATTCTTGTTTGCTATTGTAGATTTTTGTTTTTGCTGTTTGTATTCTAAAATTCTGGTAATTATTGTATGGAGGCAGTTTGTATTTGATAGTGGTTTTTGTAGCATATAATATTTGATAACAGATTACTACTCCCCTGCAAAAATGTAGTTGTCTGGTAGTAAAAAACTAAAATGGGATAGCTACGACCAAATTTACTTCCTGAAATCATAAGGTTTGACATAAAGATGACCTATAATTTATAATTGAGTCTATCGGCATATTACCAATTGTACCTTAGAAACAAAACAAAATGGGTGTCCTAAGGCCTATGTCAGGGAGTGTACCTTAGAAGTGCATGCTTTGTTTTCTTGGACTTCCAAAGAGTTGTTTGTTAGTTAAATCTTGGCCACAATGTCAGTGAGAGTTAGATTTGTGTAGCGTATGATCGTGCCATATCAACATTTTCGTTTCGTGTATTTATTTCGAGGGAAAAGTAGTTTTTGAATTGATTTAATATGAAGAAAATCAATATAAAGCATTTGAAAGAGGGACCAATGACCGAGCGCCCCATGTGTCACATTCCCATCGACTCTTAAAAAGTGTAACTAACCAAAAGGTAAACAACTATTGGTACTTTTGTCAACAACCTATGGTGAAAAGAGATGTACATGTTTTGGTGCCTGCTCAGTTATAGGGTCATCTCCACTTATAGGCATATCAGTAAAACTCTAGAATGAATTCCCTGCTTTTACCTCTAAATCTGAGACTAGCAGATGTACGGAGCTCGAATACATAAAGATGTTATGGTCTGACCTATAGGAGGGCCTCTACTCCAAAATGAGTGATCAACATCAGTTGCCTATTTTTGTAAGGAAGGAGACTTCATTACCGTCACAATCCTCACCTCCATTGTTATTATTACTGTCCTTCCTGCTTGTGGGTCATATTTGTGATCTCCACTTCGAGTCCTCTTTTGATTTCTCTCTTCGAGTTATTATTTCCCTAATTGCGAAGCTATATTTGAAATCGGAAGGAAAAGAATACGTGTTTCAAATATATTTTTAGATCTAACATGGTATTTTTGAAGCCCTTGCGTGATGTAATCTCTCCCTAACATAAAATTCAAAACTTCAATGAATTCTCTAGAATGATTTACCGATATTTATAACTGATTTTAATTTAAATATTTTATTCTTAAAAATGCTAGATTTTGATTACATTTTTAAAGGATAGATGTTGTAGGTAAATAGTTCCCAGGCTTTCATCGAAATAGACTTTAAGGGTAGATATTATGTCAAAAAACTTATTTCCCGATTTCTATCCCAAATTGTCATCAGTTGCGGGTGTATGGCCAAGACTCGGCTTCCGATTGGGGATGGATTTCCAGCCATCTGTCTCTCTTGGTGACCCATTTTTTCACGGTGCTATTAAAAATATTTGGACTTGTTAGGCCGTGATTTGATTGTGGGACTTAATGTGTTAGAATTTTTCGGAAGAAACTCTGAAAAAAATGGCGCTTACCAGGTCTAGATATTCTGGTGCACAGGAGAAAAATACAAATGATAACTAATAGTTAAGATTTTGTAATCTGGGAATCTTTTTTTTTTATTTCTACCCGGATTCTTTACAAAAATGGTAATAGATACAACTTTTGCGTCAAAATTTATAATATTTATTCAAGACAAAGTGAGATTTTTTATTTCGTTCCATTATAAGATCATTTCATACAATAAAAATTATTGTGTACAATTTACAGTGGCCGAAAATCCTGGCACATAACCCCTATAGGTAAACAGTTCCCAGGCTTTCATCGAAATAGACTTTTAGGGTAGGTATTATGTCAAAAAACTTATTTCCAGATTTCTATACCAAATTGTCATCAACTTTGGGTGTATGGCCAAGAGAAGGCTTCCGGTTGGGGATAGATTTCCAGAATGTAAAAAGATAGAGGAGGAACCGTCTCGACTTCATTAGAGAGCACAACCAACTTTTGTTGCTCCTCACCCTGTATTTGCAATGAACAATGAGCCAGAGTCATCAAGCTAATATTACAGATTTTCCTAAAGAAATGAAACCATTTTGTGTGTTCATAATCATAATTAAGAGCTTTTAGTTCTTGGGCAGTAGAAATTTTGTAAGTGGGAAATGTTTTTGGATAAAACCTGCTAGGGAAGGAGTGAAATAATTTTATTTGTGTTAAAGAATAGTGTTTTTTTTTCAAGAACGTACTGTAAATAAAAAATGTAGAGAGACAATTCTATCCCATTACTTGGTTTGCTTGAGGGCATAAACCATTTTCAAGACCTTTGTGAAAAACCTCAAAATGATTAACATAACATTTGTAATTGTATGTTGTTGTTGCTCCAACTACATCTTATTAAGAACATGATATGGAACCCCATATTATTGCAAGCTCGACCGTGTTTCAAAATAGGACGGCATATACACGCCAACGAGGCCTTAATCAATCCTATTGGTGCTCAAAAAATTGTCTCTCCCCATTTGTGCCCTTGAAAATTTATTGATTTACAGCCTCTATCATTTTCTCCTTCTCCATATGGTGCTTGGTTGGTCTTATTGTGATTTTTAATCTACTTCTGGGTCGAGGATCATGTGTGAGTCTGTATTTGTCTCATGGTTCCTTTGTTCCTCTAAAAAAGCTTTGTATTTTGAGTTTCCCGTGCTCTGTTCCTTCAAAACTCACATTTTCCCGTTTCCTCCATTTTCCATAGTCAAGATCTGCTGTCCCTACCGTTTTTGCCATAAATACTCAAAGAGAAATGAGTTGATGTGTCCCCAAGGATCGTGTTTGAGCCTTGCAACAGTCTAAATCCTATGTCCTTGAAGAAAACCTCATTTCCTGGCTAGAATGGACGTTTCTCTATGTTTTGCGGTTTGACGGGCATTCTCCCGGTCAAATTTATATCATTCAATCGACAAGGAAATGTGGCACCTCTTGGTTCGATGCAGATCAACTTAGTACTTCGGAAATCCTATAAAAAGCCTCAACTTTAAAATGTGTTAATGTGGAGGAATGACACTCATTTGAGAATCAACTTTTTGGTTTGGCTTTGAAGTAGCACCAAGAGGACACATGGAGGGTTGGCAGGAAAGAGACTTTTGGAGGCTTATACTAGGTTTCCCATACTTAGAAAAATTTCAAAAGGTTTTCGGGAAGTCCAGGACACGTGGAGGAACGACGCTCATTTGAAGATCTGCTTTTGGGCTTTGCCTTGGAGTAGCGCCGGGAGGACATGTGGAGGTTTCCACCGCTCGGCCCGAACTTAGACAAATTTTATGAAAATGGATAGAGTTTGGCAGAACAAGGACACTTGATGAGTCCGCGCTCGTTGAGGGTCTTCAACTTGGGCACCATCTAAGAGAAGCGCCATGAGGACACAAGGGGCACTCCGCTCACTTTGCATTTTACTTAGAATTTTCAATAGCCAAAAGGAGAATACCTCAGAGCTTGAAACGTGGTGCCCTCCATAGAGCTTCAAGCCTTCAAACAAATTTTGTCGGAGCA
The DNA here is from genome assembly GCA_019776745.2 of Taxus chinensis. Classification (NCBI taxonomy): domain Eukaryota; kingdom Viridiplantae; phylum Streptophyta; class Pinopsida; order Cupressales; family Taxaceae; genus Taxus; species Taxus chinensis. The sequence continues at coordinate 165,597,981 of CM034154.1, read as the reverse complement.
GGACACGTGGCGAGCCCGCAGTTGTTCAAGGTATCAAATTTTTGGGGCTGCCTCAAGGTGCGCCATTGTGACATGTGGCAATTTGAAAAGTCATAAGGGGCGGGGAAGCGGACCTTCAAAGGAAACTTAAACTTTTTGCCTCTTTGCCTCATAAAGTTTAAAATATCAAAAATGCCCCGCAAGCCTGATGGGAAATAGTCAATGTTTTGTCCCGGTCAAGAGCGGAGGTGCAAACCCACGGAGGAAAATTGGAAAACTTTCCTTATGAGAAAAAAGAGTTAAAAGCAAAAGGGGAAGCATAGATCCACTGGGACCCACATTGGGACACGTGTCAAAAGTATTTCTCAAGGGCGGAGCAATGGGGAAAACTTGGAAAATTTTCCTTTTTCCAAAAGAGAGTCAAATGGAAGAATTTCTTCGCATTTCTTTTAGGGCCCACCTCAGGACACGTGTCGGGCCCATTTTTAGAAGTGGAGGTGCGAAGCAAAATGGGATTTTTTTCCATTTTTTCAAAGGGTCAAAAAAGTTCAATGGAAGCCCCTGAGCCCGTTTTAGGATCTTCCACATGGATGGCCCACATTCAAAATCAAAGATCAACAACTGTTGAGCATCTAAATTTGATTTTCCCCTCATTTTTTTTGTAAAGCTCCTGGGAGTGTGAGTATTCTTGATTTCTTGTTATTTTCTACACGCAAAATAGAGGATCGAGTTAATTTTGATATCTAGAGTTTGGTGGGAGAGATCTAGAGACGTCTTTCGCCATGAAAATAGTCTAACTCTCAAGCCCAATCTTGTTTTCCATTTTTCTTCTCCTGATCACGCAAGGGGTCAGATTTGATTGATATGGGGCAGAAGTGGTTGGAAAATGGATGGAGGCATGTTTTTCCTATGAAAGAAGTTAAATGTAGGAAGAAATCGAAGAGATTTGACCTCAAGCACTTGCTAACTTTTTACAGATCAGATTCTACAAATCACGAAAGAATCATGGCGAGCACTGGTGCATTTAAAGTTTTTTTCTTTTGAGAGGAAGGGGCTCTATTGGAAATGTTATAAATGGCAAAAAAAAATTGTGCAAATGGTTGGGAGTTTTTGGAAAGATCAGGACTGATCTTCTCCAGTAGAAAAAGCTTGATAGAGCCCATCCATTTTGAGAAACCATCCAAAGAAGCTTGTATATCTCTCTTTGTGTCAAATTTCATCGTGTCAAGGTGGTTGCAAGTGTACAGTCATAGTAAAAATTTGATATTTTTCTGGAAACTTTCCCTTGCTGATAAATTTTATCAAACTTTGAGTTATCTTGTGTCAATCTTGAGTAAAGTGTATTTATTTCATTTCTAAATGCATACAAGTAGTTTTTATTGTTTCTATTGCAATCGTGTACCAAAATATAGTCCAATCACATAGGTTTTAGTCCTTGTGATAGTTTAGTGGCATTAGGAATTTCATTTCTCAGAAGAGCCTTCATCTGGGAATGGGATAAATGGTTTAAAATCACGTTTCTTTCATTTTGTTGATATAGATTTTCTACAAGCCTCTGGGTGTACATCAGGCGTGACTTGGTTTAAAAATCTTGGTGATTTATTGGATCCTATGACTCGAGCCTTCATGACAGAATCCCACAGGTTGTGAGAAAGAGTGCTAATCTGGGACTCCATTGAAGCACATATTCTACTTGAGGAAACAATTTCACTTTTTGTAGCATTTTGTTGATTGAATCTTTCCATTTTACATAAGCTCTCAAGGATGTGGTGAGTCAAATCCATCCTGTCTCCCATCCCACTAAAATTCATTTAACAAACAACTAATCCTATGCATACTACCCCTATTTTTACTCTGTATACCCACCCAAGAAAAAAATCCTTTTACTAAAGTATGCAGAATAGATCAGGATCTCAAATGTATTCAGTAACCTTTGCCTTGTTGTGAAGATATCTCCATGATCTGGAAGTGACAACTCATGAGAGTAAGATCTGGTGTGTTGATCATATTTTCACCAAGGTCTTCTTTACAAATTTTATACAAAAGAAAGGTGTCTGTATCCCCTTTCAAATGATAGAGGTTACATAATAGGTTCTCTTACCTTGGTTGAAAGGCACAACCTAAAATAGTTAGGATAAGATCATATCCTTTTGAGGTGTTGTCCAACTCTCCACAAATCCAAGTAACAAAGGGACAACTAGATTTCTCCCTGGCTACAAAATGACATATATTTATGATCTATTTGCCTCTAAGATCCCTCTTGAATATGTGTTTTTTCTTGGCTTGAAAAGGAGAACAAATTTGGGTACCAACACTAATGGCGCCGTTGTCGGGGAAGTTTCAGTTCAAAATCAAGACCCTGGTAAAGTACTCCTTGTATGTTGCAAGTGTTATGTACATTTCCTTCAGTCTTCAAACCTATTGCACTAGCTTTCATTTGATACATCTGGGTGAAGAAAGGTCAGAATATTTCCATTTCCACTCTCTTACATTGACAGACACTTGAGAAATCATATTTAGTGCATTTGCACAACTAAGGTTGAAATCCTTAGTGGCGACTCCCTGTTGATTTGATTTTGATAAGGACCAGTGTCGTAAAACTCTATCAAGGTCATATTTGTTACTAACATTTGCAAATCTGGAAGGAAGAAGATCTTTCTTTGCTAGGGATCCTACTAGAACATTGTTTCTTGAGTTAGGAAAAGCAAAGTCAGAAGGAAGAAAATCTTGGAGAGTTGTAGGAGATCAACAGATAAGAAGAGGGATCTCCATTGATGAAAGTGAATAGCCTATCATTGAAGACAACCATTCAAGTGACTCTAAATCAGGTATCCTCTTTGTGGAAGGGCCTTCATTTGATTTTGAAAGATTTTCTTCACATTTTCACATGTCTTTTCTGAAGTAGATAGGGATTTCCAAGAAGTAAGGCCTTAGGGGGTATCCATTTTGAAAATTATACTCCTATGTTCCAAGAACCTTCTGCCCCCCATCAGTTTATCACCCCTCCAGGATCACCTACTCGAATCAATATGGCTCAACCCAGACCCGCTTTTGTTGTAAACACTATTGGACCTATAAATTTTGTGGGGATGGCTGGCTATCCAAATGTAGTGCCTCAAGATGTGACGAATAGACTTCCAAAGTTCCAGGGAAAAAATGTTATTACTAGTGACCAACATCTAAAGCTCTTCCTCAATATGATGGAAGACTTTGAGATTGAACATGAAGATGTGTACAACAAGTTATTTTTCCACACTTTAGAGGAGGATGCAAGGGACTGGTAGCATTACCAGATAATTCTGTTGATTCTTGGACTGAGATGAACAATGCATTCAGATTGCAATATGGTGATAGGAATGACCCTAGGTTTCTTATATCAGAGTTTGAAAACATCAAGAAGAATCCCAACGAGTCATTACATGATTTCAACACAAGGTTTAATAAGACCTTGAGTAGATTGCCTATTAGGTTAAGGCCTTGTGGTGAGTCATGTTTGATCAAATATACTGACACATTTGGTAAAAAGGATTCTTACTACTTGAGGGACAAGAACCCCACAAATTTGAGGCAAGCATTCACTATGGCCCCAAAAATAGAGAATAATATCAAGGCAATAGGAAAACCTCCTAATTGGGAAGGTGTGAAGCTGGTTAACCCAGAAATACCTTAGACAAGAAAGGGTGCTGATTTGGAAGAGGTTGTGAAAACATTGACAGGGGTTGTCAAGGATATCTCCTACAAGCTAGCCCGAGTTCAGAAAGGAGTTGGGAAAATTTCACAAGGACAACACAAGCAGCAAGGTGAAGATAGATTTACAAATCATCAAAGAATTGATGACAGAGGAAAAGGAGTTGTTGGATTTGGAAATAGGCAGCCCTAAGGTAGAGAAAGTAGAATGGTGTCCGATCCTTTGGCTATCAGAGTTGTTGTGGTGGAAGAAACAAAGGTAACTGATTGGTGTGACAAATGCTTTAGACCCCATCCTCCTTGTGAAGAAGATCAGGAAGAAGAAGAAGGAACTGATATTGATAATGATGATGATGCCTGCATGATGGATACCCTTGTGAGTTTTCCAAGGGAAGCAACTTCAACTGAGGTAATAAGTTCTAGAACTGCTTCCACTTTCTAGGATTGCATCCACCAGGTACCTCTTCCTCCCCCCTCTCATACTTTAGAAGTAGACACTGTACAAGCTTTTGAATTACCCATTAATGATTTTTAATACTTGAGGGCATTAATGATTGAAAATTATGATGGAGGAGTTCCCTCAGAAGAACATAGGAAGCTATTAATGAATGTTGTAGTTTCCCAAGAAAAGGAGCACAATACCAGAAGTAAAGCTGCCAAGGGGCCACAAGCCAAGTCAAAATCTTTAGTGCTTACCAAATAAACCCCAAAGAAAAATGCATCTAGCAGAGAGCTTGTTTCCCCAAGCAAAACTTGTGTTCCTCCCCATGCCCAAAATGAAAATAATCCCATTCTATCTGATTAATTTCCCAATATTTCCCCTAGTGCTGCTATACCCAAATTTTCTCCATATGATATAGCCCAAATTTTGAGTCAAATCAAAATTCCTGTCCCAATTGTTGAGCTGCTTAGGATCCCTAAGCACAAGAAGAGGGCTTCTGAATATTTGGGATTCAAAGGGGGAGAGATCATACAAGGCAGAGATGTAAACAAGGTTGAGGTTCCCCTTACCGATGCAGAGTTGGGAAAGCCATAGATATTGGAAGAGCTGGGTGAACCACCAGAGGTTTATTTAGGAATTTCTTTCGTTAAATCCCAGCTAAATGTGGATCCATTTTTCACTACCCTAGTTATCAAAGAAAAGTTGTTACATAACTGTATGTTTAATTCTAGAGATTCATGTAATGTCATGCCTCTTGAGGTCATGAAAGAATTAGGTATCAAAGTAACAACATCATATGGGAAGTGCAATGCCATGGACTCTAGAGAACTACCCGTGGTGGGGTGTGTCAAAGATCTAGTAGTGCAACTTCCATCTTATATTAGAAGAAACTTAAAGCTCGATGTAGTCATTGTTGACTAACCTACCAAGTGGGGGATGTTGTTGTCAAGAGAGTGGGTAGCAAGTGTTGGTGGTAGTGTGCAAATGGACATGTCTTATGCCACTATCCCAATTTAAGGCAACTTGGTGAAACTGTATGGAGAGAAGAAGATGATGTACCTTATTGAAGACCCAAGCAATGCATCTTATGAAGTTTTTCAAGTAGATGCTGATCTTAACAATTTTGTGAGATTTGTAGATTTCAAGGAGTATGATAGTGTTGAAAAAAAAGCTCCTAAGTATGCTACTTTTTATGGGAATTTGGTCTATGTTTCAGACTTGAAGAATGCCATATAATTTGACTTAAACACAATGGAGGAGCTTCAAAAAAGATGGGTGGTTTACAAACAGAACAAAGAAGAAAAAGAGGTGTACTTCTAGTTGATGAAAACATATCAAAACCTCTTGGTATGGTCATATCCAAGATGGTAGGTGGTTGAATTGTTTCCTTGATTATTTTCTTTAAATCAAGGCATAAGCCTTCTGTACAGTGTATAGTTTGTTGTGTGTTCCCTATTTCTTCTGTTTTTGCTCGTTCTGGTCCTCGGTGACCTGTTTTTGTTGGCTTCTCTATTTGTTCTTGAAGATGGATCTGTTGCTCTTCCCTAAAAATATGAATCTGCTTCCCAAAGGATATTTTGGCACTTGGTCTGCTTTTGTTGTTGTGTCACTTGCAAGGAGTACCCATCCCTGATTCGGAGCCTGTTGATTCTTGTTTCCATTTAAATGAAGAATTTTTAATGGGAAAAAAGTATATGTAATGTATCAAAACAAAAACATTATTTCCCTATTATGAAATTAAGATATAGTAGACCCCTTGAAAATTATATTGTTTTAGAGAAAAAAACATTACTTAAGTATTTAATTGGCTTGTTTAGTTATTGCTGAGAGGGCTTATAGATACGTGATTTCTACAAATCTTCGTATCTGCTACTTATCATTTGATGGCATGACATGGGTGCTTCTTTCTCGTTTCCTCTAATCTTATAGGAATAACTTTTAGCTATACCTTAACTGCACCATATAATAGATTTACAAATAATAAAACTAGACCTACAATATAATTGGGAAAAATTTAAAATTAATTCTTGAGTAAAATTTTAGTAAGCCTTTTGGGTGGATTAGAGAAATTTGATATTTTGAAACTAAACTATAAACTACCGTAACAACTAATTCCATTTAAATTGTTGTATACATTTTGATTTAACTTTTCTCTCTGCAATGTTCACCTCGAATTGGTAGTAGTTGGAAATAATGGAAAACACTGCTCCAGCTGCATCGCTCAGAAGGCTAACAACTATTAACAAATTACATCCATACCATATGGTCTCGATATTGGAAGCAAGAGTGATTCCTAAAGGATTTATACATGATTATAAAAATTCAAAAGGGGAAAGGCAGGTCTTCAATTTAAATGTAATTGACACCCCCGGTGACAACATGAATGTTACGTGCTTTGGCAAGGCTGCAACTTATTACCATGAAAAAATCCAAGTAGGCACAATTGAAACAATCTGGAAGGGTACCCTTAAATATTTAAAGGTAGGGTACAGAGACTCCAAAAACCCATGGGAAGGCATTCTAAATATGGATTCTATTATGGATATATGTACTGAGCCTACCACCTTTATAACGACAAATGATTTCCATTTTAAATAAATCTGTTCAATCCACTAGATTCCGCTTGGATCCATAGTAGATGTTATTGTTGTGGTTATTTATTTCTCTGATATTTTCATGACTACCTGAATAGATGGGAGCTACACATAACTCTCTACTATCACTATAAAGGACCACACTGGATATTACATAACCATAATTTTATGGGGAGTTCTCTGTGATGAGGTCGTACATATTTTACAACCACAACATGGTCAACCTTCCCTCAAAATGCCAATTCTAGAGTTATTTTAATAGCTAAAGCCACAACATTTAGAGAAAACACACTACCTACATGGCCTGGTAAACAACTATTCCTAACACCACTAGTACAAAAAATGGAGTCACTCCAAATTTGGGTAACCACAGTAGAAGCATCAACTAGCTCAGCTCCACTCAGTACATAAGCACCGATGGAACATCAATTATTGATATTCATGCTTGTAGCAACCCCAACTCTACCCACCAGGTTGTAACTGTTGCGACTATTATACATATCAACATGGAGAACTATTGTTATCATGCTTTCTCCTGGATTGATAATGGTAAAAAATTTCAAACAAAACTAAGTTATTCTTCGGACTCTACATGACCTTGTACCAAATGCAACTTTCCCACAACTACATGTGATTATAGATATGCATTGCACATGATGGTTGAAGACCGGAATTGAACTATTTGGGATATTTTTTTTGATGGTGTGGCATTAGCGTTACTTAATGTATTTGTTAATGATCTTAAAGAGAAATCGAGGAGGATGGATGACTTATGGAAAATTATTAAACACGTACTATATCATACATACAGGTTCATTTTTATTTGTGTCTCCATCTACCTATAAGGGAAAGGAACAACTCTATTGTACAGTACACAACATGACTACTGCCAAGCAATACTTAGACCATGTAGAGTTGGTAGCAACATTTCTAGAGGCCTCAGAATAAAAAAAACACTTGTATATATTACATATATATATAGCTTAATAAAACACCAGGACCTCCTATAATATGATGTTCATATCTATAATGACATTTTTTTATACAAGCGAACAACTTTTCTTTTACGTTACTACCCCACTCACTAGAATGTAAAATACATGATCAAATGTACATGCAGTCAATATATTTGTATAATACAAAACTTGTGCAAATCTATTATTTAATTCTCTTGCAGTAAACACTAACTAAGAATAGTATCTATATGTGAAAATAAGGTTATTATTGTTATTCTATGTACTACAATTATTATTTAAAGGTTGGAAATTACTTGCATTTGAATCAAACAATTTTTGTTGCAATTATTTTTAGTTCTCTCCATCTAAAATAGAGCTTTAGATGCATGCAAATGAAATAGGTTTGATTCAACATTGTAGAATACATGCAAATAGGTATTATACTTTCCAGTATCGTAGTTAACCTATATACAAGCTATTATAGCTTTAAAAAGTTACCTACCCTGTTAAGTTGATTTCTTCTTGTAATAGTTACAACTGCTCCTTATATCTTCAACAGATGAAAACATACAAATTGTACATTATAGAAAATATCTAATTACAACCTGTTACACCCCATTGATGATTACGCCAAACAGGGTAAGTGCACCAAGTAGGGGGGGCAAAAGGGGGTCTTAAGTGGACGCATTTTTCTGAAAAAAAACTTCAACTTGTATGAGTTTTTTGAAATAGTTACACTCAAAATTGGAAGATGTTGTAGACATATAAATCGTAGAATTTTGAGTCTAGTTTCTAAGCTACTAAATTTTATTGAAAATGGATAAGTTTAAGTGGGTCAAACAACTAAAATACCAACAGATGCTCTTTTTTTTGTTAAAAAATAAAATAGACTGACTTTTGCGCCCCCCACCATTTTTTGAGCACCATTTAGTATTATTGAAAACCCTTTGGAAAAAAGATAGCTAGGAGCATCTAGTTTGGTTTCTATCTATTTTTAGATTTTTTTAGTGAATATTTTTTTATTTATGATTTCTATAGTACAGAAATTTTATGTTTTGAAAAATAATGGAGCTTCGACCGTGCCCCCCCCCCCCCCCCCCCCCCCAACTACACAAAAAAAATCAAAAATTAGATTTTTTTTTTAATATGTATAGAATTATGTCTAGTTCTGGCTAGTATAATTTTTAAAAAATTTTGATTACCCAAAAAAAATATACACCATGAAAGATATACATATTTACACTACAAAAAATAGCAATAAAAAGGCATAGTTAGAAAATAAATAACATGGAAACCTTATATTAATCAGAAAATTTGAAAAATTATATTTTTAGAAGGAAGAGACTCTGCTCTACATCGTGGTATAATTTTTTAAAAATGGATCGATTGTTTTATTTGTATTTATCATAGAGGAAGTGACAGTTTTACATTTTCTTGTAAAAACATTTTGTTTGTTGTGTTTGTGTGGTTCCATGCCTCAGGCTTGGGGATCCAAACTAGATCCCAAGCCTTGAGGCATGGCTTGGGAAAAAATAAGACATAAAATGCTTACACGTTCTGTGTAGTATACACATACCACGTACGCGTTCTATCTAGTATAAACATTATGTATGTTTTTGGCATGCTTCTATTTACATAGTAATTTAAAGTATAATTTGGTCAGTACAAAGGCAATATTTCATGATTTTAGCATTCATCCTCAATATTTTAGCATTTAACTTCTACAATCGAGACTGTAAACCATAGGCCATAAACCTAAACACTAAATTGTAAACCTTGAGCCCTAAACCCTAAACCCTAAACCTTTAACCATGATCCCTAGACCCTAAACCCTAAACCTTAAACATTAGCCCTTACCCATGAGCTCTAAACCCGAAGCCTTAAGCCATAAACCCTAAGCCAAAAGCCCTAAACCCTAAACCATAAACCATGAACCATGAGCCCTAAATGCTAAACCCTAAACCTTGAACCGTAAAAACTAAATCTTAAACCTTAAACCCTGACCCCTAAACCCTAAACCTTAAACACCGAATCCTAAACTATAAACCCTAAGCATTGAACCCTACACATTTATCCTTGAGACCTAAAATTTAAACCCTAAAACCTAGACCATATACCCTAAGCCATAAGCCCTAAACCCTAAACCTTAAACCCTAAACCCTAAACCCTGAGCCCTAAACCATAAACCCTAAACATTAAATCCTATACCTTAAACCCTGAACCCTGAACCATAATCCCTAAAACCTGAATTGTAAACCATAAAACCTTATCCCTAAATACTAAATCCTTAACCCAAAACCCAAAACCCAAAACCCAAAACCCTAAATCCTTAACCTTTATCCGTAAATCCTAACCATAAAACCTAAACTCTAAACCTAAAACCTAAATCCTAAACCATAACCCTAAACCTTGAACCTTGAACCCTAAACCCTAAACCTTAAACCCTGAACCATGAGCCCTAAACCTTAAACCCTAAATCCTAAACCATGTTTCATCAATATTTCCTAGTCTCATGCCTAGAACCATCATTGAGTCCACTTATAAAACTACCTTGTTTATGAGAGGTGGGACAAGTAACTAAATAGATATGACATCTTTTCCAAACTTGTTTCTCCCCACATATAATTTTACTCTTGAATGTAAATTTATTCACACTTTGAAACAAATTTCACATTTCTCATATTTCCATGTATGGTATTATGCAAGCCAGGATGACCCATTGGAAGTTGGAAAAAATAACCATCACAACAAAAAAAATAATCTTAAAGGAAATAAAAGAAACATAGATAATACATCAATGCAAAGGTGTAGGATCATAATTAAATTTCCTGTAGTATCCTCTCGTCCAGAGAAAGATAAATTTCGATTGTTCTACTGGAATGGATAGTAAATTTGACAGAACTTCCTAATGTGTTCAAAATAAACATAGAAATAGGGGAATGGCTAAGAACTCTAAGGGGTTATCAATCACCTAGTAACTATTTCTTGTTTAGTTCTAAATGGGAGTTACTTGGCCTACGAATTAGTGACCTTCCATTCATTGATAATTCCTTATACGATAAACCCATGGATGTTTTCAAAATCCCGTAAACAAAAAGATAGGGGTAGTCATCAATCCTAGTGAAGGGTGTGATGTGATTTCCAAGAAAATTGAAATTCATATAGATTTTGAGGTCATAACACAAATTTACAAATATCTCTATCATTATAAATTGAAGCCAAGTAACAGTGTCTCCCCATACATCCAAGAATTAAGGACTACTAAGGTCTTTGGAAGGATTGGATAGTGAGGAATATGACATTCCCCAACTTCAAAATATCAACAGATGAAAAAAATCAAATTTTGATGACTCTCTTTGAATGTTCTACCTACCAATTCGATGTACCCTGAACTCTATGACCTAAACCCTAAACTATAAACCATAAACCATAAAAACAAAATAATAAATCTAAACCATAAACACTAAATACTAAAACCTGAAACCTAACCTACTAAACCCATAACCCTACACCCTTGACCTTAAACCCTGAGCCCTAAACCGTAAACCCTAAATACTAAATCTAAAGCCCCGACCTCTAACCCCCAAACCTTAAACCAATAACTCTGAACCCTGAACCTTAAGCCATAAACCATGAACCATGAACCCTAAACCCTAATCCCTAAACCATAAACCCTAAAACTTAAGCCATGAACCCTACACCCTAATCCTTTAGCCATAAACCCTAAACCTTAAACCCTGAGCCCTAAACCCTAAATATAGAGTCTTGATCTCTAACCCCTAAACCTTAAACTCGTAACTCTGAACCCTGAACACTGAGTCATAAACCTTAAACCATGCACCCTAACCCCTAAACCCAAAACCTTGAGCCCTGAGTGATAAATCGTAAACGTAAAACCTTAAGCCCTAAATGTTAAATCCTAAAGGTCCCTAAATCCTAAACCCTAAACCTTAACCCCTAAACCCTAAATTCTAAACCCCAAGCACTAATCCCTAAACCCCAAGTCCTAAGCCTTAAACCCTAAACCCTAAGCCCTAAGCCCTAAACACTAAACCCTAAACCCTAAAATCTACTACCTAAACCCTTAACCCTAAAACCTAAACCCTAAACCTTGAGCCTTAAACCATAAACCCTGAACCCTTTGACATAAACCCTGAACCCTGACATTTAAAAATTAAACCCTAACTCCTAAACCCTAAACCCTAAACCCTAAATCCTCATCCCTAAACCTTAAACCTTAAGTCGTGAACCCTCAACTCTCAACCCTAAACCTTAAACCCTGATCCGTAAACCCTAAACCCTAAACACTTTTCCCTAAACCCAGAACCCTAACCTTTAAACCTTAAACCATAACTCCTAAACCCTCAACTGTAAACCCTAAACCTTAAACGCTAACTCCTAAACCCTAAACAATAAACCATAAATCCTTAACCTTAAACCTTAAACCCCAAGACCTAAACCCTAAACCCTATCCATAAACCCTAAGCCTTAAACCCTAAACTCTAAGCCCTAAATCCTAAACCCTAAACCCTAACCCCAAAACCCTAAACCTTGAGCCATAAACCCTAAACCTTAAACCCTAATCCCATAACCATAGGCCCTAAGCCAAAACCCTAAACCTTGAATCCTCAAACATAAACCATCAACCCTAAAAACTAAACACTGAACCCTAAACCCTTAACCCTTAACCCTCAACACTAAACCCTAAATCTTCAACCCTGATCCCTAAACCCTAAACCCTGAACCTTGAGCCATAAACCTTAAACCCTCAACCTTGACCCCTAAACCCTAAACCTTGAACCTTGAGACCTAAACCCTAAACCCTCAACCCTTAACCCTGAACCATAAACCCAAAACTCTAAACCCTAAACCCTAAACCATAAACCATGAACCCTAATCCCTGAGCCCTAAACCCTAAACCCTAAAATATGAACTATGATCCTTAAACACTAAACCTAAAACCCTAAATTCTAAACCTTGATTCATAAACCCTTATCCTTAAACCCTAAACCCTGATCCATACACCATAAACTTGAAATCATAAACCCTCACCCAAAGGAAAGTCCTAAAAAATTCATTCAACATGTGTCAGTGTGTAGGGAATAGTGTTTAAGGTGGTCGATTGACTCATTTAGTTTTTATGAGAGAATACTTCCTTTAAAGGCCTCAAAAGGCATTTTTAGCCATTTTGTAGTTAATTAAAGACCCTTCAGAACAAGCTAAAATGAGCTAGTCAAGTCACCGAGTTATCAAGGACCATTATTTGTGAAGTATTAAGCCATAATTTTTCTCCATAAGAGGCATATGAGCAAAAGCATGTATGAGAATCATGAGTTTGATTCCATGAAAGGATTCTTTTAGAGCTAGGAAAGGTGAGGGTATTATCTTTATATGGAGCACCAAGTTTCAAAGAATGAGCAATCATCTGAGTTCACTTGATGCAATTCATTTGGTACTATTCGTAACAACTCATTAAACACCTAGTAGTGTTATCACACCTTAAGGAGGAGGCACTTTACAATCACCTCATTTTTTCCATAGGACATCAATCCCATTCAAGGAACAATCCTCTATCTACAAAGTGAGGATCTCTTTTTAGTAAGAAGTAAACAAACATCATAGAGTTAATTCATGGTCACTAAAGTGAATTATGAACCAAATTTATAAATTAGTACCAATTCAAGAATTTGTAGGGCCAAAATCCATTTTAGAAGGTCAAAAAACCTAAAAAAAGACTATATTCTTTCCCAAAAAAAAGACCAACTACAATATATATGCCCTAAAAGTTTTAGGTCATTTGCTGAAATCTTAAAAGTGAGTAAGTACTAACCAAATTAGATTTTGAAAAACTATCTTATAGATTATAACTATTGGAGCTACAAGACCACTTCCATAAGGTGTAGAGTGACCGTAATTTCTTATTTTTACTAAAATAAATTTAAAGTATTTATTTCTTATACTTAAACATTTATTTTTGTAAGTATAACCCACCAAAACACATATGCATGGTCCATACTACACAAAACGCATACGTGTTTTGAGTTTTTTGAAATGCATACATGTTTTGACTTGTTTGAAATGTTTACGCATTATAACACATATGCGTTATGGTTTGGTGATTCCCGAGACAAACAAATTAAAACGTGGGTGTGTTTTAGCATAACGCTTACGCGTTTTGATTGTTTTCATATTCTTGTCCACTTTTTGGCCCCCCAACTTCATGCACTTACCCAACAATAGTTCATATTCTAAAAAACATGTTTTCAAAAACTAGTACTTTTGTCAAAAAACATAGGTATCCTAAGGAAGCTAGCCTTACAACTAAAGTCTTTAGTTTCCTTTTATAACTAGATGTCAATTGTCATTCCATAGTTAAATATGGGCATATTTTGTGATGTTATCTAATAGTGTATTACTTTTTATTGTTTTGAAATGTACCCACATAGGTAAACTCACCCAACCTAAGTATCTATTCAACCATTACAAAATAGGCGTGAACAACTGTTGTTGTAAATATTCTGTTAAAAACTAATACACTATTCTCTATAGTTTTACAAAAAACTAATGAAACTGGGAGGCCATTTAATAGATGTAAGCATTCACCCAAAAAGTGTTTGTTGACTGTATTGATTGTGTCACTATGCAAGTAGTGTTTGACCCTTGTCTCTTCATTAGGAGCATTTACAATATAAGCCAGCAAGGAGGGAACACATGTAGAAGTATTGGTTTTTAAATTAGAATAAATAATAGTGATTTGCATCCCTTGTCCAACCAACAAGTAGATTTACATGATGGTTTGGTTTAAGGCCTTAACATGACAATTTAATAAGAAAAATTGCCCATAATTACTATTATCCCCTAGACTCTTGATCATTAAGTTTTGATCCAAAAATTATAAAAAACCTTAGAGAATTATTTTAGTTGTTTTTCCCCACCCAATTATAAATATGCAACATACAAAATATGGTATTTTCTGAGAATCCCCTAGGAAAAAATATCTTTATCTACTTGTTTGATGTTACTTTAATTAGTATCATTAATCAAAACACAATAGGGAATATCTCCCAACTCCTTATCATTCGTATTCTGTCTATAAATTATTTTCCCTTCCTATTCTTCAACTTCTTTTGTGATCTACCAAAAAAAATGTTTCCCAGTTGCTATTGTTGAAATTCTTGTTACAAGAATGTAATATCACTTACAGGCTCCAACATGTGTGTTTTTCCATTACAGGTATTCACTTATAGCAACAAACATGATTAATTCTCAATGACGACTGATCTACAACCAGAACAAATATACGATAAATTAAAAATGACACCAAGCTTACGTTGTATAAAAAGACACTCTCAACACAGCACACCATAAAAAACAACAAACAAACTCTACTCCCCTGGTCCAACCTGGCCCCTTATCTAAAAATCCCACCCTCCCTCCTTTTAACAATGTTTAACACACATTTTGAGCCCTCTTATAATCCCTACTTCTTGGAAAACCATGTCCTATTTGCAATGAATGCTACTCAGGAATTAGAATGACACCTAGTCTTAATGGAGTCAGTTGCCGCAAGTGCTCCTAAGAAAAAAAGGTTACCAATTTTCCTCAAGGAATAATATAGACCCCATCCCCCAACCCGTACAACTAGAAAATTTAACCCTAGTTGAGGAAATGCTTATTGCTAGAGTATCCCTGCTATTACAAGTAACACATTCCTGTGAAGGTCAATACATGTACATCGGCCACATCATTAGCTTCCCTCGAGACATTACCTCCATCCTGCGCTTCTTGCCTCGTCACCCCCAAAACATAGACATTATAGTCCTGAAAATATTAGGTGTGGAAGGGAAATATTATCAGTTTTTTGTGAGTAGGGACCATGTCCAAAATGCACTTTTGTATAAAACCTACATGACCCATACTATAGTGACTTCTTTATAGATGAATCCACCCTTGCAAATTTACCCATACCCACAACTAATATCTTTGACAACCTGCCCCACACACTTGACCAGTCCACTTCACCAAGCCTCCCATCAAATAAAACATATGAGTCTGACCCCACACCATTGGAACCAACACTGGCAACATCATTTGTTGCAAGCCTCCCCTACCTGTACAAAGGTTTCCCAAATTAGATCTTACACACTAGCCATTCTACACACAAAACCACCATCAATTGATTGGCAACAAATAAATTCAACTCCCATCAACAAATATTCAACAGAGGGATTATTTTCTATGGCCTTCCCAGCTCTATTCCCATCAAGTGCAGTTATGTGTTGCCAAGCCCACCCCAAAGAGATCGAAATGAATGAATATTCTCTTCATGTATTGCGTTACCGCGAAAATCATTTTGGAAGACATCTTCAGTTTTATTTTTTTTCTTAACCTTATGATGCAACACAAAATTTAGGCCATCTCTATTGTTTTTTAAAAACAAAATATAGAAGACAACATGCCTACAATAGTACAAGACCTCTGCACACTTTTCATGAACTTGCCAAATGAAAAAATAGAAATTCACCTCATGCAGTTTACCTCCCACCTTAGAGGTACCCGGTATTTTGGACACAATGCAAAAACTAACTTTTTGACATGATTTGGAAACTAGGGATGCCAACCTTATTTTTCACTCTCAGTTCTATTTATACTAAATTTCCAAACCTGCATCTCCTCATGTTAGGCCCTTGCCCCCCCACCCCTTCTGCTATGCAAAAATTGAGAAACCATAACATCATTACATATTCACACTTGACGGAAACATACATGGCTGTGAGGTTTACCATCTTCTGTAAACAAATGTTTGAAAAACACTTACACACGAAATAATTCTGGCACAGGTAACCCCATATACCTTTTAAATCTTAGGGAAAACTTATTACAACCAATTTTTTTAACATGTTTCATGTTAAAATTTACTATATCATATTCGAATGACAACATAGAGGTTCCGCACATATTCATGGTTTCATATGGCTCACCAACACTCCCAACATGGACACATTAGACTACGAAGAACCCCATTCTAGACATGTTGCAAAATCATTCTTTGACAATCATGTAACAGCTTGGAACCCTCTTCAAAATTTCTTGGTTGCTTTCCGCATTGCCCATATAACAACTAATGATCCATGTTTTTTATTTTCATCAGAAATAGTATCTGCACCTACCGAAAGTGTCTATGTCTCCTTGGTTAACCGTGTTTAGCAGCACACTAAATTTACTACCACTACATGTTTTTGGAGGAAAGGAAACCAAAAATATATAGGTACCAATTTCCATGGCCGATACAGCCAGTATCCACTCTGTTCCTACACACATAGGAACACGCAGTTTATGCTCCATCTTGCAATAATGATAGGATAGATATTCACAATAAAGATATGTTAACAGCCTGGTGTGCAAACATCGATTGTCAACCCGTAGTTTCGAGCCATGTTTTTTTGAGATACTTAGAAAAGTATGCATCCAAATCCAAGTAAAAGTCAGAAACATACCACAATATGCTTGTCATAATCACAAAGGCAACACCTAAAAAAATGTCAATACAACATACAACAAGCTCCTTTCTAAAATAATTGCTAACCAGGATATTTGTGCACAAGAAACCTGCAACATGCTACTGAGATTACAACTTACCATATGTAGCTGAGATTCCATGACATTATCTATGGGAAAAACCATCTACAGGAAAAGCCATTATACAACATCATTTATAGATGCCTACATAGCCGACCCCCCTCCCATAGATGCACACTACTTAATAGAAACCACTCAATCATGGGCCTACGATAACCATGGAAAGAAAGATCAAATTAGGCTATTGTTAGAGTGTTTCCTTGGATTTTAGCCACCCTACTATTGGTTGCCTTCATACGACACTTTTTTATTCACCGAGCTCCTACTTTACAAGGCTTTCCATAGTATTCCATATGAAATTGGTACATGCCCAGAAACACTCAAGCTTAAGTGGGCCGCATTCTCTCTAACCTACTAAGCATGGCATGTATAATGTATGGACCCTAACAACCAATTAGCATTCCAACCACTAGCTCTAATAGTAGCCCCGATGAAGTCACCACAAGTCTAATGGATGAGTGGGAGGTGTTTTTCAACTTACATCCTACACGAGCTGTAGACATCAGTGACCTAGACGTGCTTGGGAAGTGCAATTTTGATCTATCTCACAACTGGCCATAAGATACTATTGTAACACCTACATGAAACAAGGGCGGATTTCATATAAAATACACATGCAACCACAAAACTTGTTGAACCACTCATTTTACCTATTATAGATGCTTATAACCTATCATTAGAGCAAAAATAAGCATTACAGAGAATCATAGCCCATGAAAATACAACACCACACATTTCATCGTTATACATGATAATTTAAGGAACATTTAGCACTGGTAAATCACATTTGATACGGGAAATTTCAAGGGCACTCCACTCACCCACCAACTTCGGAATGATTTGTTTAGTCCTGTTACCCCTAATAGGCCTTGCAACATTCAATATCTCTGGCACCACAATACATACCGGCCTACACATACCAATATATAAAGTTACCCCTCTCCAAAACCCAAATCCTCACTACATTTCAGCAGGCCATGATAGATGTGGAATATATAATTATCAATGAAATGAGTTTTATCAGCCCAAAATTGCTAGCCAACATGAATACATGCATGCAGGAAGCATTCTGAACTTGTAAATGTAATTTATTCAGAGGTTGTTCCGTTATTCTAGTTGGCGACCTAGCTCATCTACCTTAAATTAAAGATACTCCCTTGTACATTCCTGGCACATATGGACACATGTTATGGTCACTTTCTAAAAATACAGTCATGCTTACTACTAACTTCCGCCAACAAGGCACCGATCCTACCCACCACACATTCTGAAGTCTTCTACTTAATGTCAAAAATGCAGTTGCTACAAATTAGTACTGGAACCTTCTAATTTTGCACACTCCTACACACATCAACCCTATAGAAGAAGCAACCTTCGAAATCGTAAAACACCTCTATGCTTCAAATGCCTTGGTAACGTTACATAAAAAACACAAGATGAAGACCCTTAACATGCTAGTGGAAATAAATAAATATGAACAAACGTGACAGGAAGAACCAAGGAAAAGAAACAACACACAATTACAGAACACCCTCCTACTCTGTGAAGGTGAACAAACAATGTTGAAAACAAATATTTGGATGCTAACCGAACTTGTTTATGGTGCATAAGGCTAAATTATTACTATGTTGTATGAGTAATATAGCACCCCACCAAGATTTCCCTTGTATGTAGTTTTCAAATTCCCAACCTACATGGGCCCAACATGCGATCTGACACATTTAACCTACATTCTGGTCCCCCATATAACAAGAAGCAATTGCCAAAAGGTTCCTTTGAAAATGGGTTTGACGTTAACCATTCATAAAGCATAGGGACTAAATCTTGATAAAGTTACCATCAACATTGGTTGAAAATAATGGTAAGGCCTGACCTTCACAACTTTGTCCCGATTTGGGGCCTTTTCCAACCTCCACATTTTCCCAGCATTCTCATTTCATCGCTACAAGCGGCTATAAGAATAAAAACATGTTACAATCCGACTAGAAGAAGAAGAAAAATTACAACATGACCCACCTTTTCACACACCATAGGTACGTACTTACCCTACATCCTAAGCTTGTGTTCACCATCTTCGTACACATCCCCACCAATAACAATATAACAATGGCATCATTTATTTTCTACACATCCATTCCACAAAAGAAACCACCTTCTACATTATACGTAGGACAAACAAAATGACTCACCAATATTGGTACAATATGCTTTTTCCTTATAACACTTACTCACCCCATGTAAACTTAGTTAACACTATGCATATGTTTCTAAAATAATGTATGAAGCAACTTCCCTTAACAATAATAGTTGTTAATGATTACTGAATATTAGATACACTTGACCTCTTTTAGTCATCGCCTTTCATGTTATATACCCAACTTTATATTTCAAATTACATCTTAAGTATTTTACAATTATAGTTCCACTTAAGCCCCCATTTATCTCTTTTCAATTTTGAGATGAATTTTTTAACCAACATTTTGTATGCTTGATGAAAAATAACCAATGTAAATTTTAAAACCTCTTTTTCCTGATTGTATTCATATACATCTTAACTAAATGATATTCAACTTAGATGTTAAAATACAATAAATTACAATACAAGTGGGTTTCTACCTTATGCCCATTTATGCCCAGCCTGGATTTTAAGCTATGTTTACTACCATGTGTTTTTTTGCATTTGTGTGAAATTTAGGCACACTCTCTTCAATACTTCGCAAAATGTTTAAATATCCTCTACAATATCACTTAACATATATATCCAACCCCCTTTTTACCATATGTAAATCTAAATCAAAAGAACACCTATAGTTAAATGCACATTTCCCAAAACACCCATAAAACTAGCATCTCATTCATATTGCCAAATTTCAATAATAAGTAGTCATGGTAACATATATATATATATATATATATATATATATACACACACACATTTTATTAACATACATAAATTATAATAACACACAATGGATTACAACCACGTAGTTTCTCCATCTTATTTGCATCCTGTAAAACCATGTGAGCATGAAATCGGCAATAAATCACTGACATCCACCTAAATCTATCATAATGAACATTTGAAGTTTCCCATTTACATAGTAATGAAAATAATATTTATTCAAAAGGAGAGAGTTAGAGACATACATTCATTTCATTTAAGTTCATTTATTTACGAAGGACAAAGGAAGAGATAGGGAAGAGCAAGAAGTGTATTTTTTCTAGATGTCACATCCCACACCACAATCCACATGGAAACATTTCATATAGTTACTTATACGTTTCAAAAAAAATTCATGATAGTTTTGCGTCTTGGCTAGGATCTCGTGACCTTATTTTTCACTTTACTACTAGTTGTAAGAACATCTCATTTTGTCTCCGAGGCTAAGAAACCACATTCTAAAACTATCTTATGATGAGCAAAAAAATGACAAGTAAATTTCAACGTGTCCTCCTCCATACCAAGAATTCAAAGGAATAGGAAAAATTCATAATTGGTGAATGTTTTGCAATTGGCAATTAGTTGTCCAGGGCGATCTGTCGTAATTGGGCTACTTGCAAAAACAACCAATTTTATCTTGAGGGTTAAGAAACATCATCCAAAATTGACATTTGATAGATGAACGTGCAATGGAAAATTTCCTTCATGGTCTCCTATATATAGATAATTCACCGGAGTCGATGGAACTAAGAACTAGCAAACGGGTTACAAATGGTGATGAGTTTTCCGGAGCCACCGGTCATAGCTGAGCCAATTTGAAATAGTCAAAAAGTTACCTGACGCCTACAAATTACATTTTCCAAACTATCTACAACAATATTTCTACCCAAACTAAAGGTTACAAGTAATTTACTAGAAAAAATAGTAGAGGATTGCGAAGGTGGATAATCATTTCATTTCTCAGGGTTTAAATGGTGATCCGAAATGAAACCCAACTTTTTAGTTTTAAAAACTTCATAAAAATGCAAAATGGGGTAACAGGGCTCCTAGAAGGGTGGCGAAGAGAGAACCAACAATCAATCACAGTTGATCTAAGGTTTAATATGATTCCTCGGATAATAAGGAACACGATGGAAGATGACTTCTCTTTTCCAGGGTTTGGAAGCTTATTTTGCGAGTCTCTCCAAATTGTGATTTTCTAGCTTTGCGTGGTAGACAAAAAAATGGTTGTTTTATTTGAAGAGATTAACTAACTCTCACCAATACCCATAGACACAAGTTCCTAAATATGATACCCTAGGTTAACAATGTATGAGGTTGTGGTAGTAATTTGGGTTGATTTCTGAGGTGTAACTTGGCTACGCAAATCACAAGTTAGATTTTTGTTGTTTTAAACAATCTAGTTTGGTTAAATATCCAAATGTATAATTAGCCATTGGTTTTCTATTTCTACTATATTGCAATTGAAGAACCAAAAACTGAAAATTATAAAATATGAAGGTAAGGAGACCATGTCTGGAAGCAACGAGTTGGTTTTAGATGCCCTCTCCCTTCAGATCAAATGTTCCATGGAAATATTAAAGTTGCTACCCCCACATAACTATCCTTCCTTGAGTCATTACACAGAACTGATCATATGATTTGCATAAGGGTCCCAATGTAATTTTTATAAGATATTTCTCTTTGAAAACTATTCTGGTGCACCCTCTAATTTTATCCTCGAGTATCTATATATTGAGAGATAGATGTGAATCTCTGTCAACTAATGGAGATAGTGTCTAAGATTAGAGTTGACTAGCTGACTAGCCATATATTTCTTCCTTGTTGCTTATATCCTTCATATTTTTATTAATATTAAATATTCACAATGAATGTACCTATTTCAAAGATACTTCTATTTTAGCACTCATTGTGTGTATGCTAGAAAATTTGGAACTGATCAGGTTAGACACCTATTAGTTGCATATGGTGGAATAAGGGTGTTTGAAAAAACCCGTTTCGTGCACATACTACAAATCATTGCAGTCGATGAGGCCACGTCTCTTTGGGAACTCTATCAAACAGTTCACATGACATGTGTATGCTCTCGTGTTTTTCATCCATGAACATTTGATAAAAATCCTCTATCTTTTATGATTTTTGGGATTTCCATACCTTGTTCCAGAACTCGTATTTTTGCTAAGTCTGAGAGTATGCAGGAAAATGTAAAATGATCGGGTTGGTGACATGTTTGTTGCATAGGTGAAACAATGTGACTGTCTTTTGAGGAAACCCATGTCTTCTGTTCATTGCCACAACATATTCCATGAGAATTTTTCTTGTCCTTTAATTTGGTCAAACCATGCACCAAAAGAAGCACTCTCCCCCAACCTCAATCTCTTTCTTCCTCAACATAAAAAAATAGAGCAGCGAAAGGAAGAAGTTACCTTCATCTAAGAGCCAAATGAAACCATGCTAGGGTACAAATGTAGATCCAAATCAGATAATTTGTATAAAGTAAAACGATCAGATATAAGGGATATAGATTTGTCTCTATGTACAGGTTGATCAAACAACAATAGAACATATCCTAGGATGGATATATCCAAAGCTCCATTTGGCACATTTTCCATATATTCTCTCTTGTTACAACTATCCAATTACTACTAAACTTGCAACGTGAACTTTGTAAATGCCTCTGGATCTCAAAATAAAGTGTTTTTTATTTATATGTAAGGGAAGTGACAGGTTTACAGGGTTTTTTTAGGTGCCATGTGCTTTGATGGCTGTCCATGTGCTTTTTTAGGGCTCCTCCCACATGCCATTTCCTGTCATAGACCACCATCCACCAATATATTTTAAATTTATTCTACTCACCTACCTCCTTTTCCTCTCCACTATCACAATTCTACCTCACCCCTTTTATTTTAATTTATTTTATTAAATGTTTTGAAAACTACATTTCCCTCCCCTTATAAGAACATCCTCTTTGATCCAACATAACACCAAGGGTAGTAAAAGTGATAAGCAATTAAGGAAGCTAATGACAACAACTTTTGTCTAGGGATAATATCTCTTTCATTAGAACACGACCATAGGGAAGTCAAGAAATTTTACCAATTTCTTAAAATCTTAATGTTGTGTAAATATTCGTAGTTCTAGTTTACCTTATTACTTACTTAATATTTCCCTTTACATTACTTATTAATCTCAATATCTTAATATTTCATTGTTTTAAGATTTTAGTTTATTTGTTTTTGTGGGTGCTGAATAGAAATTGACAACACAATACCACACAAGGCCCAAACACAACACCAATAATCCATAAGACATCATGATATGTACTTTCATGACTATATCACATCACAGGAACTCAATCAAACCATGGAAAGATCATACCTAGCCATCACAACATATTACTTATTAGATATGCACTCGACACAATAGTACTCATAACATCATTAGATTACAATAACATGGAATTCCCAATAGTTAAACATACAAAGGTTTCAAACAACTCGAAATAATAACTTTAGCTACATAGTGTTAAAAATGGGATCAACACATACCCTCATTGAGGGACATCAATCGATAACATCAAAAAACATAACTAGACTCACATGAGTCCACATAAATCATAACACTAACTCCACACACCTTCCAAAACATCACAAAAAATATCCATATATCTCTCAAAACATCACAAAATGCTCCATATACCTCCATAAGCACCACAAAACAACTCCAGATACCTCACAAATATCACAAAACAACTGTTGACCAAACTAAGCTCCCACTTATTTTGGGTCAACTGACACCGTTTTCCCCTTCTGTGCTTCAATCTGAATTGTCACATATTTCAAGTAATTAAGGCCCACTGAAAGAATTTCCATTAGATAGGAAATTTCTTCCCCTTTCCAGAGATATAAAGAAGTCCTTCCAACTCTTGATATTTTTTTAGTTATGGGCTGATGGGCCTGAGAAGGATTTTTCGCCAAAGGCAAGCCAATGAGCCCAGGGAAGAATTTTTGCCAAGTGGAGATTGCGGACCGGCGGGGTGGCGGGACACATTTTGACATTTTTCACTTTTCACAAAAAGACACAAGTATAATTGTGGGCATGTGTCCCTGAGAGAGATTACTTTTTACAAAGTGGAAAAACCGGGTTGGCGGGTACGAATGTGTCTTTTAGCCCAAGTGAAAAATGTGAACCTGCGTGTCAGCGAGGGACTTTTAAACTTTTTGAACTTTTCACAAATGTCACAATTTTCGAATGCAGGCCCGTGGGGTCTTATCAGCCATTGAAAAGTGACAGACCCGTGGAGGGTGCCACGTGCCTCATCGGCACAACTCCAATGATTGAATCCAAAATGGAGACCCCAAACAAGTGTCAGGCTTCCACGTGTCCCAGATCTAAAAAAGGGACAGAGTTGGCAGTTGAAAATTCAAAATGAGGTAGAACCGGCAAAAGGAGCCACGCGTTAGCTCGGTGTAACTTCATAGGTAAAATTTGGAGTTGGTTCCCAAATGAGTGCCAACTCTCCACGTGTCGAGGGTCCAACAGAGTCATGAAGGGGAGACAGAGCAGGCCCAAAACGACTAATTATAGAGAGCCAGTGGATAACACCACGTGTCTCATCAGAACAAGTTTAAAGTCATGACCCAAAATGGAGACTCAGATGAGCACAGGCCTTCCACGTGTCCAAGGTCTGGAAAGGGAGCAAGCTCAAATTGGCTAAGTACAAAAGGTAAGCGGAAGCCTCCACGTGCCTCATCGACATAATTTAAAAATGAAAATCTAGAGGTAGCCCCCAAACTAGCGCTAACCCACCATGTGTCCCAATGCCTAAAAAGAAAGAATCAGCCATTGAAAATTCTAAACAAAGGCAAGGAAAATGGAAGGAGCCACGTGTCTCTTCAGTGCACTTTCAAGAGACAAATCTAGAGGCGTTCCCCAAACGAGCACTAAATCGCCACGTGTCTCGACCATGCAACTTAAAAGGTAAATTTTGGGGGTAGTTTCCAAACAAGCACAAAGCCTCCACGTGTCTTTTAGACACAACATCTGCACCAAATAAGAAAGACATAGGAAAAATATTAAGGAAAACAAGGAGCCCATGGAATTTTCCATGTGTCACTCTGGTGTGATTTCAAGAGTGAAAGGAAGGAGCCAAATCTTCAAGATGTACGAGGCTACCACGTGGACCTGGTACTGATAGAATCTTTTACATATTGCACGCCCATGACCCTGATCTTCAAACAACCATATATTTCAATTGGAAACTTGGATTTCAGAGGGAGAGGATTTTTTTGAAATATCTCAGCGCCGGCTTCTCACCTACCTCCATTAATGTTTCGTCCCACTAATTTCAGGGGTTTTTAAGTCTCTCACCTACAACCGTGATGAATAATGTAACTCTTTCTTATTCAGTAAGGGACATCGACAGAGGTATGGGTCTTGCAGTAAATTTATTCATTGCGGCAAGTGGAATTCAATGCATTACAGGGGTGGTTGGAATAGAGTTCAATTTTCCCTTTCTCTTTCTCTCTCATTATTCTATATATTGTAAAGGAGGGGAATTTTCAAATGGTTGATCATTGTTTCTCTTCTGCCCCCCCTCTCTTTCTTCCTTAGGGTAGAATGCAGAGTCTAAGCCTCCTTTTATGGATCTGTAATGGAATTATCTTGCCCCTTGCCCAGTGATGATGAACTATGCAAACTTTTGGAGTAATAAAATTTGTTTCCTGATGCACCTTTCCATCCTTGCTTATTTTGTTGTCTCTTATTTCCTATTGTCATTATAGGGTATACTATGCATACTTTGATGTTCATTGCAAGTCTTGGGAGCTATCCTTAATGGGTCTTGAAGTGGTGTTCGATGTGAACTTCATCTCGGGTCCATGGTGCATCTTGTCCACCTTCTCCTCTGCTCACCTTTCTCCACTTCAAGAAGTGGGATCTATGATCAGCCACTTCCTTTTCTAGTGTATCACCACTTAGTGTAGGCTCTCTTTCACCCTCTCTCTCTCTGTCTCGTTGGATGGTTGTATTAGGATTAATTAGTTTCTTCCTGCACTAGAGTAGCTTGTGGTAGGTAGATTAGGAAGCATGTACCAACCTTCTCTAGAGCTCCATCTTAGGTTTACAAGTCCCACAACTTAAGAGATGGTCCAATGTTGTGCAATCACACCGAATGCGCCATCTCACAATTAGGCCATTTGGGGGTGCTGTGATTATGCACTAACATTTTTTCACACGCCTGATGGGACCAAGAGGTCTTCACTTTATTTCATCAACTTGATGTATTCTTCATGAGATTCATCATTTAGAGGCACATTCAAAGAACATTTGGTGACTTCATCTAGTCAATAACCCATCTCTGAAGTTTTAGAAATTCCCCCATCAATTTTCATCCATTTTTCTTCCATCTCTTTCATATTTTTCCATCCATTGAAGTTGTGCAATCATGACTTCATTCCCATCTTGGAACTTACATTTGTAGCAACAACAATGCTTTCCAGCTCCCATGTATTTCCTAACTCCTCCAGATCAGCATTATGATTAGATGCAGAACCATTATGATTACCCATATGAGCAGTGTCAAAACCATTTTGGATAGGGAGCTTATCAAGACCAAGGGGATGCATACAATGGTGAAAACTACATGGATAATGCTTATTTGCTAGAGAATATCCAAGGAATGGAGGCTAGCATGGTGTAATCTATGGCTAAAACGTAGATGAAGGCATTCAATTTTGGTTGTAGGGCACCTTTTCCATGGGGAGGCCATTTTCCACGATATGACAACCCTCAGGAGAATCTTGACTTCATGGTTGAAGTGCTGCATCAACTTACATGGTGGATTGAGGATATTGAGGCATATGAGCAAAGTGTGAGACAACCTTGTCAATGGGTAAGATAATCACCAGCTCCCTATCCTTCATTTTTTCTTTCTCAAACTTTATCATTTTAGCATGATCAAGAGTCAAGCCCCTCAGTTGCTACTCCAAGTTTTGATTTCCCTTCTCCATATCCTAGTCTCCCATCCTATCCTAATTATTCTTCTCTTTTCCCTTCCAAGTAGTCATTCCCTCCAAATAAAGAATAAATTCCACTCCCCTCTCCACCACAAATAATAGCAAAACTGGTTGAGCCCCAACCTGCCACTATTGTTGCTTTCCCAAGTCCATGTTAGGAAGAGACTCAAGAATCCAGTCAAGGAAAAAAACAAGTAGGGGATCCCAATAAGGATGAAATGATAGAAAATATGAAGAGTTGGGCTTCCATATTTGAGTTTACAACGATCCCCTTGATGGTTAAGCCAACAGAGGAGGTTAGACCTGAAGATCCAGTGGTGGTTGAGGTTGAGTTTGCAGTAGAAGAAACAAAAGAACAACAAGAAGAAGATCAACAGTTTGTTTTATCTGAAAGTAGTTTCCCTAATGGTACTTTGTCTGAAGAGGATGCTAATCTCATCCAAGCTACACAACCAGCTAAGGAGTAGGAACAATCAACTCCAAGTCCCATTAAAGAGGAGCATCTAGGGGAGATCAAATCAAAGTTGAGGCCACTTAATGAAGAAAAAATCATTGAATATTCTTTTCTCTCATTTCAAGGGCCTGATTTGATTGATGAACCCATGTTGGATGAGGACCATATAGTTCCAGAGGCCCTAAGTGTGGAGTAGGCCATAAAATAACCTTTAGTTCTTCCTCCCACTTCATACCTTTAAAGATCTAATGTTGAAGAGGAGTTTGATCTTTCAAAATTCATGTTTGAGGATAAAGGGAGCCATGGTGATCAAGATGCAGATCAGGAGGACGCTATGGAGGAGTTAGAGCACATGCAACAAGACAACAAGGAGGAAAACTGTCTGTCTAACTTGGAAGATTACTTTGATGGAGATTTTCTTGAGGAGATCACATCATTTTCTCCTCCATAATCCACCTTCCAAGCACATGATCCTATTTCCATGAAGGATAGCATTCAAGCCCAACAACCTGAACTCCATAACAACTCTCTGGAAACAAGGTTGGAAGATATGTGTCTTCCATGTTCCTCTAAGGAGGAGAAAGGGAAAGGGTAGCAGGATGTCATCCCTTTCATACCACCCACCCAAGAAGGTCAGCAAGAAGACTCCTTTCTTGGAGTTAAGTTTCAGAACAATGGGCACATTCAAAGGATCAAACCATTCGCAATTAGGTACTTAGCTTCATTGGAGCCAAGGGAGAAGCTAAGACTAGATATGCCCACTTCAGGAATAAGGATGAGATCCAATGTACCAAGGATCAAATGCAATGCCTCTTTAATCCAAATGAAGAGTAACTAAAAGAGGAATTTATCTTTTTTCTAGTTGACACCTTGATGATTTAGGTGGAGGAAAGGCTTATGGTCAGTTTTTCACTCATGCAAGTAGCCATATTCAATGTCAAATCATTTGCATGGCTTCCCCTTTTGATGAAGGGAAGCTACTTCTCCCTGCCAGTTGTAGGATTTGTTTGAGCCAATTTTTCTTTGGTTAGCATAGAGTAGGTTAAGGTTTATTTTTAGTAGAAAAAGTGCTTTTACATATTCTACATGTTCCACTTAGAGCATGTATGATTTCCATTTGTTCATATAGTGTGTCGTGGTGTTTCATTACTCCAAGGTTATGTCACTATACGGTTTAATGTGCCCATAGTCCATTTCTAGAATAGGTAAACCCCACAACTAAAGACAATTTTATACTCTCAGAGATCTAATCTCTATGATTTTCTTGAAAAATTGAGAGTGTGAATAGCGGGGAGAGTTCAGGGTTGGCTCCGGTTC
Organism: Taxus chinensis; assembly: GCA_019776745.2. NCBI lineage: Eukaryota > Viridiplantae > Streptophyta > Pinopsida > Cupressales > Taxaceae > Taxus > Taxus chinensis. The sequence continues at coordinate 165,568,956 of CM034154.1, read as the reverse complement.
TAGTAGTTTCGAGGTGGCTCAAGGATCAGCTTTTCAAAGTTCAAGGATCAGATTTTTGTTTACCAGGAAAACTCCATGCCCAATGGATGCTTCAAGGCCACTGATCATTTCACCTAGTAGGCAAGTGATTCCCATGAGTCACCAAATTGTTGACCAAAATAATCTCACACTTATTTTGGGTCAACTGACGCCATTTTCCCGTTCTTTGCTTCAATCTAAATTGTCACATATTTTAAACACTCAAGGTCCCCTAAAATCATTTCCATCAGATAGGAAATTTCTTCCCCTTTTAATAGATGTAAATAAGTCCTTCCAACTCTTCATATTTTTTAAGTTACAGGTAGGCGGGCCTTAGAAGGATTTTTTGCCAAAGGCGGGCCAGCACGCGCAGGGAATAATTTTTGCCAAGTGGAGATTGCGGACTGGCAGGGAAGCGAGAGACATTTTTACATTTTTCCCTTTTCACAAAAAGACACAAGTATAATTGGGAGCCCACGGGCCCGAGAAAGTTTACTTTTTGCAAAGTGGAAAAAGCGGGCCGACGGGTCCGAATGTTTTTTTTTGCCCAAGTCGAAAAAGTGGGCCAGCGGGTCCAAAAGTGTCTTTTTTCTGAAGTGGAAAATGTAGGCTTGTGAGTGTGTGGGGGAATTTGACATTTTTTGCCCTTTTTGCAAATGGAGCAATTTTTGAATGCGGGCCCGCAGGCTCGCGAGGTATCATCGTTCATTGAAAAGTCATAGAGCCGTGGAGGGTGGCACATGCCTCATCAGAAAAAATCCAAGGATTGAATAAAAAATAGAGACCCTAAACAAGTGTCAGGCCTCCACATGTCCTATATTGAAAAAATTGATAGATTCGGAATTTGAAAAGTCAAAATGGGGCAGAACCGGTGGAAGGAAACATGCGTCAATTCGGCACAACTTCAAAGGTAAAATTCAAAGTGGGTTCCTAAATGAGCAAAAAATCTCCACATGTCAAGGGTCTAATAGAGTCAAAAATGGGAGACAAAGTAGGCCGAAAATGACTAAGTATAGAGAGCCAACGGGCAACGCCACATGTCTCATCAGCACAAATTTAAAAGCGCAACCCAAAATGGAGACTCAGATAAGTGTGGGCCTTCCATGTTTCCCAGACCCAGAAAGGGAGCAGGAATGAATTGGTTAGGTACAAAAGGTAAGCAGAAGCCTCCATGTTCCTCGTCGGTGTAATTTCAAAAGGAAAATATAGGGGTAGCCCCCAAACTAGCACCAACCCACCACATGTCCCAGAGCCTGAAAAGGTAGAATCATCCTTTGAAAATTATAATGAGAGGCAAGGCCAGTAGAAGGAACCATGTGTCTCTTCAGTGCAATTTCAAGAGATGAATCTAGAGGCATTCCCTAAATGAGTGCTAACTCACCATGTCTCTTGACCACCCAACTTCAAAGGTTAAAACTGGGGACAATTTCCAAACAAGCGCGAAGCCTCCACGTGTCTCGCGGTAGACACAACATCTCTGCCAAATGGGAAAGAATTAGGAAAAATATAAAGGAAAATGAGGATTCCGCAGAAGCTGCCACGTTTCAATATAGTGTGATTTCAAGAGCGAAAGGAAGGATCCAAATCTTCAAGATGCGTGAGGCTGCCACATGGACCTGGTACGTACACACTGTTTTAAATATTTTGTGCCCAAGACACGATCTTCAGACAACCATATATTTTGACTGGAAAATCAGATTCAGGCGGGAGAGGATTTTTTGGAAAGATCTCAGTGCTAGTTTCTCACGTGCCTCCATTAATGTTTCATCCCGCTAATTTTGGGAGCTATCAAGTCTCTCACCTATAGCTATAAAGAATAATGGGGCTCTTTCTTGTTCAGTAAGGGACAATGATGGAGGCATTGGTCTTGCAGTAAATATCTTCATTGCGGCAGGTGGATTTCAATGCATTATAGGGGTGGCTGGAATAGAGTTCAATTTTCCCTCTCTCTTTCTCTCAAATTCTTATATATATTATAAAGGAGGGGAATTTTCAAAGGTTTGGTCATTTTTTCTCTTCTACCCCCCTCTCTCTTTCCTCCTTAGGGTAGAATGTAGATTCTAAGCCTCCTTTCATGGTTTTGTAATGGAATTTTCTTGACCCTTTCCCACTAACGATGTACTATGCAAACGTTTGGAGAAATAAAATATAATTCATGATGCATTTTTTATCCTTTCTTATTTTGTTGTCTCTTCTTGCCTCTCGTCATTTTAGGGTATATTTTGTATACTTTGATGTTCATTATAGGTCCAAGGAGTTGTACCTAATGGGTCTTGAAGAGGTGTTCCATGTGAACATCATCACTCGTTTGTGGTGCATCTTGTACACCCTCTCCTCTGCTCACCTCTTTCCACTTCACGTAGTCAGATTTGTGATCAGCCACTTCCTTTTCTAGTGTATCACCGCTTAGTGTAGGCTCTCTTTCACCCTAACTCTCTCTCTCTCTCTATGTGTCCGTGGATGGTTATATTAGGATTAGTTATTTTCTACCTACACTAGAGTAGCTTGTGGTAGGTAGATTATTAACTAGGAACCAACCTTCTCTGGAGGTCCATCTTAGGTTTGCAAGTCCCATAACTTGAGAGATGGTCCAATGTTGTGCAATCACATCGGATATCCCATCTCACAATCAGGTCATTTGGGGGTGTTGTGATTCTGCACTAGCAACAACTACATATACCTCCCAAAGCCACAAACAACCACATATGTCTCCCAAATCATCACAAAAAAACTCCATATGCCTCCCAAATCATCACAAAACAACTCCATATACCTCCAAAAGCATCACAAAATAACTCCATATACCTCCCAAGAAGATAACTAATTATAAATTTTCCTTTTAGCCACCAAAGAGGTCAGTCACCCTATGACCCTATTCACATAGAGTCCGAAAACCTCTAACCCAGGTGACATAATAACTCGTGGTTTAACAACCCACTAGTTATCTGTAACTTCTTGGGGTGTACCCCCATACAACGAAGTGGGTCCATAGGTCTAATAACTTCATGGTGAATCCCATGACCCTATTTCAACACATTATGACATTAGAACAAGAATAAAATTCTATTTCAAATGCCAAGTGGAAAAAATCCCAAGCCCTGGGCTAGGCTATATAAAAAAAGTAAACTTGAAAAGAAGATTTAAACTAAGCAAACCAAATGGCTAAATAACCATAGTTAGAGAAAAAATCTGCATGTTAGTGCAACAACCAAATAAATTCCCAAAATATAAGAACACATAAATCAAGAAAACTACTGGTTCTGAAAAGAAAAAAGATAATGATTAGTTTATGAATAAAATACATATAGAGAGTTATCACATCACAATCACTATGCGGCCTTATATGGCCACCAAAGGGGTAGTCATCAAGTTGCTGGAACTCGAACATCGAGCCTCAGCTCTCAAAATAACATGTCAAATAATAAAACTATTATAATCCTTGCTTGAATCATCCCTCCATACTCCCACAAGGCTGAACATAGTCAAAATCACATAGGATTGTTCGATGGATAACCTAATAGGAAAGAGCAGGGGATGTTATTTTGCATAAGTTGAGCCTAAGGTGGTGTGCATCCACAATATACAAAGAAATTTCAAATTATAATAAACATATAGAAGTGGTTTTTCATTCTATATGATACTCCACTTCCTAACTCGTAATCGTCTCAAGATTATGAAAACCTGCTCCACGCCTCCTCTCTCCACACATACACTTTTAACAATTGCTCCCTTAGAGTCATCTATTGTAAGGTTCACAACATAACACATAGCTACATTACTAACACAATGGTGATTCATACACATTAACCATAACATCTTACACATGGTATATATACAAGGTAAAACATAATCATTTCTTTCATGGGTTACAATACATCATGTTTCCACATAGTGCAGACAAAGTCTAAGTACTATACAATAGGGGTCATATGATCACCATTAGCTCTTAACTTACGAGATAAACCATCACATATTATAAAAATTATATGTCAGATGAACACAATGACTAACATTACAACATATAGTCAATTATAATACAACATGGTGGAAACATCATGATACAATCCAATTCACTATACACCAATTTTTTCATGCAACACATAATCACACCTACATATCACATAATAACAAGACAATTCGACACTCCGCAATCCATAGTAACAGTATTTTCAAAACACCAAGGAAACACATCTCATGTGAACTCATTGAATCCATGAAAAGGAAAACAAATAATCTCACCACAAGCACATCAACATGATAAAAAATATACACTAAGTTACATGTATAACATGTGCATTCATAATATCACAATTACAATATTGATCACATCATAATATATATCACATTACTCTTCCCATCTTCACCACCACCATGTAAAAATCATCACAACTCTAATCCGTCCTAGAGATTCGAGAGTATAAAGCTACACTTTGATACCAAATGTAATGCCCACACTTTACACACACAATTACAACAGTAAAAATACCAGAATAATGTTGTTTTGACTTACATTTCTTGATACATGACAACACAAGGGGTCTCTTAGGACAACACACAACACATGATATGTTTGTACAAACATTAACCCACATAAATGACATGAAACCATGTGATGCACATCAAGACCAATTTTTTTTCCAGATGACAAGGCACAACATAACGATTCAACAAAAGTACAATCTTATATATAGGGTCTTCCTACGAAATGATACTTTTATAATTTCACAGTCATTACAATGATGATTCAATCATTAACTTAAGTTCTAGAAAGATTCATAATATGTGAATCATACATTCAGTTTCCTATTGCTAGATTTACTTTTATATTGTTTCACATTTGACTTACATTGAAACTCATTAAATAAGGATCATCTACATTATTCAATTACTTGTTTAATTTGATCATTTGCTAATAGGGTATTTAGTTATACACAAGGATATTTACATACACACAAGGCTACTATACATGACACCACACTTTCTTAGTTTACAATTTCATTACCTCTATCTTTTGTTATTGGCATTAATTGTTGAAAATAAATTATCATGTAGTCCTTCATTCTTCTTAAAACTATATTACCTTACCCTTACTTTACTTAACATTTCACTTATAGTTACTCCCTCTAATTTTTTTTGCTTCCCCTATCGCAATAGAAATATATGGACTGATTGTTGATAGGAACATATACTCCCACATAAGCCACCAATGTTCATTCTAAGGGATTTGTATTTTAAGTTGCATGTTTGTTTGGTTTTACAATTTATCTTAGTTGCTAGAAGGAAGGTTCACATAAAACTGGTGTGGTTTATTATTTCAAGACTGAATACACTTCACGTTCTTTTAATATTAGTATTTAATTATGAAGGTTATTGGATTCATGTTTTCAAAAAATTACAACTAATTGTGTATCCTATCTTCTTCATCTAAATTGATCAGTCATCAAGGCCCCAAGGAGTATGATTCACACTCAACCAAGGTTAGATTCCTGGACTATTAAGTATTAGATGTGTGTTACTAGGAGGCATTCAAATATAAATATTACACACCTTACTAAGGTCACAACTAGACTGATTCAACACCTTTATATCCAAATTAATCTCTTAACTCTAGGTACATTTGATACTTCTTGTCAAGATGGCACTCTTGTTTGAGAGGGGTTAAAGGGGATTCACACTTAGTATTCTCATGTGTAGGTATCTAAAATAGAGGACCCGCTTGAATTATTTACATTCAACTTAAAAGGATTTCACGTAATTTGATTTTAAAAGTGTTTTGACCTTTTTTGAGTAACCAATTTGTTAATAAGGTAATTTTCATGCTCATGGGACTACTAGCTCTCCTCCAATGGAAATTCCTTAGGTACATGATTACCTGATTCCACAACATACATTTATTACGCAATAGGAGAAGTGTGAAATAAGTGGGGGGGAATAGTCCTTCATTTAAAGGATTATGGTTCACACTAAGGATTACATGTCATGGATTTATTTTCTCACCACAAAATGGTTTAGACACATTATGTGAGCGATCTAAAATTCACTTTTCTCCTAGAACACAATATTATGGTTACATTCCCACATACTAGTCATAAATTAAAAATTTGTTAAGTTTCACAATTAACTCTTAATATTGTATCATAGCACCCAAACAATAAATGAGGTTGGGTATCAAGTTTATTTATGATCCCAAATCTTAAAGGTGACTTCCAAGGTTAGTGATATATCTTTGCCACTTGACACGTCTGTCGGTCCAAAATATTTTTATAGTATGTTTAATGTTGGTTTCCCAAGGAGTTCTACCTTAAGAGAACACATTCTCCTTACCACACACACGATTACAAATCCTAAGAGTGGACCACATACTAAAGATAAATATTGATCGTATCATTCCTCATTGTTAGGTTCATATTGACATCGCTAAGCATACATACTATGAAAATAAACTCAAGCACGGGATCTTATTTTCTTAACTAGAAGGTGTCATAGAGTGTAATGATTTTATGTTCATCCTAAGGTTTTAGTTTTCTATGCTACAAAGAATCACACAGGAAGGGTAGTTATACACAAAGTTTATACTAGGGTGGAATGTTTTTTTAGATACTCTTTATTACATTTTTAAGGTAAGAAACACAACAGACTAATTATTTCATCATTAATTTCACACTGGACTTGCACTATAAGGTATTAAATTGAATTCAATCTAACACATATATCCAAATTTTACGACAAAAAAATTGGAATCAAAATAACACCCATGTTTAGTTGAACATTTTTTTAAACACTAGAATCTTGAAAATGATACAAAAATTCACGAATAAACCTTTCAATACTTCCCAAAATATTGAAATATCCTCTACAATATCACTTAACATATATATCCAACCCCCTTTTTACCATGTGCATCTGAATGAAAATATTGCCTATAGTTAAATGTGCATTTCCCAAAGCACACCTAAAACTAGCATCTCATTCATATTGTAAATTTCAATAATAATTCTTCACGGTAAAAAAGTAATATATATATATATATATATATATGTATATGTGTGTGTGTGTGTGTGTGTGTGTGTATATAACATACATAAATTACAGTCACACACAATGGTATTACAACCGTGTCATTTCACCATCTTGCATTGCATCATTGCAAACACCATGTGAGAATGAAATCAGTATGATAAATTGTTGGCATGACCATCTTAATTGCATCCTAAAAACTAGCATGATTTAACATTTCGTTGGTAAATCTAGCATAATGAACATTTTTAGTTTCAAATTTACATAGTAATGATAATAATTTGCATTAGAAAGGAGAGGGTGAGAGACATACATTTATTTCAGTTCAATTCACTTCATTTCTTTGCTAAGTAGAGGGAAAGAGATAGGGAAGAGAGAGAAATGCTATTTTTCAAAAAATTCACATCCCACACCACAATCCTAACGGAAGCATTTCATATAATCACTTATATGTTTCAAAAAGTTTTCATGATGGTTTAGCATCTTGGATAGGGTCATGTGACCTTATTTTACAATTTTCTACTAGTTACAAGAATGTCTCATTTTGGCTCAGAGGCTAAGAAAACAGGTTATAAAACTGTCTTCCGATGATGAAAAATATGACGGGTAAATTTTTGTGTCCTTATATATACCAAGAATTCATAGGAACATATGGGATTCAGAATTAGCGAATAGTTTACAATTGGGCTAGTTGCAACAACAAATTTTTTTATCTCAAGTGAGGGATAAGAAAACTCATCTAAAACTAACCTTCAATAGATGAACCTGCGACAAAAAAATTCCTACATGCTCTCCCATATATGGAGAATCCACTAGAGTTGATGGAAGTGAGAACTATAAAACGGGTTGCAAATGGTGATGAGTTTTCTGATGCCACCAGTCGTAGTTGAGCCAGTTTGAACAATGAAACGCGACGGCCTAAAAATGATTTTTAACAAACTATCTAGAATATTTTTTCTCCCCAAACTGAAGGATACAAGTGATTGATTAGTAAAAATACTAGAGGTTCGTAAAGGCGGATAAGCATTTCGTTGCTCAGGGGTCAAACGAAAAGTGGAAACAAAACAATTTTTTTTAATTTTAACAACTTCCTAAAAGTGCAAAATGAGGTAACCAGGCTCCTAAAAGGGCGGGAAAGAGAGCACCAATAGTCGATTGGGGTTGATCTAAGGTTTAATATGACTCCCCAAATAACAAGGAACATAGCGGATGATGACATCTCTTTTCCGGGGTTGGGAAGGTTATTTTGTGTGTCTTAGTTTATTGTTTTTCTCTAACTTTGAGTGGTAGAAAACAAAATGGTTTTTTTTTTTGACAACAACTAACTCTCACCAATACTGATGGACACAAGTGCCCAAATATGACACCCTAGGTTAACAATGTATGAGGTTATGGGAGTAATCCTAGTTGATGGTCGAGGAACAACCTTGTTACGTAAATCACAAGGTGGAGTTTTATTGTTTTAAACTATCTAGTTTGGTTAAATATCCAAATGTATAATTAGCCACTAGTGTACTATTTCTGTTATATTGCAAGTGAAGAACCAAAATATGAAAATTATAAAAGATGAAGGTAAGCAGACCATGCCTGGAAGCAATGATTTTTTCTTAAATGCCCTTGTCCTTCCGATCAACCATTCCATGGAAATATTAAAGTTTCTACCCCGCACATGATTCTCCTTCCTTGAGTCATTAAAGAGAATGGATCGCATGATTTACATAAGGGTCCCAATGGAATTTTTATAATACATTTCTCTTTGCAAAGTGTTCTAATGACCCCTCTAATTTTAGCCTCAATTATCTTCATATTGAGAGATAGATGTGAAGCTCTGTCAACTAAGGGAGATATTATTGAAGCTTAGAGTCGACTATCTTACTAACCATATATGTCATCCTTGTAGCTTGTATCCTTCATATTTATATTAATATTTAATTCTACACAATGAATGTCCTAGTTTCAAAGATACTTCTGTTTTGGTACTGGCTTTGTGTATGCTAGCAAACGTGGAACTGATTAGGTTGGACACCTGTTGGTTCCATATTGTGCAACAAGGCTGTCTTAACAAACCTATTTTGTGCACATAATGCAAATAATTGTAGTCCATGAGGTGACATCTCTTTGGACACTTTTTCAAACATTTCCCATGCCATGTGTATGCTCTTGCATTTTGCATCCATGTCTACTAGAGTATTTGCAACTACAACATCTAACAAAATACCCTATCCCAGAACTTGTATTTTGGCACAAGCCAGGAGTATGTAGGAAAATGTAAACTTATCCACTAGGAGACATGTTTGTTGTATAGGTGAAACAATGTGACTGTCTCATGAGGAAACCCATGTCTTCTATACACTACCGCAACATATTCCATGAGAATTTATCTCATTCTTTTATTTAGTCAAACCCTACACTGAAATAAAAGCTCTCCCCAAACCTTAATTTCATTCTTCCTCAGCATGCACAAATAGATCAGTGGTAGGTAGAATATTCCTTTCATCTAAGAGCCCAATGAAACCATGCCAAGGTATAAATGCAAATCCAGATTAGATATTTTGTATAAATTAAAATGAGGGGATATAAGGGATACAAATTTATCTCTGTGCTGTCTGATTGACCCATAATGGAATATATTCTAGGAAGGCTATAGCCAAATTTCCATTTGGCATATTTCCCATACGTTGTCTCTCACTGCAACTATTCAATTACTACTATAATTACAACATGAATTTTGGTTTAAGCTTGGTTATTACCTCCAGATCTCAAAATAACGTGTTGTTATTAGTATGTAAGGGAAGTGTTCCCAATGTACTACAAATTTGTTTCATACTACATATCTAAGCATTATATTAGATTTATACGCCTTAATGGATCTTCAGGATAGGATTAACCTTCATATTCAGGATGGATTATTGACAAAACATTTGGACTATGAAATACACACATTCTGGTGTCGTAAATTCTTATCTACTGGTCATTTGATGAAGGATTGTGGACATTCAAAATGGAAAAGTGGGGTCAATAGGGTATTGTGAAAGGATTCTCTCCCTTCCCACTTTACCGTTAATTCCCCTACTAAGTAGGATGATGATTCCACTTTAGACAAGTTTCCTTTTAGGGTTAATATAACCCTAATTATTAAGGATAATATTTCTCACGAGATTTATTCTAGTACTCTCCCACAAGACCATATTGAGACGGAAAGGGAGAGGAATTCCTCTTATTCCCCTCCTAAACCCTTATTTCCACCCATTAATTTCATTAAGGTTATTATTCCATGTAGTCATGACCCTTAAGTTGTTGATGAATCCAACAAGGATGAATGGACTACGGTCCATAATAGATTAACTATTCTAAGTTAATTGGAACCCCTTATAAAATGACTCTTAGATCTCATACCTTGGGCTGATCTAAGGATTCTTTTTAAAAAATTGTATTTATCAAAATGTGTCAACTATTTTTTTAGATGTCCTTTTCTTGTTCCTCTTTGCCAGTGGTAGAGGAATTTTCTCTATATCCTCATTTTTTTTTCTTTATGATCTCCTTGTGTAACATATTTTTACTTTCTATTGTGGGTTTTTGGTCCCCTTAAAAACCACTCTTTTTACATATTAAATAAACTTTGTATTTTCCAATAAATGGTTTTTGAGAGAATTAAAATTTGAAATATTATAACAATCAATTTGAAAGTCGATATTTTCATATTAGAATGGGCCATGTATAAACCTAATTTAAAACTTTTCATCTTTCATTCCAGTTACTAACCATTTCCTTTGTGTAGATAAGGGTCACTTATCTATCTATCTATAGAGAGGGTGCCTTAAGGGGCCTACAAGGAATGGGGAATGGTTATTCATGTAACCATTATGGGTTAGTGAAAGTACATGGAGAGAGTGTAACTATTTGTTCTTGGCCTTAGTTTTCCTTGCTCTATGTATACTTGTCTTCCTAGGTATCATGCACATCATATTAAGATTTTATTTCATGAATCTCATCACTTTGCACATTTTTATCCACATTTATGATCTATGACATATTATTTTAACTTTTCATGACATATTACCTTTGTTTAGTAGCTATGGTCGATGTCGTCACTCGTAGGCGATGGTGTTAGTGTTATATTTCATCATGGTTTATGTCATCAATTGAGGTAAATGACATCCTATATATACTCTAACCTCATTTGAAACTCATAAGAAAAGGAAGTTAGAATTATTTAGACTACCAAAATCTCTACTCTTTTATGCCATCTTTAGATCTGCTTGACTGGATCTTAGTTTTGTTAGGTTGTGGAGTTGAATTTCTTAACAAAGGCATGAATTTGAGGTTTATTGGTTTACAAAGTAACCGTCACCGGTTGGGTAACTGACCCCAGTAACTTGGCAGCAACTGACACCGATTGGGTAACTGACATTAGTTACCTATGTGTTTATGTTTTTATTTTAGATGCATGATTTGATCTAAAGGATGAATGCAAAGGTGATCTAAAGGTTGTAATTACATGTCAAGGTGCCCTAAGTTTGTATAATCTTATATAAGCTAGAAAACTAGGGTTAGAACATAAAGATAAAGGAATAATGTTAATTCTTCTTGGTTGAAGATGAAGAAGAGGAAAAAGAAGAAAAAGGTTTCATGAAGATAGATCTTCAATGGCGAGAAATTGGATGGAATGAAATAGCAAGTACATCTGAATGGTGAGAAGAGTGTTATGTCTTCTACTCTATTTCCTCTGTATTATCTTGTCTCAATGTATTAGATTGCATAGTATACAAAACACATAGTATTTCATCTTATAGATCCAAAGGTTGTTGTGAAATCATGTATTGTAGATCCATGAAATCATGTTTTATTGTTATTCCATAGGATATCTAGTATTGTAGATATTTGGAGAGCTTGTGGGTAAATATAGTATCCATATATTGTAGAGGAGGTTGTCTTCTTATTTGCGTAGTGGAAGATGCAGAGATGGAGGAGATACTTACTTCTTTGTGAAGAGTTATGGTTGCACATTGGTAGACCCTTGTCAGAAGTCTTCTCTACAAATTCACAGGAGAGCTTGGTTGCATAGTGGAAGATGCAGTAGTTCCTGTTATCCATTTTCACCCCCTTGGTAAAAATGGACGATTGGAGAAAACTAAAATTGGGTTGTTGAAAGAGCTTCATGTTTGATTCTGGGGTGTTTAGGTAAGTTTTCATAATTTTGGAGCACTTACAATAATTTTGGGGACTTGGGGGTCATTTTTTTGCATTTACCTTCTTTTAGAGGAAAATGAGTTCATTTCTTAGCCAAATTTGAGAAAAAGACTAAATTTGGGAAAATGTTGCTTTGGGGCACTCTACTTCATTTTTTCTAACTCCCTAATCAAAGAAAATTCTAATGAGTTTACAAAAAAATGAGAACAAATTCCGTGAAAAAAGACGCAGAAACATCCATGGAACAAAGTCCACAGAAAAAGCCAAAGAAAAGTTTGCGGAAAAAACCACAAAAAAAGTCTGCAGAAAAATCCGCGGAAAAAGCCGAGGAAAAAAGTTTGCGTGAAAAGTCACAGAACAAATTCCATAGAAAACATCGCAGAACAAGGTCTGCACAAAAAGCCATAGAAAAAATTTAGTGGAAAAATCCATAGATGAAAGTCCGAGGAAATGGATGTAGAACAAAGTCCACAGAAAATGTCATCAAACAAGGTCTGCAGAAAAACCCACAGAACAAAGTCCACAGAAAAAGCCGCAGAACAAAGTTCGTGGAAACAACCATAGAAAATTCCATAGGAAAAAGTACTGCAAGAATCTGTGGAAGTAGCAGAAAATATAATTGCACAGATAAAGTCAGGGAAAGATGTAGAAAACCAAATCCGCGAAATGTTGCAAAAAATTAGAAAAATCTGCGGAACAAAAGAAAATGACATTTTTCACACAAAACTTTTAATGGGCATAACTTATGCAACTCTCAATGGATTTTCACGAAATTGGTCTCTATGGATTCCTTACAATGAGCCCGATCCATAAAGGTCAAGAAATGTAGGAATTGAAGAAGTTTTAATGACAATTTTAAGTAAAACGTGGTAGTTTCAGCACAATTTTTTAATTGGTAGTTGGGATGCATTTAATAAGGCATGGTCATCATTATCTCTTTGTTGTAGCACATGGGACAACATGGGGAGCCTTTTTCAAGTAACATACCATCAATTATACTCATTTATAACAACTTGTAAGTTGTTGAAAAGACAAATCTGGGATTACCACACTCTCTCTCCTTCTTAATTCTATAAACTGTAATGTTGGGCTCATTTGTAAAGGAGTTGGTCATTTTTTCTCTCCTGTCCCCTGTCTCTTTCTTCTCTGCTAGGGTTGAATGTGGATTTTAATCCTCCTCTCTTTTCTTTGTAATGGAAATTTCTTGCCTCTTTCCCATGAATGATGTATTGTGTGAACTCATGGAGCAATAAAATTTGTTTCCTGATGCATTTTTTCCATTCTTTGCTTATTTTATTGTCTCTTCTTACCTCTCAACATTACACGGTAAACTATACATATCTCTAATGTCTATTACAGGTTTTTGGAAGATGTGTTTAATGTAAAAAAAATTCGTTATGTGTGAATTTATCTCTACTCTGTGGTGCATCTTGTTCACCGTCTCCATTGCTCACCTCTCTCGATTTCAGGAACTTGGAATTGTGATCAACAACCCCATTTTTGGTATATCACCGCTTTAGTGTAGGCTTTATTTTCAATTCTTTCTCTCTCCTTGGTCCCTTGGAATTATTAGATTAGTATTAGATAGTTTTCTTGCATTATAATAGATTGTGGCAGGTAATTTATGAGCAAGAACTACCTTTCTCTAGAGGATCATCTCAAGCCCGCAAGTCCCACAACTTGAGAGATAATGTAATGTTACCCAAAAACACCATTTTCTCATTCACATAGGCATGAAAAGTCTAAGGGTGCTATTTTTTTGTTATAATAGTTCTATAATGCTCGGTGGGACAAATTTGAATCACCTTACCACTTGATTTCATCAATTTTATGTGTTCTTAGTGATATTCAACCTTTATAGGCACATACAAAGCACATTTTCGGATTCCATCTGATCAAAAACCCATTCTTTGAGTTGTAGACTTTCTTTCCATCCATTTCCACCTATTCTTCTTTGCACATCTTTCTACTTCTACCATTCATGAAGTTTTGCAGTCATGGTTTCATTCCCATCTTGGAATTCACACTTACAGCAACAGTGGTGCAGTCCACCTCCAATGTATTTCTCAACTCCTCTAGATCAACATTATGATCAAATTAAAAACCATAATGCTTACCCATATGAGCAGTGTCTAAACAAGTTTGGTTATGAAACATATCAGGAACAAGGGTATGCATATAATGAGAACAGTAAAATGGAGAATGTTGATCTGCTGGAGAAGATTCAAAGGATGGAGGCTGGAATGGTTCAGTAAAGGGCTATAGAAAACATGAAGGAATTCAAAATTGGTTGCAGGGAATCTTGTCCATGGGAAGGCCCTTTTCCAAGACACTATAGCCCGTAAGAGAAGCTTTACTTCCTTGTTGAAATGCTACCTCAACTTGTACAGTGGATTGAGGAGATTGAGGCCTTCGAACTTGGTGCAAGAAAACCTTTTCAATGGGTAATTCCTACACCATCATCTAGTAATGTCCTCTCCATTCCTAAAGCAACACCACCTCAACTTGAGCTTCAGTTTTCAAGCTTGCCATCTACTACTTCTGTTGTGGAATCCTTTTCTCCATCTTCTAGTCTCCCATCCCATCTTAATTGCTCTGCCACTTTTCTTTCCAAATCTACTTCCCCTCCACAAGATCCAAAAGGAATACCTTCTCCTCCACCACAAATTAATAAAAAACTAGTGGAGACCCCACCCACCACTCCTCCTACTTTCCCTAGTCCATGTGGGGAAGACACTCAAGAATCTAGTCAAGGGGAGAAGCAAGAAGAAGAGCCAAGAAAAAAAGAAATGATTAGAAGCCTTGTAAGCTTGTCTCTTAGACTCATGATTGAAAAAATCCCCTCGATGGTAAAACCCCTAGAGGAGGCCGAGGTCAAGAAACAAGTGGTGGAAGCTTCAGTTGTAGCACAAGCGAGGAAAGAAATAACTAATCCAAATCCAAAAGAGGAGTGCATTTTGGTTGTGGAGGAAAACCAGATAGTTTCAGAGGATTTGAATACAAAGAAGGCCACAGAATAAAATTCATTTCTTCATTCCACTTCATCTCATTCAAGCTTTATTATCAAAGAAGAGTTTGAGCTTTCAAAATTCATGTTTGAAGATGAGGGGATGCATGGTGAAAAAATTATAGATCAGAAGGACATTATGGAGGAATTCAAGCACATGCAGTAGGAAAATAAGGAGGAAGATTATCTGTCTTTTTTAGAGGAATTTTTTGATGAGTAGGAGCCCATAGAAATTACAACTTTCACTACCCCATCATTCATCCTTCAACCACAGGAGCTTGTTGTCATAGAATTAAATGTGTAAGCACAACCTACAAGTTGTAACATGCCTCTTCAATCAAAATTAGAAGAGTTAGATCTTCCAAAATCCACACCAAACACATGAGAAGCAAAAGAGTAGGAAGAATTTATCATCTCTCCCATAGCATTCACCAAAATGGGACATCCATTGTTGGTAGATGTGCAAGAAGAATAATATCAAGCTGCAGAACCCTCATTTTCAACAAGAATAGGAAGACTCTATTTTCTGAGTTAAGTTTATGAGAAATGGGAAAACTTCACGGATCATATCATGCCCAATCAAATACATGGATTCATTGGAGCAAAAAGAGGAGTTACCACCAATCATGATTGCTCCTGAGAATGAGGATGAGCTTCAGAGTACCAAGGATCAGTTGTAATGCCTCTTCAATCCAAATGCAGAGCAACTAAAAGAGGTATTTTTCTTGTTTCCAGTTGATACCTTAATTATTTGGGTGGAGGATCAGCCTATTATTTTTTCTTAACTCATAATAACAACCATGTTAAGCACCAAATCATATACATGGCTGAATATTTTGAGAAACGGAAGCTACTTCTCCCTATAACTTGCAAGATTTGTTTGAGTTCCCTTTGGTTCCGGTTAGCATAGAGTAGTTAGGTTTTCTTTCAGTAGAAGAAGTGCTTTCAAACACTCTACATATCCCACTTAGAGTGTGTATATTTTTTTTGGTTTTGTACATAGTGTGTCTAGTGGTGTTTTTTTGTTCATGCATAGTACATTGGAGGTAGCGTTTCATGAGATTAGCTCTAGTTCCAGTAGTGTTTCAAGTGGCTCAGGGACCAGATTTTAGAGTTTTAATTAGATTTTCGTTTATCAAGATGAATCCTTACCCAATGGAGGATTCAAGGAAAATGATTAGATCATCTAGAAGGAGGATGTCCTCGTGATTCGCCAAATTTTTATCCATTTTACCCCCTTGGTAAAAATGCACAACTGGAGAAAACTAAACTTGGGCTGTTGATAGAGCTTCATGGTTGAGTCTGGGGTTTTTTGGTAAGTTTTCATAATTTTGGAGCACTTCCAATAATTTTGGGGACTTGGGGGTCATTTCTTGCATTTCCCTTCTTCTAGAGCCAAGTGAGTTCATTTCTTAGCCAAATTTGAGAGTAATGAGTAAAATTGGGAAAATGTGGCTTTGGGGCACTCTACATCATTATTTTCTAACTTCTCAATCTAATAAAATTCTAAGGAGTTTGCGAAAAAAATGAGAAAATTTTTTATGGAAAAATACGCTAAAAAAGTCGTAGAACAAAGTCTGTAGAAAAATCTACAGAACAAAGCCCACGGAAGAAACCTCAGAAAAAAGTCCACGGAAAAAGGTGCAAAACAAAGTCCGTGAAAAAGTCCGCAAAAAAAAGTGTCATAGAAATCTACAAAAGCAACCAAAAATTGAATTCTGCAAATGAATCCTGGGAAAGCCGCAGAAAACCAAATCTACAAAATGTTGTAGAAAACTGGGAAAATCCATGGAACAAAGGAAAATGATAGTTTTCATGCAAAAATTTGAATGGACATAACTTTTGCAATTCTAAATGGATTTTCACGAAATTGGTCTCGTTGGAATCATGACACTAATCCTGACACAGAGAATCTAAGAAATGTAGAGATTAATGAAGTTTTAATGGTGATTTTAAGGAAAACTTTGAAGTTTCATAACAATGTTTTAATTGGTAGTTGGAATGCATTTAATGAGGCATGGTCTTCATTATCTCTCTAATGTAGCACATGGGACAATATCAGGAGCCTTTTGAAAGAAACATACAATGAATTACACTCATTTATGAAAACTTGTAAGTGGTTGAAAAGAAAAATCTGGGATTGCAATTCTTTCTCTCCTTCTCAATTCTATAAATTGTAATCTTGGTCTCATTTGTAAATGAGTTGGTCATTTTTTCTCTCCTACCCCCTCTCTCTTTCTTCTCTATTAGGGTTGAATTTAAAGTTTAATCCTCCTCTCTTTTCTTTATAATGGGAATTTATTTCCTCTTGCCCCCTAATGATGTACCATGTGAACTCATAGAGCAATAAAATCTTATTCACGATGTATTTTTTCCATCCTTTGCTTATTTTATTGTCTCTTCTTGCCTCTTACCATTACAGGGTATATTGTGCATATCTATGATGTCTATTGTAGGTTTTTGGAAGCTATGTTTAATGGAAAAAAATGGTGTTCTGTGTGAATTCATCTCTGTTCTGTGGTGCATCTTGTTCACCCTCTCCATTTCTCACCTCTCTCCATTTCAGGAAGTTTGAATTGTGATCAACAACCACCTTTCCTAGTGTATCACCACTTTAGTGTAGGATTTATTGTCAATTTTCTCTCTCTCCTTGGTCCCTTGGAATTATTAGATTAGGATTAGATAGTTTTACTGCATTAGAATTGATTGTGGCAAGTAGTTTAGGAGAAAGAACGAACTTTCTCTGGAGGATCATCTCAATCCCACAAGTCCCACAACTTGAGAGATCATCCAATGGTACCCAAAAACATTTGCTCATTAACAAAGGCATGAAAAATTAGAGGATGTTATTTTTTGTGATAACATTTCCTAGTTATGTGATATCTTTGGTTGTGTTTTGGAGGCATGGTTGTAGTGCACTCATGTATATCCATTTAGAGATCTCGAGGAGGATATACTCTTTGAGAGATGCATTATACCCTTGTATGAAGATTTGGTTTGTAATATTGTTTATTATATATTGAGATATCTATCATTGGTGCATGTAGCTCGTATTGGATGAACCATGGTACATGTTGTGTTATGTGTGTGTACTTTATTTTTATTTGGATTTTATAGTTTATAATTGAAGTTCTGTATATTTTGGGGAATTGTATAGATCCATATTTGCATGATTTGGTTTGTTATTGAATCATAACACTATTCCGCAATCCCTAATTCCCAAAAAATTGTATCAGAGCAATGGATTTACTTGTCAGAGCAAGGGTTTTCTTCATGGTTTTGTTAGCGGTTTACTGACAGCTGTATGAGAGAAGTGTTTATTTTTCCTAATGTGAAAATCACATGAATAGATTTAAAATCAAGTGAGAGATGGAAATATAAGATTGCTAGAAAAATATAATGGATGGCATTCGTATCATATACTAATCTCGGGACTTCCTTAAATGATGTTAGAAAGGTGACTGTGTTTGGTTACAAGGTGACCGTGGTTGGTTAGTAAGAAATTGGCATTGGAAACTTGTGGTGACCTATTTAAATAGATAATCATAGATCTGAAGAAATTGATAAGATGAAGTGAATGTGTCTTATTTGCTAAGGTTTCCTTGGTTTTTGGAGGCACATGCATGTTAGTAAGAATGCATATCTAGAGTATAGATGTATGGTTTTGTTATCTTGGTATTGTAGTGCTTGTATATTTTGGTTGCACATGCATGGTTTGGGATTGTAGATCTAAGTATAAGATAGAGGAGGAATTATGCATCCTTGGTGAATTTAGATACACATACTTCACTAGACAGGTTGAATAAAATAACACATAATGAAGACATGGCTTCCATCAAATAGGAAAGTACTTAGGTTGAAGATGCCAGTGAGCGTATTCGTGTTGGTAAGGTGATGTGCTTCATATTGGTGTAATTTATTTACATGTATTGTTCCTATTAAATTTTTGTACAAGATTTGGGTGCTTCTTGAAATGACTGGATCAACACAGCTATCTTCTTTGGTCATAGTAGGCACTTATTTTTTTTACAATACCAGTTTTTATCATTTTGATCATTCGAGCAGCACTGACGTCGATCACAAAGGAACCGCTACCGGTTAACTGATCGTGGTCGGTCTCTATGAAATTGAATTTGTAGTGAGTTTTTTGTAGTAGAAGAGGGCATGGATGGTTTTAATGTCCAGTTTGGACTGATCAAGATTCTTTCATAGAGTGTACAGTTAAAAATGGAGTAGATCACTTCAATGTTAGAATTAGAATGAGGAAACAGTTGGCTCAGGAGACAAGTGAGAATTGGGTCTAATTCAGGTATCTCTATTTGGTTCAGGTTTATTTCTTTCATTTGAAGGAACTGGTATTATGGTTATGTTAGTATCCAAATTAATTATCCCTTGGAAATCGATAAGCATCATAGATTTAACAAGATAGTCAAAGATAGACGAATCAGAAGTCGTTTTGTAGCCAGGGAAGGGATTCAACTGGCTCTTTGTCACTCGAGCGTTGGAGAAATGCATAACACCATATAAGAGGATTTGATCTATCCTCACTACTTCAGGCCATGCCTTTTGACCAGGGTGAGAGGACTTATTTTGTAACCTTTTTTGGTGAAGGACATGAAGAGATCCTTCTATGCACAATTTTTAGGGGAACTTTGAGAAAATATGATCAATACACCACAACTTAACTCTCATGAGTTATCACTTCTAAAGAATGGGGATATTGTCTGAGCAAGGTTTGGGTTACTAAATATTCTTAAAACCTTCTTGCTTATATATATTTTGGTAGTAGAATTGGTTCATTTGTGGATACACAACACAAATAGGGGTACTTCGGGTAGGATTTATGGTTATTTGAAATTTTTGGTGGGGATTAAGCAAGATGAAGTTGATTTCACCAGATCTTTGAGAACCTTTACAACAATTGGAAGACTTATAGACAAAATTCTTTAGAATAGCCAAAATATTCCTTCAACTAGAAGGTGTGCATCAATGAAGCCCAAAATCTACACGGTTTCACACAATCTTTGAGAATTCAACACAAAGGCTCGAGCTAAGGACTCAATTTAACATTAAATACCCCTGGTTCCTCATGCCTAAGATACACTCAAAGGATTACAAGCAATCTTTATCAATAAAATGACAGTAAAGTGATTTTAAATTGTTTATCTCATTACAGGATGAAGGCTCTTCTCGTAATGAAATTATAAATGCCACTAAACTATCACAGGGACGAGATCTTGTGTGATTTAGAGGGATTTTAACATAAGATTGAAATAGAAACATAAAAACCATTTGAAAGCATTCTAAAATAAAAGCAAACACAATTTTAACCAAGGTCATCACAAATTAATTCAAGATCTATTAGATTTATTAGGAGGGGAAAGTTTCTTGAACAGTCTCAGATCTTGTGAATGGTTGTATTTCACAACCATCTTGACGCAATCAAATCTAAAATACAAGAGATTAATAGGTTTCTCAGATGGTCTCTCAAGAATATGGGCTTTCTCAAATTTTCTCATAAGAATTCAATCCCCGACCTTTTGCAAGAGTATCCTCATTGCATTTATACAATTCACTCGCTCACCCATCCCAAATTTTCCCCAAAAAAATAAGAATATTAGAGGAATCCTTTTCTTATTACTAATTTGTCTCAGAAAGTGATGTTTAACAAATTTACACTTGAAGCTGCAAGGTGGAAAAATCATCAACCGATCATGTTTCTTAGACACTCAACCATGACTGGGACGCCATGGCAGAGCTTTTTGACAGTCCTTCTAATCATTATTTTATTCTATCATTCAAGAAATCCCCTTTTTAATCATTGTCAGGTGGCTCTATATAAATGGATATGTCAAGCAATCCTTTTCACCCTCCAGAACACACCTTGAGAAATGAGTGCCCTTGCTTGGATGCCTACATTCATGCCTCTCAGAAATGAGTTCCTATGCACGGAATATTCCACAAACTTGCGCTATGATTCCAAGTCACCCAAGTGCAAAGAAGAGTTAGTAGAAACCTCCACATGTTTCCTTGGTGTAACTGCAAAGTTGAAGTACAGAAGTAGGTTACCAAAAAAACATGGGCCTTCCACGTGCCCAGGACCCTAGACAATTGCCTTGGCCTTTGAAAAAAATTTGGTATAGAGGAGCCAACAAAATCCTCCATTTATCTCATTGGTGCACTTTTGATATGGTGCCCAAAATCGAAGACCTCAAACAAGCGCAAGATCACCACGTGTCTCAGTCTAGCAAATTTGTTGAAAGAGTTTAAGGACCAGTGGAAGGTGCCACGTGCCTAGGGTCTGAGAAAGTTTCATCAGCCGTTGAAAAGTCTAAGTATGGGAAGACCCAGTGGAAACCTCAATGTGTACCTTTGGTGCTACTTCAAAAGTAAAGTAAAGAAGCAGTTCCTAAACAGGCACGTGCCTTCAACATGTCCCATGCCTTAAAAAGTTTCTTGAAAAGTTTAAGTATAGAGAGGAGCCAGCAGAAGCCTCCACGTGTCTCCTTTAGGAAACTGCTAAGGTAGGACCCAGAGGCAGATCCTCAAATGAGCACCAGCCCTCCACGTGGACAAGATTTGAGTTCAAGCGAGCCTTAAATTTGCAAAATTCCCCGGTGACCCACCTCCCCACTTATAAATTTTGATGTGTGCCCTAGCAGAGTTGCGGGTTATTTCATAGGTTTTCTTCCTTTTACAAAAAGGAAAAATACTTCAAAATGTTCCTCTGACCTGTTTTCCCGCTTGTAACTTGAAAAACTGCCACTTTTCCTTCTTCGAGGTCAAAGTAAGACTTTTTCCCTATAGCTTCATATTTTTTAAATGACCAATCAGATGCTATCGAGGTTGCGGGGCCAATTTGGTATTTTTTACAAATGTGAAAAAAGTGGAAAATTTCACCAAAACAACCTGTCAGGCCACATCCAATCATAAAGGACCATGTTTTCATGGATGTTGCGACAAACATTGATAGGGAAACATGAATATGGAAAGACATAAGGAAGGGAAAAACCTGAATTCATGCCCAAATTACAAATTCTTTCTCATGGGCAAGGAAAGGGTAAACAATATCTAGACTCAATGCGATCCTCGACCAAAGGAAAGGACTGATCATGTAACCAAATGAAGGAAAGATATTTCAAGCATAGATACATGGAGATAGAGAAAACTTGAAACCAGGTGGATTGAGACGTTTTTGAATGAACATGGCAAGATTAAATTGAGCACCAAGAGGTTGAACTATATGCACAAGTAAAATATGCACCATGGATATTTGGTGTGTTTGAATTTTATTTCTGGGATGTGTTGGAATCTTGAGGACAATGGTATATATTCTAAGGATGAGATTCTCGATGAAAATTGATGTTTAAACATAGTTGCAGCTAATGAGAGATGTTGTGTACATATGGATGAAAAGAAGGTGGTTCATCCTACTTCACAAGAAGTCCAAACTTATGTGATCTAGAAGTATTCTTTGATAAGAAGTAAATCAATTTTATATTTTCTTTCATCTGTTTGATTTCTCACTTATATATATATTGGATATTTTTATCTTGATCATTAGAGGCAATGTTGGGGAGTTCACATTTAGTGGGATTAAGACATGATTTTTAGCATTACAGGTTGGACACATATGCATGTGCGGAGTGAGAGGAGGATGCTACTATTTAGAGTGGAATGATGCATAAGTTCTTTTAGAGTACAATCATGGTTTTAGAGGTATTTTGTGTTTAGGGTATGTTGAATTCACTTATAGTTTTATTTTGTGGTGCATGGATATCCTTATGGGATGGAAGTTGATGGTTATTAAGATTTTTTAAGATAGAGAGAGAAATGTTTTAGAGTTTCAACAATGAAATAAAGAAAAATTGTTTGTTACAATTGACAAGTGATTGTAAGGATTTTCCATGGTTTTTTAGGTTATAGGTGTGACAATAGTGTGTATTTATAGTTTATTGATGTTCCCCTTGTTTGCTTTCATCTCGGATAATTATGTAGTATGGTTGATGACATTTTTTCTGGTATTTCACTAATTATTAGTAGAATGGTTAGCAGGGTTGTTGTTGTTGACATTGATTAGCACAAGACTCACGAATGGTTTTTGACTTAGTCGGTGGCATACTTGGAGCTTCTTAAGATCCTACAGATATGGATGAATGTACATGGTGAGTTTTTTACACGTGGACAGATTTTGTTTTGTGAGTCTATAATGATGCAGATGTTTTTTTTGCACATGGATGCCTATGAGGATGGTTTAGATTCCCTTGCACATGAGTAAGGGATGTTTGAATTTCCTCTTATTACTATGTTACTTCATGATAGATATGATTTCTACATATGGTTTTCTTGAACATGCAATTTGTTTATGTAGGTTTGGATTTACAGAATGTAGTGTTGGATTCTTTGAGTTATGAAAGTGTTGTGGAGTAATTTCCCACTAGATGCACGTATAACTCTTTTTTGGGTTTTCTTTTCCCAAGATCTTGTTTTTCTTACGTATATTATAGTCTGAATTTTCTTTGGTTATATGCATTGGTAGTTTTATGGAGACATAGAAATATTGTTGGAGAACATGGCTGGTTGTATAGGTATTGTTATGCTTGTGATTGAGGATCAGTACTTTAGTTTGAGTAGGATCTCTTACAGGAGTGGTAGTCATGGTGGCTTGGTAACATGAGAGGCATGGTGTTATGATTCAGTAGGATCTTGATGTATGGATATATCGTGTATCATGAATCAATAGTATTTTCGTGTAGGTATATGGTAAGCCCTGGGTTTTTTATCTTCTTGGTTTTAGAAGATGGTTTAATCTTGCTGATTTCAATTGACATAATTGTTGAAGTTAAGAATAGTTGGTCTTCACAGTATGTAGAGGAAAATGATGTATAAGTATAGGTATAGGTTCAGAAATTTATCTCCAAGTGCGAGATTGTTAGGTTTTGGAGCCAAATTGCTTAAAAAATGCATGCATTTGAGGTTTACTAGTTTACACAGTAATTGACATTGGTCACATGGCATAAATCGGCACTAGTTACCTTTGATTTTATGTTTTTATATTAGACATAGGATTTGGTCTTACTATTGATTAAAAAAGGAATGTAAAGGTTGAAATTGCATGAAAAGGTTCCCTAAGTTTGTATAAGTTTATAAAAGCTAAAAAATAGGGTTAGAACATAAGGATAGAGAAAGAATGTTAATTATTCTTGGTTGAAGATGAAGAAGAAGAAAAAGAAGAAAAAGGTTGCATGAAGATAGAGCTTCAGTGGAGAGAAGTTGGATTGAAGGAAATAACAAGTACATCTGAATGGTGAGAAGAGTGTTATGTATTCTACTATATTTCCTTTGTATTTTCTTGTGTTAATGTAATGGCTTGCATAGTATGCAAAGAACATATCATTTCGTCTTGTAAATCCACATGTTGTTGTGAGATCTTATATTGTAGATCCATGAGATCATGTTGTATTTTTGGTTCATAGGAGATCTAGTATTGTAGCACATTGGAGAGATTATGCATACAAAGTATCCAGATACTGTAGGGGATGTTTTGTTCTTGTTTGCACAGTGGAAGATGCAGAGATGGAGGAGAGACTTACTTATTCATGTAGAGTTGTGGTTGTACACTAGTAGACCCATGTAAGAGGTCTTATTTACATATTCATAGGAGATCTTGGTTGCACAGTGGGAGATGTAGTAGTTCCTAGTTATGTGATATCTCTGGTGGTGTTTTGGAGACACAGTTGTAGTGCACTCATGTAGATCCGCTTAGATATTTGGAGGAAGAGATACTCTTGGAGATATGAATTATAATCTTGTATGAAGATTTGGAATGTACTCTTTCTTATTATATATTGAGATATATATATTTGGTGGATGTATCACGCATTGGGTGAACCACAGTAAATGATGTATTATGTATGTGTACATTGTTTTGGTTTGGATTTTCTCGTTTATACTTAAATTTTTGTATACTTTGGGGAATTTTATAGATCCGTATTTGCATGATTCTATTTTTTATTGAATCATAGCACTATTCCATAGTCTTGAATTCTGAACAAGTTAATCTTTCATCTTTTCTATCTTGGATTGGATGCTCTTCTTCTTGGATGAGTTCTTTCACTATTAGGTAATCTATAGTGATTCTAGGACTGGAATGATTTTTCCTTTCTCCACATAATAGAAAATATTTCTCAGTGTGCTACTTCTCTAAATAGATAGACACATCGATGAATACCCTACAACTACAAGGTGAGTGATCTAACCATTTCTTGTCATTTTTCATATGTAAGCTCATATCCTTCTTCATTTTCGTATGTTACCTTAGTAATTACACATGTTTGAATGATAATTACAATGGTACTTTTACCCATATCATCTCCTTATCTATCATCAGTTTCATTTAATGTTGATCTATACTCATCCATACCTGAGTATAGATAGCTCAGTAGGGTTCCTTTCTCTATCTTGACCACAGGCCTTGGAAACCCTAGGTTTACCTAGTGTAGGGTTTATTTGCTTATAGATATGGGACCCCAATGCAAAAAATTTGTGCCTTTTTTTGGTGACCACATGCAACCATATATTGTCTTTATTTAAGTTGAAATTATTTCTAACTACATAGATGCACTATTGCATTTAGGAAAATGATGGGCACACATGAAATATTTTTTTTATAATATAATCCCACTTTAAATGTGGGTTAATTAAGGAAAAGACTCTTAATTTTGTTAGTTTATATACTAAAAAAAATGTTAGAAAAAAAAATGGTTAGAGAAATCATGGCCAAAAAACATGCTGGTAAAACATACAAAATCAAAAACAACATTACAAATGGAAATTCACACCAAATATTTTATAGGAACACATGAAGCCAAAAAAATGTATCAATAAGGCACACTCAAACATTTAGATTGTAAATAGACAAGAAAATAAAATACTAAATAGAAAAAATAGTAGCACTATGGGGTGGTGATGAATCAACCTTGGCGGAAGACACCTCCATTGGAAGGCTCATCCATTCAAAAATAGAGTGTGGTTATATTTTATGATTCTACGTATTGTCTTGAATAGTGAGAGGGACCATGATGCCACATTGAACTAGTGGAGAGATGACCATTAAAAACCCATGATGAGAAATCCAGTATAATTTAATGTTATAAAGACTTAGCTATGTTATCCTCATGATGTGGCAGAATGCAAAAAGGTTCTTAAGATAGTAGACTTGAGAATCAACCATTCAAAGATGAATATTATTGTCTATATAAGAAACTCTATCTATGTTAAGCAGTAGTAGGAAAAGGTATCAACATCAGATGATATAGAGGCACATAGATCATGGTGCATGGTGTGATTCCCTTGTGGTTGAGAAATGGTTATAAATATTATAATTGAAGCACCATAGTTTGCGTCTAAGACAAAATACTACAAAACATTAAATATATCACAAGTAAATTATTCTTAGTAGAAAAGTTCTAGGATTTATCTCCATTTTAAAATATATCCATCTAGAAGTTATATAAATAAGTTGGTTAGATTGATCACTAAAGAAACATAATTTATAAAACAAGCTTGAATATGGAATGAATTTAATAAAGAATGGATCCAAGACTAGGAAGATTATGTATAGGGAAATGAAAAAAAAAATCATTTTCTAGTATGAATTACACATCGACACTTAAAAATAGAGAAATATATATTATTAAGTCTCTCACCCAGAGGAAGGACTTGACATAAAAAACACAACAGAAAGTGATAAATTAGAGGCTCATGTTTTGAATTCCAAATAATTTAGGATAAATAGCCACAGTTCGGGAGAGAAATTCAAACCCCATCATGAATTGAACATTCAAAGAGAACACAAAAAATGGCTTATCAAATGGTATATCAAACTAGGGCTATAGTGTTTGATGTTTGAGACAACACTCCATCTTTAGTCACACTGAAATGCAACTAGGGTTTGAAGACCACATTTATGAAGCATGAAATATGACATAAGTTCTTTAATTTTGAGCACATAAGAGAAATTTTAATTTGGTAAATTATGTAATCCAATTTCCAAACGAGATGAACTGTTGAAATTTTGATATCTATTTTCAAACCAATTTGACAACTTTTAAGGCCGATGTATCAACAAGTGAAATCTTAGTGTTAGATATCATTGGAGAACTCCATTAGTCTTGGTCATTAATAGATAATACAAATCTGAAACCATTGTGAACTATAGTGCCCACATTTTATAGCCTCAGTTATTTGTTGACTTTTTTATTTATAGTTATGATTTGAAAGGGATGTTGACATATTTTGGACATTATGTTATGTTATTTGATCTTCATCGGCATGTATGGTGATTTGGGCGTGTAGTGCGAATTTAGATTTGATTAGTATGTTGACACATTTCATTAGATGTTGTGGATACTAACATATTGATATGTCATTTTGGCCTAATTGATATATGATGGATACAAAGTTTTGTCGCATGCCTTGATGATATAGATTATTCGATTATTGATGAGAACACATGATAGAATGGATATATGTCATTTATATGTATTGTAATTGCTAACACATGGTGAATTTGTGTGAATTTATGCATGTTTCTCATTTACGATTCCATGTTAATGATGTGATAACATAGATTGCATGTTTAGACTTGATCGTTTACTGAGTAGTTAATTTAAACTTGTATTGGGCAGGTGCGTTTAGTGTTTACATTGAGTGTGTAGGTTACAGGACACAAGAGAATGTTGGTTTCAGGGTGATTATGAAAATTGTACACAACTTGCCCACGAGGATAAGTCCTAACCATGTAAGTTGTATGAGGCCTTATTACTTGCTTGTATTATTTGGGCACCATGACTGACCCTTATTTGTAAGGTTGTATTTCACATAAAATTAATTGTGCTTAGGATGTTTTTTTTGTTAAGTAAACTAGCTTGGGGGACTTAATGGTCCCCACTTGCATTAGTATATATTTTTGTAAGTGTGGGTTAATTAGGGAGGATTGGGGTCATATGAGCACCCTTGAGTGGGCCCCACATCCTCTACATATGTGCCCAAATGTGCCAAAGCCGAAATTGGACTATTTTTGGCATTTTATGTGCCCCCTTTTAGTTTTGGGAGTTCACTTAGCATGAAAGTAAGCCCTTGGACCCTACCAATTAGGTAGGGGGATTAACTGAAAGTAATGGAAGGATTTTCCCTCCCATTTAGCCTCTCTTTTGTCACCATCCATGTAATATTGCTTGGAGTGTGTGTGTTGTGAAAAGTTGCATAAGCTTGTCTCATTTTCTTTTTGGGTAATTTGGGAGAAGGGTGTTTAAATGTGATTTTATCTTTTCTTTATTTTTTTTAAGGAATCCTAAATTGGAGGGAAGAGAGGGGTGACACATGTCACCCCTCATTTGTGAGGATATTTACATATTTTTGTTCAGATACTCCCTCATGGGGGAGAAAGAGAAAAATTTTATTGGCTTTTGCTTTTTGATTGGAGTCTTTTGGAGTAGGATTTTTGCTTGGATGAGGAATTGGGAAAAGCTCAGAGATTTGGAGAGCTTGTGGAGGGAGGCTCTTTCATATTATGTTATTTTATTTGGTATGTTAGATTTAAATTTTCTTATGGTTAAAAGTTTTGTTTTGTTGTATGAATTGTATGGTTCCTTGTTTGTGTTATTTTTATTTTTATCCATCGTTCATATGGCTTGATGGATTTGAGAGTTGTATTTTGGGAAGAGCGAGGGATTTTATCTCTTAACCCTCATGAATTTATGGGAAATACATGTTGGTTTTTGTGCGCACATCCCTTCGACACCTTTTCGTTATTGATTATGATATTGTCAGCTATACTTATGGATATTATTGTAGTTATTGATTTGGCATGATGTTAGATGTTAGAGATCGCATATTGTTGTTGATTTCAATTCATATATGATGCATGTGGATTATTAGAGACATTTTATATTAATGTTGATATGCTGTGGACATGCTTATACATACATGTTTTTCATACATGTGATATTTCGTCATATTAAGTAGACCTTTGATAATTGAACTAATGTTGTGATCATTTTGACATGGATGAGATGTAGAATAGAAATTTTGCTAGAAATTTTTAATGATATCACGTCTTCCTAGACGATAATTGATTCGTATATAGATGATTGTAGATTTATATTGTATATTTTATCCTAAATATTTTTCATGTGGCCATCAGGCCGAAAGAGGTGTTATGTGTTTTGCAGGTAAACATGTCACAACAAACATCGGGTGGATGTAGACCAACCACATTGGAATTCTATATGAATTCAACAAGGGTCACCATGGAAACATGTGTTTGTGTGTGTGTGTTTGAATTATTGTTAGGGGGAGATTGTGACGAAGGGGTTATGTGTAGTATTTTGTTTAGTTTTCCTTACTTAATATAGTATGTGATTTTTAGTGATTTAATTTCCTTGTTT